>OX940804.1:10418602-10538602 GCA_954870605.1 Acer campestre | reverse complement strand
CGGTTTTGAGTGAAGAACCACCTCAAAACGTGATCAACCAGCTGCAAACCTTTTTGAAGAAGGTAGGAGACTTGAATATAAAGATTCTCCAACTTGAATCACTCAATTTGAATTCCAAATGAGAAAGTTATGGTGTTTGAAATTTGGGAAAGTTAGAGAGAAAAATTCTACACTTCTCTTTTTCAAATTTTCTTCTTAGAATGGAATGGAAGGGAATGAAGAGCATTTAAAATAATTCAAGAGATGGAAAAATGAGCCAATCAACAAGTGCCATGTCACTAGCCACATGTTGGGCACATTTGGCACACGTGGGCAGAGAAGGTCATTGGCATTGTGCCACACGTGGTCCTCACGTGGCCTCCGAGCTTGGCCGTTGGCCTTGCTTGCTCCTCTTGCGCTCCGTTCGTGTTCTTCGGCCATATCTGGGCCTTCAATCTCTGATTTCAAATTTGTCTTCGGATTACAAATCATAACTCCCTAATGCACAACGATGACTATAAAACTTTGATAAAATGTTGAGAATTCATCTCGGAAAATAATGATGAAGACAACTCAACGATTAAGAACGCAAAGTGGCGTAGCTACGTCGTTTGGAATCGAAACCTAATGAATGAGTAACCAAAATGACCAGGACTCAATAAGGAATCATATGAGATCATGTTCAAGTCTAAAATATAGGAAATACAAACAAATAAATATAATGTCACACAAGCATACCATATCAAAGCTTTAGTCATAAAACATGCAATTCTACAATGTTTGTCTATTTGAGAATAATGCATGTGCATACTTAAATGAGTGTGAATGTGTTATACCAAATATTTGAACTACGATGCAGGGACACACATGTGTGAATTGTGTGTATGTGTGCGTTTACGCTTTGTAAGATGGAGAATAATCTTGATACCTTAGCATCCAAGTATGCGATATTCCCTTAGAAGACGATATTTGCACAAGATGTTGCTTCTTCACCTTTGAAGCTTCTTTTCTCCAAGAAAGACCTAAGCAACAACTATTACAAATTTAAAGAGTTTTGCAATGGAATCAAGCTAATACAAATAAAGGATCTTACAATCTCCCCATTTGGCTATTCCATGGCAAAACCTCATCCTCACCATACATTGTTCACTCCAATAAACTCAATGTTGATAGCATTCTCTCATCCTCACATTACAAAGAGATCCCTAGACTACAAGATCTTCAAGTCTTCTTGAGTCTTCAAGAATCCCTTCTTTAAACTTCAAAGTACCTATAAGAAAAGAAGCAAACTAACAAGAGATCTTCTTCCAAAGAAGAATGGTGAGATATTATCACAAAAACAAATAACAAAACTTCCCTTATCACATACAAAAAAATGCATTATCTCAAGCGTATGAATGTTTACACATATAAGCTCTCCCTTAGATCCTTAACACAATAAGGCAAGAATTCTTTTCTCCCCCTAAAGATAAAAATTCTCCCCCTTAAGACAAAGTCTCCAATAAGCATATAGAGGTACAAAACTCACACAATTGGAACATTTATCCACACAAGGGTAGGTATACATATATCCCCTATGTCAAACATGGATTCCCCAATATTAAACATGGTGAGGTATACGATTTCTCCCCCTTTTTGTCAAGGAATAGACAAAGGGCACAAGAGATAAAGAACGAGATATTAAGCAAACAAATCATACAGAAAGCGTAGTTGAATAAACTAAAGCTCCCCCTTAACATATGCTCCACATATTATCACCAAGTAGATTGTTCACAGGGGATTATGTATCATAAAAACATAAATTTTACTCTTAAGCACATGGGTCATATCTACCAAGTTCAACAATTGCAAGAACAATCATATCAACCCCAAATGTGAAGGAATTGGTATCAACAACAATCATCTTGACCCCATTCAAGAAGAGATTTGATTACAACCACAACTACTATCACTCTAAGCAAGGAGGAATTTTCTGTAACTACAATCAATAGAATTGATTACAACCACAATTATTATCACTCTAATTAAATAGGGATTTTTTGAAACCATAATCAATTAACTTGATTACAACCACAATTACTATCGAACCCAAACAAAGAGGAACTCATTGCAACTACACTCAATTAAATTGATTATAACTACAATTACTATTGACCCCACATGAAGAGGAATGCATTGCAATTACTCTCTTATCAACCTCAAGAATGAAGAAATTGATACTATGCCCCCCCTTGATAAGAGCTCTATCTAAGATCAAGATAGAAAATTGTTCACAATAAAATCCACACAATCACACATTCAAGCAATAAGAGAAAATATTTCATCACTTTTCAAAGTCCAAGAGAGAATCATAGATTTTCATTAATCTCTCAAAAATATTCTCACATTGCTAATGAATCAAGCACTTAAGCAAAATATATGTGTGTGAATGCTTCTCACATATATAGTAGGAGTAATTATGATATCAACATGCAAACAATTTCCACACCTATCCAACTAAAGCGTTTCCAAAAATAGGTCAAACCGATATTCATCTGGGTTTTTGATTTAAAAGAATAGATATCAACATGTGAGTGTGAGTGTGTGTGTGCATGTGGCTCGTTTACCCGTTTCTATTTGTCAACCCGAGCTTTTCACAATTCTCAACTATATACCATTAAGCCTTTTATTTTTCATTTCTTTTAGGCTTAGAATCAAAGTTTTTATTTTAATGATTATTTTCAACACTTCTTTGATTTTTCTAACATAAACATATACACCTCATGACGACTTTCACTCATCACAACGGCGTAGCCCATTCCTACATTGGGCGGCTGCATAACCAATGTGTGTAGCCATTTCCATGAGGGTGCTCATTGAATACTATGTAGTGCCGATGCAAAATGAATACATACCATAGGTCATCTATCATGTACTAAGCAATAGGCTTCTAGATGCATCCATAATCTTCATAATTTCAACCACATATACTCAAAACTAAAACATATAAGAGAAGCATTAGTGCACTTTTCAAAAATAAGATTTTCAAGATCAAGTGCATGATGTAGAAGCAATAAAAGTTATTTGTTTAAGATCATTACTTCTCAAGTGAGTAGTTCTCAAAGATATTGATATTCAAATTAAGTTTTGCTCATCAAGCCACTCAACAATCACACAAGCATTTCAAGCATCATGAATAAGATCATTGTGAACACATCACTAAAAGATCTTTAGAGAGCACATGTCAATGGGAACCATATGACATGCTACATGATGTAATGCAAACATAGAGTCGAAAGATGAAAAGCTAGAAAGCAAGCATAAGGAAATATAAATACCTAAGCAAGCTTTTTCATCAAATGCAAAGCCTTCTCTCTTTTTATGAGCTCTCTTGGCTTGTTTGTCCTCATGACAACAAGTTGTTGGTGTGTATCCCAAGAGAATAAAGACTTAAAACTTCAAGTCAAACACATACAAAAATGACTTTCTCCAAAAGTCTTAACAAAAATCATTACCATATAGATTTCATAATATACAACTTCTCAAAAGTTAATCAACGAATTTTGACTATCATAGTGAAATTTGTGAGATAGCTAAGTTCATGTCAAAGTCATAGAGAAACAAAGCTAACTAGCTAAGTTACTCAAAACTTGACACTAATCTTAAAGCTAACTCACATGTGTAACTTACACTAATGGTAAGAGCACTCACCCTTGACCCATTTGGTCTTGGGTGCACAAACATAAAAACCATCATGATCATTTCTCATGGCAATATTTTATCTAGAAGATAAATCATCAACTATCTTCTCTATAAAGGTATTCTCATGTTATACACAACATTATTGACATCAACAAAGATATTATCAAGATTATGCAAATGATCATGTGAAACACTCATTTTCACCCAAATATTCTTGACAATATTCCTTACATGATTATCATTACCAAGCACAAAATTCAAAGTGTTATCAAACAAGAAACATTCATAGAAGATTTTCTCATCTCACTAACATGCATCTCATTCCCTAGTTTGCATTGTCTAATAAACTCATGGCATCTAGATTTAGTATGCAATACAACATTTCAAAAATGGCAAACCGGAATACATATGGAGATGATACTATTTAGGTGAGAGTGTACTGACAGTGAATGCTCCTTACTCTTCTTGATTTTGTACCTTTGAAATCCTTTTATTCCTTAATGACTTGCCTTTAGTTGTAGGAGACTCCACTTGCTCATCTACAAAGCCTAAGTCACTTGAATCTGTTAGGGTTATGCTCAATAGCAAGAGTGTAATGTTGTACTTGACAATCTTTTCATACTAATAAAGTGATTTCTGTTTGTTAACAAAATCTTATATAACATTTATTATTATAATTGTCAAAGTAAATAATCATAAGGTCAAAAGACTATGAGAAAAGAAGAATTGTTCGTACATCTGGATATGTATAAGGTAGACACAATTCTTTAGTTAGTCTTGAATAACGTTCACAACTTAAGTTAAAGGTTGGTCATCTTTATCTTGTTAAAGTTATAGAATTCTTTTACTAGCATTTGAGTGGGATCAAATGTGTTGTGATGAGTCTAAAATCATCGAAGGGTCTTCGAGTAAAAGAATCTAGTGCACTGGGTGCATTGAACTGGATCACAATGAAATACTTTTTCTAGAACCGTCAATAGATAAAAGTCTTTTCATTATCAGGACAATCGGAGAGTCTATCTTAATCCTGAGATAAATGATGGACTTATAGTTGCAAGTGTTATTATTTGAGCTATCAATGAGTACGATTACATAGCATAGTCTATCATCTATAGTTTGGTGATATTCATTTGTTAATCGATAGAGGACTTCATTTATAAATATGGACATCGTGGCTCCATTTATTAAATGTGAGTAGAATATCATCATATGGATGCTTTGTGGTTTTGGATATGAAATCTTAACGTTGAGTTTTCAATAGTGTCTATTGAAAGATGACTTATGGACAAGTCATAATATATATACAAGTTCAAAGTGTGGTCATATGAGTAAATATGGTAACTTGGAGAGCTATAGGCGGTCTATGAGCTATTGGCAATTACTGATATTCTTCACAAGAATTCACTATCTCCCATATGATTGTCTAGGGTATGAATGAGTATTAGGGCTGGGCATGGTCCGGTTTGGTCCGGTTTCGACTAGAACCGGATCAAACCAAAAATTTCGGTCTTTTAAAAAATAGGACCAATTTGGACCATTCTTTTTTTTTAGACCAGACCAAACCAAATTATATTTATTCGGTTCGGTTTGGTTCGATCTAACGGTTTTTGACTTGAATTCCAAATGCTTGACCATTTAAAATAAATATGGCATGATAAAGTGAGCAATTAACAAAACATGCAAGTTACTATTATGTATGGTTCACCAAACTAAAAAAAGCTAAAAGAGTAATAAAAATAAAAATAGAGTATTGTGTAGAATTTCTGGGAGTTGAAAATATAATAATAAATAAAATCACTTGCTATTGCTATAATCATGACAATGCAATTGAATGTATGCAAGTCAAAAAACTTTTAAAACTAAATCATGAAAATTGCACTAATTTAGTTTAATATTATTAATATTTTTTATTATTAGTGATAACTTTGTAAAATAATGGAAACAAATTAAAATCTTTTACCATCACATGCTTGGAATTTTATTTGTTAATGGAGGTTTTCATTTTGTACGAACTTGTACGGTTGGTGTTTGAAAAAAACAAATATGAAATAATAAATTCGGGTTTTTGACTTTAACTTTTTATTTTTAAAATTTTATTAAAAATTTTTAGGTGTAGCATATAATAATAATACTAAAAATATTCGGTTTAAGGTCCGGTCCGGGTTTAATACACTTAAACCATAGACCGGACCAAACCATATGGTTTTACTAAAATTAACCCATACGGTTTTTTTAAAATAACAAAACCGGACCAAACCAAGTGGTTTGGTTTGATTTAGTTCGGTTTATGATGTATGGGCTTTTTTGCCCACCACTAATGAGTATCGTTAACTTATTCCATCTTTATTTAAGAGTGCAATTTTAGTTCTTTAGTAGAATGAACTAAAATTAATAGATTGAACCTAAGTGAATATTGTGATTGGGTTATGTCTATTGGAGTTTAAATTTAGATAGGCCCGCCAAGATCCCCAATCCGCACAGACTTGCATGAATCACTTGATATATTCTACCGGACTATTTGTGGGTCCGTTTAGAATTGTATTTAATATATTAAGAATATAATTTGCACATTATTTATTTAATGGGCTGTTTAATTATATTAATATATTAATGAAAGGTATGTTGGCTTGTTTCTTTTAGTAAGAATAGGTCTAGTTCACATGTGGGCTTTTTATTAAAGTCCAAATGGATTAAATAAAATAAGAAAACAATATGTAGGCCCAAGTTCTAGTCATGGGCGGCAATGGCTAATTTTTAGCTCATTATATTGTTTTATTTTATTATTTAATTAAATGAAAATTAATTAAAATGTTAATTAATTATTTAATTAAAAATCAAATCTTTTTCTAATTAGGAAATATGTTTCCTAGTAGTATACTACTATTAGTATTATACTGAATATAAAAGACTTTATTTGTTTAGTCAAATAAGGAAGTCTTTTATATAGTCACAAATACACTAAAGAGTTGGATTAGGGTTTGAATTCTAAGAAGTCTTTTGTATCCTATTTGGAAAAGGACTTTGGTGATCACCTTGTTAGACAAGGTAAGAATTCGGCCACCCTAAATTAACTAGGGTAAAATTTCGGTCACCCTAAATTAACTAGGGCAAAAATTCAGTCACTATATATGTATAGTGAGAATTTTCGGCCAACCCTAGTTGTTTTCCTAAAAGAATTTATTTTCTTTTGCAAAAGAGGAAAAAAAAATCCTACTCTAATACTAGTGAGAATTCAGCCAAGAGGGGAGTGAGAAAAGAATTGTTCTTACTTCGATAGTGTACTAGTGATCTTAACATCAAGAGATCTTGTACACACTTTCGAATTAGGTTCACGCGAATTTCAATCTTACGATTGTGAATTCAAAGGTGACCGGAACATTCTTAGCAACCTTTTGGAGATTATAGTGACTAACAGATTCAGAAAAGTGTTTGTTGTCCATTCTCAGGTTCACAATTCAAAGAAGGGAGACCACGCTCCTAGGTGATTCATATTCGTGATCGGTTTCGGAAGATCTTGTGGATTACCATCAACGTTAGTCAATCGGATCACGCGACAAAGGTATTTCATCTTTTCATATGTATGTTTAATTAATTAAAGTGTTAAGGTTCAAACTTGGAAAATTTTTAAAAATATACTAAACTTCTTTTAGTCTCGCTTCCGCTGCATGCACGTATTTTTCCCTACAATTGGTATCAGAGCTAGGTTGTACCCTTTAATTAATTAACATATATATACATGAATCTTATTCTTTTTATTGTGATTATGCATGTTTAGAAAGAGATGTCACTCTAGGTATTCTCATATATAATTACATTGGAATGTATGGATTTAATTATGTTATATTTTGATATAAAATGAATTGTTATTGCTCGATTTTGATCCTAGAATTTCAATGTATTTTTTGTTTTGGAATTGTAACAAGAAGGGTGGCCTATTATCGTCAAAATTTCCTTCTTGGTAGTTGCTAAGTTTTTTTTTTGTATTAAACTTAACTGCAGTATTTTTTTTTTATGTATTAAAAAATTAGTGCAGTATTTTTTTTGTATTAAATACTGCTGTGATTAAATATATATATATATACTACAGTATTTTATTGTATAAATAAGTTTATAATATGTTCAAGCATAGAAGATTCGAAGACTTGAAGAATTAATAGCAACCGGAACGAGTTTGGGACCATGCGCACCACAGCAATGTGCACGAGCGCAAAATTGCACGTAGCTGTGCATGTTGGACTGTGGGCACGGCAACCCTTGTTAGGGTTGTGGAGTGTACACGCCAATTGGGTAGCCGTGGGTGCTCAAGTGATCCATGGCCGCTTGAAGATTTGTTCGCCAAGAAAGGAGATTTTTGTATTCCAAACAAATGTAATTTACTTGCTTTTCTAGGATGGATCAAAATCGTGGCTATTTACTTTGCATAAATATTACAATATTTGTTATTGTTTGATAGCATGTCATGTAGAATAGGAGTGCCACTCATATATCTCTTTTGGTATGAACATGCATTGAATGATTTAGGTATCTAATTGGCATCTAGATAACTTGGTAAATCATTCTATGAGATTTAATCACATGCCTTAAATAATTGAGTGAGAGAAGGTGTATTGCAAACACCTATGGCCTCCAAGGTTAGTTGAGCTATATTATTTTTGGTAATCCCCCCAAGGGGTGTCCATGAATGGAATTTAGCAAGATACTTCCTTAAAATGATAGACTAGATAATTGACTCAAACGAGATCTACTCCCCAAGGAGGGATTTTCGTGAGGGAATAAATTGAGGGTCGAAATCTTGGTAGTACACTCAATGTGGTTTTATTAATATCCTCCAAAGAGTTCTTGTTAATAAAATCACAAGGCTAAAATTGAAAACGTTGGTTGTTATGTTAACAATTAGGTGGGACCCTGTCCAACTAGTAAATGGTGCGAACTCCCAAAGGAGGCGTAACATTTATGGGTGTTGGATCAAACGTTGAATTTTACGATGGAATTATATATTTAATTCAAGATAAATATTCGAAAATGCTAAACCATGATTATTTACTCATATATATATATATATTTGTTAAGAAATCATGATCCCATCCCTAATGATCATCTTAAAAGATAAAACTTTAACTGGTAGTAATTATGTCACACGGAAAAGGAAAATTGGGTTATTGCTGCAAGCTGAAAAATATAAATTTTGTTCTAACTACTCCTAAACAACCTGCTCCTACTAATGAATCTAATCTGATGCAATGAGACGAGTATGAGCAGTTAAAGACCTCTAATGAGAAGGCTAAATGGCTACCATCTTCGACGTGTTGCAACAGCAGCATGAAGGAATGGGGTCTGCTGCTGATATGATGATATCTCTAGAAAGGATTCATATGATTGGTAAAGTTGCTACTGTTAAGACCCGTCAGAAGGTCAAGGATTAACAGAAGAAAAAGCAACTTGGGCCTACCAAGAAGGAGACTAAGAAAGTAACCAAGATCAAAAGGAAGTGCTTCTTTTGTGGTGAAAAGAGACATTGGAAAAGTAATTGCCCAAAGTCTCAGAATAAGAAGGAACAAGGTAATATGAATTATCTTGAAACATGTTTTTCTGACAGATTCTACAGATTCTTGAATCGTAGACTCTGGAGCCACTAATCATATTTGTTATTCCTTACGGGGGTTTCAAGAAAGGAGAGGGTTAAATAAGAATGAAATCAACTTGCGTTTAGGCAACAGAGTGTTGGTGTCTGCTAGTGTAGTGGGAGATATTAGAGTTAATCTAGATGCTAGTAGCATTTAAATTTGATAGACATTTATTATGTACCTCAATTCAAGAGAAATTTAATTTCAGTTTCTTGTTTCAACAAATTTGAATATTCAGTTACTTTTAATAAAAAATTTATTATTAGTAAGGATGATAAATTTGTTTGCAAAAGTACATTGGAAAATGGTCTATTCTATTTACATAGAAATATCTCTCACTTGTTAGATACAGAATTAACGCAACCTAATCATAAAAGACTAAAATTATCATAAGATGAAACCTACCTATGCCATTTGCGCCTAAGTCATATTAACCTTAATAGGATTAAAAGGTTGGTTAGTGATGGACCTTTAAGTGACTTAAAGGTTGATGATCTACCAACTTATGAATCCTGTTTGGATAGGTAAAATGACCAAAAGGTCGTTTAGGACCAAAGGCACAAGAGCCACTGAATGTTTAGGATTAATGCATACTGATGTATGTGATCCTATGAGCATTCAAGCAAGAGGTGGATATGAGTACTTCATCACTTTCACTGATGATTATTCAAGATTTGGTTATGTGTATCTCATGAGACATAAGTCAGATGCTTTTGACATGTTCAAAGCATTTAAAGCTGAAGTGGAAAATCAGCTTGAAAAACACATAAAAATCTTAAGATCTAATCGTGGTGGAGAATATCTATCTGGTGAGTTTCAGCAATATCTTATTGATAATGGGATCATTTCTCAGTTTTCTGCACTAGGTACACCTTAACAGAATGGGGTGGTAGAAAGAAGAAATAGAACTCTTTTGAATATGGTTAGGTCAATGTTGAGTTATTCAATGCCCCTGTTTCTTTTTGGGGATATGCTCTACAAACTACAATGTACATTCTAAACGATGTACTATCAAAGTCGGTTCCTCAAATACCACGTGAGTTGTGGACTGGGCAAAAGCCTAGTTTACAACACTTAAGGATATTTGGTTGTCCTGCGCACGTGTTAAAAGGAAAGACAGAAAAGATGGAGTCCCGTACAGAAACATGCATATTTGTGGGGTATCCAAAAGGAACTAAAGGGTATTATTTCTATAGTCCTTCAGATCTTAAAGTATTTGTTTCAACAAATGCCAAATTTCTGGAAAAGGACTATATGAATGAGTTTATACCTAAAAGTCGAATTGTCCTGAATGAGATGTCAGGAGATACAATTCCACAAGAGGTTTCACAACCTAGCCCACTTGATAGTTCCGAACCATCACAAGATCAACAACCTACCATTCCTCGTCGTAGTGGGAGGGTTGAGACAACCTGAGAGATACATCGGTCTGGGAGAATCAGTGGAGAATCTCCCGGACGACGATGATCCCTACACATATAAGGAAGCAATGGAGGATGTTGATAGTTGCCATTGGCAAAAGGCAATGCAATCTAAGATTGAGTCCATGTTGAATAACAAAGTCTGGTCCCTTGTAAACTTGCCTAAAGGGATAAAACCCATTGGGTACAAGTGGGTATACAAGAGGAAAAGAGGTATGGATGGAAAGGTGGAAACCTTTAAAGCTAGATTAGTAGCTAAAGGTTATACATAGAAAGAAGGTATCGATTACGAGGAAACCTTCTCTCCTATGGCCATGCTTTAATCCATTAGGATACTCTTATCCATTGCGGCATCTTTAGATTTAGAGATTTGGCAAATGGACGTCAAGACAGCTTTCCTTAACGAAAGTCTTGACGAAAGCATCTATATGGTGCAACCAGAAGGATTCATTGAAAAATGCCAAGTGGAAAAGGTATGCAAGTTGAAAAAATCCATATATGGATTAAAGCAAGCATCCAGATCCTGAAACATATGGTTCGATCAAGCTGTGAAAGGTTTTGGATTTGTTCAGAACCTTGACGAACCTTGCGTATACAAAAGGATCAAAGGCGACAAGTTGGTTTTCCTAATTCTTTATGTTGATGATATACTCATCGGAAACGATGTAGGTGTATTGACATCAGTAAAAGAATGGTTAGCAAAACCATTTGATATGAAAGACTTAGGAGAAGCAAGTTATATTCTTGGTATCCAAGTAATAAGGGATAGAAAGAATAGAACGATTACACTATCCCAAGCTTCATACATAGATAAAATCTTGTCTAGGTTTTCCATGCAGGATTCCAAGAAAGGTATGTTACCTTTCAGGCATGAAATCAAACTTTCTAAGGAACAAGTTCCTAAGAATGTGCATGAAGAGCAATTCATGAGTAGGGTTCCATATGCCTCGGCAGTTGGAAGTCTCATGTATGTGATGCTCTGTACTAGACTAGATATTTGTTTTGTTGTTGGCATAGTTAGCAGGTTTCAATCGAAACCTGGACCTGACCACTGGACGACAGTGAAGCATATTTTAAAGTATCTCAGGAGAACAAGAGACAATATGCTTGTATACTCTTGAGGGGATTTGATTCCCGTAGGGTATACAGATTCTGATTTTCGGTCAGATTCTGACTCCAGAAAATCCACGTCAGGATCTGTGTTTACTCTTGGAGGATGAGCAGTTATATGGAGGAGTATCAAGAAATCATGTATTGCTGACTCCACCATGGAAGCTGAGTATGTTGCTGCATGCGAAGCTGCTAAAGAGGTTGTTTGGCTTCGCCAATTCTTGATTGACTTAGAAGTGGTTCCCAGTGCGAATAAGTAGATCACTATTTACAGTGACAACAGTGGAGCAATGGCTAATTCGAAAGAACCAAGAAGTCATAAGAGAGGAAAACACATTGAAAGGAGGTATCATCTTCTTAGGGAGATTGTTCATAGGGGTGACGTGACGTGACGATTACCAAAATCGCGTCAGCAGAAAATCTAGCGGATCCCTTCACAAAGGCTCTACTATAGAAGAGTTTTGATGGGCACCTAGGGAACATAGGAATGAGAGATATGTCACATTTGCTATAGCGCAAGTGGGAGATTGTTAGGGTTATGCTTAATAGCAAAAGTGTAATGTTGTACTTGACATTCTTTTCATATTAATAAAGTGATTTCTGTTTGTTAACAAAATCTTATATATCATTTATTATTATAATTGTCAAAGTAAATAATCATAAGGTCAAAAGACTATGAGAAAAGAAGAATTGTTCGTACATCTGGATATGTATGAGGTAGACACAATTCTTTAGTTAGTCTTGAATAACGTTCACAACTTAAGTTAAAGGTTGGGCACCTTTATCTTGTTAAAGTTGTAGAATTCTTTTACTAGCATTTGAGTGGGATCAAATGTGTTGTGATGAGTCTAAAATCATCGAAGGGTCTTCGAGTAAAAGAATCTAGTGCATTGGGTGCATTGAACTGGATCACAATGAAATACTTTTTCTAGAACCGTTAATAGATAAAAGTCTTTTCATTATCAGGACAATCGGAGAGTCTATCTTAATCCTGAGATAAATGATGGACTTATGGTTGCAAGTGTTATCATTTAAGCTATCAATGAGTACGATTATATAGCATAGTCTATCCTCAATAGTTTGGTGGTATTCATTTCTTAATCGATAGAGGACTTCATTTATAGATATGGACATCATGGCTCCATTTATTAAATGTGAGTAGAATATCATCATATGGATGCTTTGTGGTTTTAGATATGAAATCTTAACGTTGAGTTTTCAATAGTGTCTATTGAAAGATGACTTCTGGACAAGTCATAATATATATCCAAGTTCAAAGTGTGGTCATATGAGTAAATATGGTAACTTGGAGAGCTATAGGCGGTCTATGAGCTCTTGGCGATTACTGATATTTTTCACGAGGATTCACTATCTCCCATATGATTGTCTAGGGTATGAATGAGTATCGTTAACTTATTCCATCTTTATTTAAGAGTGCAATTTTAGTTCTTTAGTGGAATGAACTAAAATTAATAGATTGAACCTAAGTGAATCATTTGTTGATTGTGATTGAGTTATGTCTATTGGAGCTTAAATTTAGATAGGCCCGCCAAGATCCTCAATCCATACGGACTTACATGAATCACTTGATATATTCTACCGGACTATTTGTGGGTCCATTTAGAATTGTATTTAATATATTAAGAATATAATTTGCACATTATTTATTTAATGGGCTGTTTAATTATATTAATATATTAATGAAAGACATGTGGGCTTGTTTCTTTTAGTAAGAATGGGTCTAGTTCACATGTGGACTTTTTATTAAAGTCCAAATGGATTAAATAAAATAAGAAAATAATATGTAGGCCCAAGTTCTAGTCATGGGCGGCAATAGCTAATTTTTAGCCCATTATATTGTTTTATTTTATTATTTAATTAAATGGAAATTAATTAATATGTTAATTAATTATTTAATTAAAAATCAAATCTTTTTCTAATTAGGAAATATGTTTCCTAGTAGTATACTACTATTAGTATTATACTGAATATAAAAGACTTTATTTATTTAGTCAAATAAGGAAGTCTTTTATATAGTCACAAATACACTAAAGAGTTGGATTAGGGTTTGAATTCTAAGAAATCTTTTGTATCCTATTTGGAAAAGGACTTTGGTGATCACCTTGTTAGACAAGGTAAGAATTCGGCCACCCTAAATTAACTAGGGTAAAATTTCGGTCACCCTAAATTAACTAGGGCAAAAATTCAGTCACTATATATGTATAGTGAGAATTTTCGGCCAACCCTAGTTGTTTTCCTAAAAGAATTTATTTTCTTTTGCAAAAGAGGAAAAAAAAATCCTACTCTAATACTAGTGAGAATTCGGCCAAGAGGGGTGTGAGAAAAGAATTGTTCTTACTTCGATAGTGTACTAGTGATCTTAACATCAAGAGATCTTGTACACACTTTCGAATTAGGTTCACGCGAATTTCAATCTTACGATTGTGAATTCAAAGGTGACCGGAACATTCTTAGCAACCTTTTGGAGATTATAGTGACTAACAGATTCAGAAAAGTGTTTGTTGTCCATTCTCTGGTTCACAATTCAAAGAAGGGAGACCACGCTCTTAGATGATTCACGTTCGTGATCGGTTTTGGAAGATCTTGCGGATTACCATCGACGTTAGTCAATCGGATCACGCGACAAAGGTATTTCATCTTTTCGTATGTATGTTTAATTAATTAAAGGGTTAAGGTTCAAACTTGAAAAAATTTTAAAAATATATTAAACTTCTTTTAGTCTCGCTTCCGCTGCGTGCACGTATTTTTCCCAACAAAATCTTCATGAAGTTTACCAAGCTCTTTGGCTTTCATGATTGTCAACTCCTCTTCCTTGTCTTTGATTGTTTCCTACAAAAAGAAACAATTTATTAGCAAAATAAATCATTAAACTATTTAACACAAAAGCATCTTCAACCGTCTTCTCTTCTAGACATTTTTTCACTTCATTCTTCACTTCAACTTCCTTCAAATCTTTATCTCTTTCCTTCTCAAGAGATTGAGCTCTTGCCATCAAGTTGAAGTGGTGGTCTTTGATTTGCAATCCACTTCATTGAGTTGCAAAGTCAAGTGATCATGTCAAGCTTGATCATCCTCCAGGAAAACTTCTTCTTCTTTGCTTTTGTCACTAACATTCTTTTCAAGCTTATCAACAAAATTGTTAGTAGATAAATGAAGTATAAAACAAGAAGAACCTTTTTCACAAATAGCTTGGAATCTATTCCATGCCTCTTTTGCCATATTTGAATCTTTATTAAGAGCAAGGTGTTTAAAAACTTACACCATTATTAATGGCAAAAAGGTATAAAAGTTTCAACTTCTCAAAAATAAACCTCATCCATACTTCATGAACATATTGGTTTAGAGAAACTACTCCATCAAATATAAAATGTGGAAAAGAGAAACCTTTCATGACAAACCAACCAAGCTTGCTCATCACTAGACTTAGGGAAGTCTTTCATGAGCATTTTCAACAAAACAAACACTTTCCCAATTAACAAAGGAGGACAACCAATACAAACAATTATAGACTAAATGTTGTTATTATAGTAAATAACCTTATAGATCCCGAATCACACTAATTGCTTTAACTGACCCGCTCTTATACCAATTGAAAATGCCTACAAGGTTATATTAAACAACCTAGATGGGGGGTGAATAGGTTGACACACTAGTTTTAAAAACTCTTTCGTGACTTGTGTCAAAACCTTGGTGAGCATACAAATTAACCTTAAACAAGATTGTTATGAGAAAATAATTTGCACAAGTATGCTCAATTCACCACCTTTAGTCTACAAACCATATACCAAGAAACAATGTATCTCATATACAAGTATATTCAATGAAGAGCACATTCCACAAGTTGTATTATGAATATTACAATGAAATATCACTAAGTAAAACTTTACAACATGATATAGAATATCGCAAGATACAATGTTCAAACACTTACAAGATACAAGAAACAAATGTTGATTCAACAAACAATGTGTGCATCTCTTTCTTTATCAATAACTTATTTACAAGGATGTGAGGAAAAGAAGATCTTAAACAAGTTATATTGATCATACATACAAATATAAAGAGATAAAGAAAGAGACATTTGACACTTTGATCCAGTTATAAGAGCATGTGCCAAGAAATTCCAAAATGCGTTAAGTGGGCTGATTCGAGGGATTTGGGCTCAAGCATGCATGTGGAGGCCCGTTGATGATGATGAACAAAGTCTCTAGCCCTTAACAACCATGATTCAAGTGCAAGAAAGTCAATAGGTGAATTAAGAGCTGATTTAGGACTGAAATAAATTTCTTTCTTGTTGCGCAATTTTAGGCTAAATTATTAAGGAATTAAAGTCAGGTTTGACTTCCTCAAAATTATCTTAGATTAATAATGTTTTATTTTTTCTACTTTTCCTTTTTCGTTGCCTTAGGCACAATTTTAGTAATTATTGTTGCGATCTTTGGGATTTTTAGGGCTAATTTTCTATGGCCTTAGTATTATAAATTGTACCCTTTTCTTTCAATAAAAGGCAGTTGTTTTATTCATTAAAATAGAAAGCAATTTCTCTTTTGTTCTTTGAGAATTAATTGGAACTTATCAGATTTCTCTGTGGCATTTCTCCTTGACCTATCAATCGAGTATTCCATCCTTGATTGTGGTGTCCTCCTTTATACCAAGGTTCACATCTTTTTATAGGTGTTAGGTCATGGTTTCCATCCGAATCAGAGCATATAACGGTCTTAGGCATCAATCTTGATACGGGATTTGTTACAAATTGACGTGGTTTATATCAATAACCACCCCTAGCTTTAACATTCATAGGTCCGCATACGTTTGAATGTATAATCTCTAACGGTTGTGTAGCTCTAAGCCCCTTTTCCAGTAAAAGGTCTCGTGGTCATTTTACCTTCTAAACAAGACTCACAGAAAGGTAAAGTGTCGATCTCCAACTGACTAAAAGATCCACCTTTTACTAGTCTATATATCCTGTAAAGGTTGATGTGGCCAAGTCTTAAATGCCACAGATACGTTTCATTATTTGGAGAAATCTTTTGTTGCTTTGTTTTAGGTTTTTCAACTTTAAATAATTCAGTATTAAGCAGTGATGTATGTAATGATGGTCTCAAAATATACAAGTTTTTTTCAATCAAACCAGAACAAATATTCAAACTGTTTCTAGAAACAATAACTGATTTATTATTAAAAGAAACTGAATATAAACGTTTCAATAATCTGGATACAAAAATCAAATTCCTTGTAAATCTAGGATTGTAATAAACATTGTCTAATGAAAGAAAATAATAATTATTAAAAACTAGTCTAACTGCTCCCACTGCTCTTGCTGAAACAACATTCCCTGTTCCAACGCACATTGAGAAGGCCCTTTCCTCAATCTTTGTCCAAGAATCAATCTATTGTAAAGAAGAACAAACATGGATAGTTGCCCCTAAATCAACTATCCAGGTGAAGACTCATCTTCCACTAAACACGATTCAATGATAAACAAATCAAATTTACCTTTCACTTTCTTCTTCTTAGAGAGCTCATCGAGGTACTGCGGATAGTTCCTCTTCCAATGACCAACCTTGTCGCGATGGAAACACTTCCTTTTTGCTTTGTTAGTCGTGGTGCTCTTCTTCTTATTTTGAACTTGTTTCTTCTTGGGCTTAGCCTTTGCCTTGCTAGCAGACCTCTTCCTTTTGTTTAATCCAGAGGAAGATGGTTCAGCAACATTTACCCCCACCGGTCTTACTTTTTTTGTCCTTAATCATGAACTCAAAAGTTGTGAGCTCATTAAGCAACTAAGTCAAATTGAACTTCAACTTGTTCATCTCATAGTTGCTTTTTAACTGATCAAAGCTCTTTGGAAGAGTTGTCAGTATGATGCTAACTTGGAAAGCCTCATCTATGGTCCCATCATTGACTTCATTAGTATTGAAATGGGACATTATACCCAAGACATGTTCCCGGACTGATGATCCTTCCTTCATACGAGTAGTCATTGCAGCACGAACAGCTTCGTGCCGCTTTTACTCGGAAGGTTGCCCAAACATGGCCTGCAATGACTTCATCATCTCATATGATGTTGTCATTGCTTCATGTTTTGTATAAAGCACTTTTGTCATGATAGCTAGCAAGTAAATGCAGGCCTTTTCATTTTCTAAAATCCATATTTCGTAGTCCTCACGAACAGTTCGTGCTGCGCTGGCTGCAGGCTGTAGAGGACATTCCTCCGTAAGCACAAATTTTAGGTCTTTGGTGACCAGGATTGCATTAATGTTGTTTTTCCATTTAGTATAGTTATCCCCTATTAATTTGTCGTTGGCAAGTATTGAAAGTAAAGCAGAAGACGTTACCGAAATAAATATAAATAAAAACTTATTCATTCATTCATACATTTAAAACATATATAAAATTATTCGACATATAATTGAACATGATGCATGAAACATATTTAATGAACAATAAAAACAAACCCTAAAAAAGTTACTATGCCACGATAATCCAACATGCCACAAGTAATTGCCGCCTTAAGGTAGGTCAAGTGCTTGTATGTCGGATCGAGACATTCTCAATTAAATGATACTCTAGAATAACTCTTTATTCTTATGTTATTTAATCATTGTTTATTTTAGTCAGGATTTTAATTAACTATTTAATTAAATCCTTGGGTAGGACGAAAACAAAGCCGTCTCTAGGCCCCACTTGAATCTCATGGTGTTTCTACTAACGATGGAGGCTGTGGGATATAATGTTATATATCCCTCTCCCACTCACTATTTGCTTATGAGGGTTTTCTAGTGTCTCTAGATGAACCTAGATTAAACGGCTAAGAAAAATCTAGTTCTTTATTGTATGTTACTAGAATCTCATCCTATTAACATTAAATAATAAACTGGATTTTTAACTATTAAAAAACTAATTTATTATTCGAATTCTAACCTATGCAAACTACTTTAAATAGACTAGAATTGAATGTGAGAATTACCAAGTTTTAATTATTAAAACTAAATCACATTATTTGATCCAATTATTATTAAGGCCTTAATCATATTAATCTTAATAATGTATTGGGCTTTACTAATCTATTTAATTAAACTCTTTAATGAAAGATCAGTAATTAATGAGTATTACCAAGTTTTTACTCCTAAAAACTAATCTCATTATTAATAGCCATTTATTTGATTATTCAATTTTAATCATATTAAAAATAATAAACATCATATAAAATAAATGAGCTATTAATCATGTATGGCATAAGTATGCATGACAATGCTTTAATCATCTCATAAATAAAACATACATGAGTTGACCGAGTACGATGAGCTATCTAACTTTAAAAAAATAAAAAATAAAAAATATTAAATTTTTTTTTAAAAAAAAAAATCTAATTACAAAATATTAATTCAAGGCATTCCTTGGTCTTTTTGTAATTCCTTTTTCTTCAAGTCCATATTTTGCATCTAATGGGCTTTTAACCAAGTCCAACTTGATTAACCCTAATATTTTTAGTGGTGACCCATCTCATGAATCATAAACTAAGGCTCATATGTTACACTTAACATTTATAGGAGGCCCAAGTTAAAAAAAATATTCCGGCCCATTCACACTTCCAAATACGCAAATCCTAGCATCACTAACACTCGGTCTTGCACTTTCATGCGTAGCCATCGTCCGCAGCCTTGCGCATAGCATGCTGCTGCCAGCCCTTGCGCAAATATGCACAGCACCCTTTGCACATGCAGTGCACGGGTGCCTTGCGCTGCCCAGCCAGGTGCGTGCAGTAGCCCAGCTTGGCGATGCACCATGTGCACGGCAGCTTGCGCTGCTTGGCCTTGGCATACGGCAGCTGCTGTGCCTTGCACAAGCAACGCATCAATGATGTTGGTGCTTTGCGCGCGTGCAGCTGCTGTGCTCAGGCTGTCTTTGTGTGCAGCAACACTTGCTTCGTGCACAGCAGCCCTTTACTTCGTTCTCGAATCTTCTTCTTTGGGTCTTTTTCGTACAAGGTTACATAATCATATTACAAAGTATTGATTTACAAAGAACGATTACATCGAAAAAGAAAATTAATAACTCATTATTACAACCCGAATCGAATTTAACTAAACTCATCGTACCATACAATTAACGATCAACCATGTTTATAAAAAAAATATATATCTAAACATCATACAACCCTAGATTGTGCCTACACATATCATACATATCGAAAAGACTTTGAAAACAAATATAACATATTCGTGTATTACAAAATTGGCTTTGATACCAATTGTAAGTTGCGCAGCAGAAAAGAGTTGGTTTTTAAATTAATAAAAACAAATTAATAACGATAGGTTTCAAAAATTTTCTATCGTCTTTTTGGGACCTTTTGTATATACACGAATATGAGGAAGAGATTTGTTTTCATACCTTTGAAGAACACTCATTTGTTTCCTTTTTTATCCTTCTTTATGATCCAATACCACTAAGCCTTCTAACTATGCCCCACGATCTAGCAATTGTGTGTGTGGGCATGTCACGGATTCCGGTAGTGGTTGAATGGAGGCTTGGGAGAACTGGAAGACAACACCTTGATTCCTCCTTGAATTCAGTCAACCCCAGTGAGAGAAAAAAAATTCTTTTTCTTTTTCCTCTCTTGCAGCCGCACCTTTCTGTTCTCCGTAAGGTTCCGAATAGCTTTTTTTTCCTGACAAGTATATCTTATATACTAGGAACCTAGAGTTTAGTAATCCAAGTTAAAATAGGATTCTAAATCCTTTTTTGACTATTACTTTTTACTAGGGTTTTAAACCTTTGACCTTTTTAGAGTAAATAAAAATAAGGGTAAATTGCACAAACTTACCTTCAGTTTTGTCATAAAGGCATAATATTCAACAAATGGTCTTAATTGCACAGACACCCCTTACCGTTAGCGGTCAATAATTAGACTTAACTGTTGACTTTGAGGCTCAAGGGTAAAATGGCCATTTGACATGTTAAATAAACAATAAATTATAAAATAATATCAGAACTAGTTATAATGACATATATATCTAAATAAAATTACATAACAATCTCATACTTTTTCATAATTATAAATCAACCCCTACACTAAAAAATAAAATAAAATAAAAACTCTACTTTTCACTTTTTTTTAGAGACTACTTTTCACTTAAAACTCTCCCATTTTACTTTATCATTCTTGTCGTAGACTTGTAGGTAGTCATCGTCATCAATTCGAGAAACATAGCATACTTGTTGTTTACTAAATCTTAAATACTCTTGTTTCAAAAAAAAAAGGGGAAAAAAAATCCTAAACACTCCATGTCTACTTTTGCTCACCAAAGCTTTGCCATCTTCATTCATCTAACCCATCTCACCACTTCTTAAAACCTCACATATGTCTCCACTCAAAACCCTTTAAACATTGTCTATGTCTCACCACAACTCCACTCACTTTCACTTATCACTCTTCATGCAATTTCCTTCCTTTCCTTCAACAACAGGAGCAACAAAATCACGACCCAAAACCACCACAACATAAGGAAAAAGAAGAGAAGAAGAAGACCCAAAAGCCCCAATTATCAAATTCTTCAATTTTCGAATATCAACCTATGACCCACCTCGCCTTGACAAATTATTTCTCAAAAAAAAAATATTCCACTCTCCTTGGCACCTCTTTATTGATATCAAATCCTTCGATCCACCCAAAACTCGAGCTCAATACCAATAAGATCATTGAAAAAGAAGAGACATAACCAATGGATATGTATTGTAATGGAACATAAATTTTGTAAAGGGTTCGAGAGGTTTGAATCTCTATGGATCTAATTTTTTTAGCTAGGGGTATTTTGGTCTTTTTGAAGTCAACAGTTAAGTCTAACTGTTGACCACAACGGCAAGGGGTGTCTGTGCAATTAGGACCATATGTTGAATATTATGCCTTTATAACAAAACTTAAGGTAACTTTGTGCAATTTACCCTAAAAATAATCACTTATTATTTTATTGCTCTTGTCAATTTTAGAAACTGAAACCTCCATATGACAATTTAATAATTCTTAATTATTAATATGTCAATTAAATAATTATATTATTTAATAATATTTAATTCAACAATTAAATAATATATTAATTAAATAATCACATCATTTAATTAATTCCCAAAATATCATTAAGTTACTTTCGTAACACAATTAATTGGACCATCCAATTCTCCATGAGTCTTTGTTACTATCAATCGTATAGGGCTAGCAAGGGGACCTAATGGACCCATAGTTTTGAGCTCCAATGATTCTTAGAAAAAATTAATTAAACTCTTTAATTAATATTTCACAATTATTAACCTTGGAGTTATTCCACTAAAAACCTAAGGTTGTACTCTCGTAACTGTAGATGTTTTATACAACCAATTTTATCAGTGTCCATTGATATAGCTATTATGTATGGCATGATCCTCCACAAGCAGTTCATAATTAGAGCTAGGTTATAAAGTCTGTTATACCTCTCTAATTATATATTTTCCTTTAAGTACCATTGATTCTTTTGAATAATTATATCCTTCATTCCTTTACGGAAGAAGGAGAGCGCTCTTAATCGTTCAAGCTTCGAATCAACCCTTAAGGGAACTACTTATCTACTTCTCGCAATGAGTGGATTCCACTATTGTGTGCACACCTTTCCAGCCACCAGCCACAAGCCAAATCGTGATTCCAAGATATAGAGATATTGACTGAGAATGATATTCTGATCTCACCCATGGTAAATCAAAAACCACGATCTAACCTGAAGGAGTCAGCACGACACTCAGGATTTAGATCACCCATATATAGCCATCATTAGTCAATATATATGAATCTTTTCAACTAACAGATCTTAGTGACAGATTCATATAGATTGTGACCCAGTCCTATATGATCATATCATATAAGGTGTCTCCATTCTCATAACACTATATGAGTAGTCTAGGATAAGACCACCGTACAATACGGAATGGACTGTAGTTATAGATTAACCACAAATAAAGTACCCATCTTTCTTTGCTTTCTACGGACTATTTAGATTGCATGTCTCAAACTGAATTCCTCTGTTTATGACATTTATATACTCAGTTTGAGATTACATCTAGCAATCTTGGATGTTTGCACATATAATATAAGCGTATGAATTAATATATTTGACTGATGACAGATTCATATAGATTGTGACCCAGTCCTATATGATCATATCATATAAGGTGTCTCCATTCTCATAACACTATATGAGTAGTCTAGGATAAGACCACCGTACAATACGGAATGGACTGTAGTTATAGATTAACCACAAATAAAGTACCCATCTTTCTTTGCTTTCTACGGACTATTTAGATTGCATGTCTCAAACTGAATTCCTCTGTATATGACATTTATATACTCAGTTTGAGATTACATCTAGCAATCTTGGATGTTTGCACATATAATATAAGCGTATGAATTAATATATTTGACTGAAATAACTACTTCTTTTATTATTGAATTTATAACATTTACATATTACAAGCTTTAGGGCATAGATCCTAACACGTGCATGCACGGACGTTTTCGATCAAGCGTCAGTAAACAAATTACCAAACTCAATACCATACTTAGATCTAACAACAAGATGCACGTGTGGGAAGTGAAAAACACACATATATAAGAATTTGAAATACAAATGCAAGTGAATAAATCATGCATGAAAAGTGTGTGCGTGCAACTAATCTTTTCAATCAAGAGTCAAGGCAAGTTAGCTACTTTCCTTGAAGCACTTGAAGTCCACAATGAGATCCAATAGCATTTGAAGAGAATTCTTCGAACCTAAGCTACACTTACAATTATAAGCCTCATTGTGATTTTGTTCACAAAATAAGCCAATCAAAAAGTGAGGTATTTACAAAAAGTATTAATTATGAGTAAACCTTCTCTCATGTGGCAATGTTAAAGTCCATCAGGATCTTGTTATCCATAGCAATGTCTCTAGAGATATGGCAAATGGACTGTAAGTTCCTTATATTTTGATTGGTTTATTTCGTTGACAAACCACATTGGGGTTTATTTGTAAGGGTAGATTAGGCTTCTCATTATTCGTGATCAAGCTTCATTGGCTTCCCCAAAACCTCATGCTCAAGAGCTCTTCAAAGGTTTATCACTTGTCTTTGATTATTTGAAGAAATTTATTTGCACACACACACAATTCATACATTGTCATATCTCTTACATTTGTGTTTTCTTTGATGGTGTGCTTTCACGCTTTATTTCTCTTCTCATTTGAATTAATCAAGTTTACCACTATGAAAATCGTTGTGTGTTCACATAGCGGTTTGCTTCCAGAGAAGTCTAATGTCTGTACCGCTATGTGATACACAGCGGTAGACACATTGGTCCTTCACCCAAGAGCATTAAATGCATCAGGTATAAGTGTTGTGTATGACACTATGAACCATTATGTAACACACAACAGTTTGCATAGCGGTCTGTACTTATTTGATTTAAATTAGGTACACTGATGTGTGTTACACAGTGGTATCCACAATAGTCGTCCCTTATTTTTCCAAAATGTTGTGTTTTTTAACAGGGTTTTAATATATATTGTTCTCTTTTCTCCTTGGCTAAATTAGAACTTCAATATATTAAATCCAACAGTGAGAAACAACTTTTCTAGTGAGAGAAGTTCCAAGATAGCATTTTTATCTATCTAACCCAAGAACCCATCTTCTTCATGCATCATTGAGCATCTCTAAAGCATGGGTCTTTATCCTTGGTAAGTTGAACAACACTCCACCTTTGTTAATTGTTCAAGCTTTCCAAGATAGTCTTTTTATTGCATTTATCAGTTGATTAAATGCTAGGACTCTCTTGATAGCATCTATTACGGAAGTAAACTTATAACATATGCTTTTAAAATACGCATGGTAGGTCTTGAACCTCTTACCACCAGTGTGGAAGGGAGGTACATTACCATCTCTGCTAGGAAGTGATGTACAATTAAAATTATTTTTTCTAATAAGGGTAATTTCATTAAAGTCCCTACTTTTTGACGAAATATCATCTATTTAAACGTCTTTATCATATAAGTAACTTAAGTCCCTTGTTTTTCCAAAATACAACACTTTAATCCATTTGACCAAAATACTAATGGTCAACTCTAACTATATATATAAGTACAATTTTACCCTTGTCAAAATGATTTATTGAGTTTCAAATTAAACAATATTAAAATGGTTTATAAAAATAAATTAATAACAAAAAATTATTTTTAAGAAAACAATATATAATATATAGAAATTTTCAAGTCAATGTGCACTTATGTAAATATATGAGGATATATATATATATAGTAATTTTAAAAACAGAAGAAAAAAAAAAAAAAAAAACTAACGGCTTATGAAAAATAAAAAAGTTAAAATAAATAATAAATTGAAAGTATTTTAAAATTTCTTTTATAAGAAAAGTATTTTAAAAAAATGTATTTAAAAAAAAAAAAGTAAATGGATCAATCCAATTGTGGAGATCCATTTACTTATTAAAAAAAAAAAAAAAACACTTTCTTTTTTATTTTTGAAATACTTTTTATTTAATTTTTTTTGTTTTTAAAATTTTTGAAAATACTTTAATTTTATTATTTATTTTAACTGTATATTTCCCATAATTCATCAATTGTTTTTTTTTTCCTGTTTGTAAAGTATTATATATATATATATATTTAGAAAATAAATTTTTGTTGTTAATATATATTTATAAACCATTTTAATATTATTTATTTTTGAAACTCAATAAATCATTTTGATAAGGATAAAAATTGTACTTTTATATATAGTTAGAGTTGACCATTAGTATTTTGGTCAAATGGACTAAAGTGATGTATTTTGAAAAAACATGGGATTTAAGTTGCTAATATGATAAAGACGTTTAAATTGGTGACATTTTACTAAAAGTAGAGACTTTAGTGAAATTACCCCTTTCTAAAACAATAAAATAAATTAACATTAAAATTTTATTTTAGTGGAAGTAGTGGAAAATAGCACTCCCTTTATGTTGAATTTTGAGAGTATCACTAGTTTAATAAGTTAAGTTTAAATGACACAAATGGACTAAAATACCCTCATCTCCTTCTTTTATTACATTTGTGCAATTTTTAGGTTTTTATTTTTTCTTTTCAAAAACCTCCATTGATAGAGGACCAATAGAGGTCCTCCATCAATGGAAGAGGTCAAACCATTGACCACCAGTGGAGGCCGAACTGACCTCCAATGAGGTCGAACTAACCTTTGATGGAGGGTGAATCGACCTTCAATGGAGGTCTTGATGAGGAAAATGGCCAAAAAACTTTTTTGGCAAATTTCATTTTTTCCTAATAAGTCTCTTAAATTGCAAATACACCTAATAAATCTTGGAAACTACTTAATAAGTCCCAGAAACAACAAAATATGTCTCAAAAATTAGAAAATAAGTCTCGAAAATATAAAATAAGTCTTGGAAACACCAAAATAAGTCTCGGAAACACAAATAAGCGCGAGACTTGTGCTATTAAAACTTAAGTTATTAAGTTGGTGATAGTCTTAAAACTCAAAGGTCGTTTATGTTTTTTGTCTAAAAACTGAACAGTAGAATTTTACTAAAAACTTAATAGTGATTGAAATCTGAATCTGAATAACATGTTTGTTTTTTTATTTTTATTACCTTTGAATAAAATGTCAACTTGCTTATTTTTTTTTAAATATAAAATGGTTTAAAAACAAGTAATTTGATATTTATACCCTTGTTATTATTAATTGTTATGTATTTTCATTTTATATTATACAAACAACTAAATAAAAATAATTTAACAAATCTTAAACCTTTTTTATGTAATAATTGGAATATATTATTCATGATTAAGATATGATAAATAATTGTTTTATTTAATAAAAAAAAAAGATAAAAATGGTTTTGATTTAAAATATATATATAATTGAAGGTTCAACAATGGTGTTGAAACTTACAATGTGATTAATGTTTTTTTTTTTTTTTTTTTTTTTTTTTTGAGATGCTTATCATAAGTAATAGGTTAAAAGAAATAAATTTATATGATATTAAATTATGAAAAAAATTGGAAATATATTATCTTTGGAAGGATAATCTTGGAAGAAAAAAATATTAAATGCAATATAGTGATTTGAAATTAAGTTAAAAGCCAGGATTTTATACTTTTTATTTTAAATTGTTTTTTGGTATTTTTAAGTTGTTTAACCACTTAAAAAAATAAACAAAATAACTTAATAATTTCAATTGAGACCCATTAAGTTTTAAGTGCAAAAAAATAAACAACCCCTCTTCCTTTTATCGGGGTGGTGCTGGGTTGGGCTGCACGGAGAGCTTTGCCTCTGCTTGAACCCAAGTGAATACTCCCACTAAACGATATTTCACTAATCTAGAAGTTACAAAGAATTAAAATTATACTGCCCACATCCACAAGCGGTTGGAAATTGGAATTAAACATTTGTTTATTATTAAAAAAATTCTCAATTCATGTCTATGTATACATGTATTTGTCAAGTCACCGCTACCTATTGTAGAACCAGAAAATCCTACGGTCAAAATTCAGTCAACATCATAGTGTTCGGGGCACTGGCAATCTATGCATAGTGACTTGTTGAACGCTTTGAATTCCGTGTAAAGCAAAAGGAAGGGGCGTCTCGTAGGAGTCGACTCAACACCCAAGTTAGACCATTTATGGACAAATTGATAATTTAGAAAAAATAATGTAGATTCTAAAACAAACCGTAAACAAGGCTTGTCAAGCCCTAGGTGGTGTCATTCGAAGAGCCTTATGTTTGCTTAGGCTGAGTATTTAGCAAATTAATTTGCTAAAAGGAGACGAGGCAAGACCGTCGTCGATTCATTTAGAATAAGTGAATTTTAATTGAGAACAAGTTGAACCAAATGATAATAAATGAATCTAAGAAGGAGTGATCGAGCAGTCAAATGGAGTGGGCATATTTTGTCGTTGCTTTGTGTGAGTGAGAAACCCAAATTGTCCCCCTCAAAATGATGGGGTGTCCTCTATTTATAGTAGAGGTGGAGATCTTTAAACTGAAGAGATCGTGTGATCCACTATCTTAGCCCGAGATATTTGAGATTATCATCTGGAATCAAGGTAACCGAACAACTTTGAATTACTTTGTTGAGAGTTGAGCAAGACTTGGTCTTTGTAGACTTAGTCAAGATTTGCAATTTCTCTTGGGCCTACGATTGGGCTTGTTTCATATAAAGGTATTAGACTTTTAGCAGTCCAAATCAATGAAAGACTTGTTACTACTTGGGCTCCAACTAATTATTAGGGGTGTGCTATTTTTGGCTACCACAGTTAGCCCCCCACTCACTGAATTGAAGCCTTCAAGTCTAGAGTAGTTCATCAATCGATATCTTACATCGAACAATAGACAGATTTATCGAGTATAGCGCGGGAGTCGATCAACCATTTGTTACATTGGATTCGTGCACATGGGTTATGGGTCTACATGAGACAAGCTTGTAAACTTGTGCACATTCGATCGACATGATAATTTTTATTGAAGTTGCGTACAAGTGTAATTAGGTCGATACGACCTTTTATTAATGTTGGAGATCGCGTGCATGCATTATTTTTTGGTCAACAAGACCCTTTATAGGATATCGCGTACATGCGTTATGGGTCGATACGACCTTTTTCTAGTACCATGTAGAAGTGATAACGTAATAACAAAAGTTGAAATAGCAACATTTTATAATGCTCGTTGTAGATCGACATTTTTTGAACGCTTGTTGTAGAGCAACATTTGTACATCCTTAAAATTCAAGTATGCAAGTAAACAATGTTTTTATTAAAACGACAAAAGTAAGAAACATAGTGAAATGTGTGTTTGGGGATCAATAGAAGTGTCAGCTACCATGCAATGTCATGATAATATAAGTTAAAAGCAAAAGATAGGAAAAGATGTATAATTATAAGAAGTAAAAGAAGGTTGATGTAGGGTGCTGGATATACCTTGTAATTCAATTTGGCGATAGTATACTAATTACTCGGCAAGCAGTGATATATTCATAACTTTAGTTTCTCGTTCACTTTTTGTTACAATTCGTCATTTAACTTGGAGTTGAAGAGTGTGCCCAAAACTTTGGCCTGATTTGGAGCAAGCAATGTAGCTTGATGGAGAGAGTTCAACAGTCGACATGTAGCTTGACGAAGGGAGTTCAATAGTCGACATGTATCTCGATAGTTTTAAACTTCACATTTTATCACATGGACCGACGACTTATTGTAGATTAACACAAAGTGGTGTACTGATCAAGCCAAAATTGGTATGATTTTGGCCCTTATTTCCGATTCTTTTTGCTTGATTCTCGGGCATTTCCCCGTATTTAATGGTGTTAAATTGAGTGTTTCAGGTTTTATCAAGTTTCGAGAGCAATTGGGATGAAGTGGAGGACTTGTGTGCAAAATGGCTCACAAATGGGAAGAAACAGGGCATTTTCGCCACTAAGACAAGAGGAGGTCGCTACATGGGCGCTGTGGCGACATAGGATTCTTCAAGACATCAAAAGGTCGCCATTTGGTTGCCACTTGGGCGCCATGGCGATAGAAAGTCTCTAAAAGCATCAGGTGGGTCGCCACTTGGGGTCGCCATGGCGACCTTGATGTTGCAAGTGGCGACCTCTTCACATTTTGTGGGTCGCCACTTATGGTCACCACGGCGACCTTGATGTGCAAGTGGCAACCTCCACATCATTTGCTCATGGTCGCCACTTGCTAGATAGCGAAAAAGATGGTTTTCATGGCGACCTTTGCATCTAACCGTTTTACGCACCCAGGGTCGCCATAGCAACCAAATAGCGAACCAAATAGCGAACTTGGCGCCACATCAGCGAATCAAGGAGTTATCAGTACATGTCCAAGAGAGTGTATAAATAGAACGGCCTTCCACCTTCATCAGTATCAGATCCTTAGAGAAGAGAGCATGAATTTGTATCTTGGAGATCTAGTTTTTCTCATCCATGGCACACCATTCCTCATCCTCCATTTCTCTCATTGAACTCATCTAATCCCATCCAAACCTCAACACAAAGCCTTGATTTCTTCCCTACATCATTCTTATCCCACCATTTCTCCATCTAAATCCCTTTGTCACTTCCCAAGACATAGCCTCTACTTCCATTCCTTGCACTTAGGAGCATAGAGGAGAAGAAAGATCAAGCTTAAAGAAGGTGACCTAAGGGTTATTTCCTTACTATTTACTTCTTTTCATTTATTGCAAATATATGTAACTAAACCCCTAATCTAAGGGATAGATTTGAGGATCAATTGGTTGTGGGTTTAGCTTAGCTTGTAATGAATCTCTTATGTGTTCTAGTCATTCAAATTAATAGATTCTATTCATTATGTAATTGACTTGTATATCACTTGTTAATTGCAATCTTGAGTGGAGTAATTTGTTATATATTCATATGTGGATTGACACTCCTTGTGTAATTAAGAACCCATTGAATAGAATAGATTAATGGTGGGTATATCAACCCCACTAATCTAAGCCTTTTTTGGTTAACATAATGAGATTGGTACATTAAAGTAACTATTTAGCATAACCCACATTCAATTGTTAATCAATCTATTCCCTAGCTATCTTATTAATTGTTTTCATCATTACTCTTATCAAGGTGTTGAGTATTCTATTTTTCATAACATTTTTGTATTTTCATTTTAGTAGTTAGCATTGGTGGTTTTAGAAACCACACATCTATCAAACATTATGATTTATTTTATTGTTCAAAGATTAGTCAATCTATCTAATTAACTCTCCATATCCCTATGGAACGAACTCACTTACCATTTTAATATCAAATCACATTTTAAAAGGTTTAAGTGGCTTAAAAGAGTTTTCAAGAATCAATCAAAAACTATATCATTTTTGTGAGTGCACGACGGCTCATCATGTACCTCATTCCTTTGTCATTCGACCATGCATTTGATAATGTAGTTGAATCATTTTAACATAATTTCTTTGTCGCTCGACCATATAGATCAACGTGCATTTGATATATAACATAATTACTCTTGTCGCTCGACCATATAAACCAACATGTAGTTTGATATAGTAGAATTATAACAACTCCTGTGTCGTTCAACAATTGTAGTAATTGCATGCATTTGATAAAGTAATTGAATCATTTAATATAACTTCTTCGCCATTCGACCATGTCAGCATGCATAAAATATTTGAATCATTAATACAATGCATTTGTCGTTCGACCATGTCAAGATCATGCTTTTATCATGCTTTTATTTATTTATTTATTTACTACAAACATGTATTTTGACTTGGAGCACTAAAAACTTGAATTTTTATGAAACTAAAAACGTGTAGTCTGAAGTCGATCAGTTCAAAATTAAAAGCAAGGTTCCTCGACACAAAGCCAAGCAACGAAATAATTCAGTATGGTGACATACCTCAATATAGAGCGTTTATTTGTAGCTCGCCGTAGCACTTCTATTCTTAGCTCCATAGAGCGCTTTTTGAAGCTTTGTAGAACACTATTTTATGGTTCGTCGTAGAGCGCTTCTTCTTTTTTTAATCAAAATATGAATTCTCAATTTCTCTTTTGAATGGCCAAAATAACACTACAGAGTCATAATAAGAAACCAAATATTCTCAAACGTTAATTTGTATGATTCACGCAATTTCAATTGTATCACCAGAACTCATCATGAATTCATGATCACGGCAAAGTTAGCACTAAAAGGCAAACGCTGATAAATGACTTTAATTAAATCAGATAAAAAAATGAACACCTAAATAATGTGCGAGCAGAAGATAATTTAAAATCGAAACATTTGGATATAAAGAGATAGAGTTGAGACTTAATGTCAATCTTTACCTAAAGTTGTTGTGTGTAAATATGAGAAGAAAGGTAGATTCGTCAGCTTGTTGCATAATATTTTGGTGTCTGATCAAACAAAATTGCAAGCTTTTTATTTTAGATGATGATGGTGGATGTGGCTTGGCATAGAATCATAAAACTTTGTAGTTTGACATACGAATTGATATGGAATACTAATCATGTTATATGATGTTGTGGTTCCATGTTGTGTAGTGGGACTTGGATCATTTTAATATAATTGTTGGTGCATGTCGGATCAATTGTATATCGTTGTTCGACAATATAGATCAGTTAGTCGTCGTTTCATGCTTGCTTTGTAGACCTTGAACACATGTCACTCGTCATAGAGCTTTCTTGATCATTTACTGACAAGTTCCACTTGCCATTTTTGTATGATTTATTTAAAAAGTTTGAATGTCGCTCGACATAGAACTTTAGTAGCTTTGTGTTAGGATTATGCTCAATAGCAAGAGTGTAATATTGCATTTAACAATCTGTTTCATATTAATAAAGTGATTTCTGGTTTAAACAAATATTATAGCATTTATAGTTGAATATTATAATTGTTAAAGTAAATAATCATAAGGTCTAAAGACTATGAGAAAAGAAGAATTGTTCATACATTTGGATATGTATGTGGTAGACACAATTCTTTAGTTAGTCTTGAATATTGTTCACAACTTAAGTTAAAGGTTGGGCACCTTTATCTTGTTAAAGTTGTAGAATTCTTTTGCTAGCATTTGAGTGGGATCAAATGAGATATGATGAGTCTAAAATCATCGGAGTGTCTTTGAGCAAAAGAGTCTAGTGCACTGGGTGCATTGAACTGGATCAAAATGAAATACTTTATCTATAACCGTCAATAGATAAAAGTAATTTCATTATCAGGACAATCGGAGAGTCTATCTTAATCCTGAGATAAATGATGGACTTATGGTTGCAGGTGATATCATTTGAGCTATCAATGAGTACGATTATATCGCATAGTCTATCCTCGATAGTTTGGTGATATTCATTTGTTAATCGATAGAGGACTTCATTTATAGATATGGACATCGTGGCTCCATTTATTAAATGAGAGTATAATATCATCATATGGATGTTTTGAGGTAATTGGATATTAAATCTCAACGTTGAGTTTTCAATAGTGTCTATTGAAAACATGGCTTCTGGACAAGTCAAAATGTCCAAGTTCAAAACGTGGTCATATGAGTAAATATGGTAACTTGGAGAGTTATAGGCGGTCTATGAACTCTTGGCGATTACTGATATTAATCACGAGGATACACTATCTCCAATATGATTGTCTAGGGTATGAATGAGGAAGCATCTTCCTTTTCTGTCTTTATTTAAGAGTTCAATTTTAGCTCTTTAGTGGAATGAGCTAAAATTAATGGATCGGACCTAAGTGAATCATTTGTTGATTGTGATTAGGTTATGTCTATTGGAGCTTAAATTTAGATAGCCCGCCAAGATCCTCAATCCACACGGACTTGCATGGATCACTTGATATATTCTACCGAACCAATTTAGGGTCCATCTAGAATTGCATTTAATATATTAAGAATATAAAATATATTAAGAATATAATTTGCACATTATTTATGTAATGGGCTGCTAAATTATATTTATATATTAATGGATGACATGTAGGTTTGTTTCTTTTAGTAAGAATGGGTCTAGTTCACATGTGGGCTTTTTATTTAAAGTCCTATGGATTTAATGAAATAAGAAAAATAATATTTGGCCCAATATATACATGTGGGGCGGCAAGGTGATTTAAAAGCCTTAAATATTATTTTGTTTTCAGTGTTCAATTAAATAAGAATTAATTAATTTATTAATTAATTGTTTAATTAAGAAACAAATCTTTTATGAATAGGAAATATGATTCCTATTGGTATACTATTGGTAGTAGTATACTTAAATTAAAAGACTTGTTTGACAAGGAAATAAATAATTAATTTTATTTATTAAATCAAATAAGAAGTCTTTTATTTTAGTCAAATAAGGAATAAAAGATTTATGAGTTTGATTAGGGTTTGGAAATCTTAAACAAAATAGGAATTAGGGTGCAACTAAATCTCCAATATTTTAGGAGTAATAATTGCGGCAACCCTAATTGGTTTTGGAAAAAGAATTCGGCCACCCTAGTTAAGAAAGAGAAAAAGAAAAATTTGCCACAAATAAGGCTATTGATGATTTTCGGCCAGCCTAGGGTTTGTGTGCAGAAATTTTATTTCTTCTTCTTCTTCTTCTCAACTCATAGTTAGAGATCTATTATTCTACTAAAAACAAAAAGGAACATAGATTATTCTTTGATGGTATATTGTTTGCTTGTTCATTAATAAGCTTGTATATACTATATCGATTAAGGTTCACGCGAGTTTCGATCATAAGATTGAGAACTCAAAAGTGACCGGAATAATTTTAGGTTCCTTTAGATTGTTTTTGGGACTAACGAATCAAGAAAAGTTTGTTTAATCCAATCACAGGTTTGCAATTCAAAGAAAGGGAGACCACGCTCCTAGGTGATCCACGTTCGTGCTAGGATTGAAGATCTTGCGGATTACCATCGACGCAAGTCAATCGGATCACGCGACAAGAGGTATTAATCTTTTGTTTATTTTTATATCTTTAATTAATTAAAAGGGTTTAAGGTTCATAAAAGGAAAAAATTTTAAAAGCTACTCAAACTATTTTTTTTTGTCTCGCTTCCGCTGCGGGTACAATATTTCCCTACAATTGGTATCAGAGCCTAGGTTGAACCCTTTTAATTAATTAATGTATATATACGTGGATCGATTTCTTTTTATTGTGATTATGCATGTTTAGAAAGAGATGGCACTCTAGGTATTCGCATATATAATTACATGTGATGTATGGCTTTATATATGTTTTATATGTGGATTGTTATTGCTCGATTTTGGTCCTAGATTTTCAATGTATTTTTGGTTTTGGAATTGTAACAAGAAGGGTGGTCTATCATCGCCATAATTCCTTCTTGGTAGTTGCTAGAAATTTTTTTTATGTATTAAAAATTGCTGCAGTTTTTTAATGTATTATTTATTATAATGTGCAGTATTTTTTTACTGTCATGAATAAAAAAAAAAAAAAAAAATTCTGCAGTAATTTATTTGTTTAAATTAAATTGTAACACGTTCTACATCGAAGAAAAGAAGCAACTGGAACCGAGAACGAGCACCGTACGCACCCTAGGAGTGGATTGGGCTGCGCATGGCATGCCCGAAATCAAGTGGCCTGCGCAAGGCAGCCTTGCAACCAAGAGGGCTGCGCACGGCAGCCATGCAAGGCCTATGGGCTGCGCATGGCAGCCCCTTACGTGGGGTTGTGGCCGTGCAATCCCGAGGAGGGAGGCCGGAGGATGGGCTTATGGTTGATGGGCCACTCGAAGATCTTGTATTTCTATTTCAATGTAATTTACTTGTTTTTCTAGGATGGGCCAAAATTGTTGCTATTTATTTTATGCTTAAATATTACAATATTTGTTGTAGTATGATAACATGACATATAGAATAGGAGTGCCACTCATATATCTCTTTTGGTATGAACATGCATTGAATGATTTAGGTATCTAAATTGGCATCTAGATAACTTGGTAAATCATTCTATGGGATTTAATCACACGCCTTAAATAATTGAGTGGGAGAAGGTGTTTTTGTAACACCTATGGCTTCCAAGATTAGTTGAGCTTAATTATTTTTTGGTAATCCCCCAAAGGGGCGTCCATGAATGGAATTAAGCAATATACTTCCTTACAAGGATAGACTAGACAATGGACTCAAACGAGATCTACTCCCAAAGGAGGGATTTTCGTGAGAGAGAAAATTGAGGGTTGATATCTTGGTAACACACTCAATGTAATTTTATTGATATCCTCCAAAGAGTTCTTGTCAGTAAAATTGCAAGGCTAAAATTGAAGACGCTAGTTGTTATGTTAACAATTAGGTGGGACCTAGTCTAACTAGTAAATGGTGCGAACTCCCAAAGGAGGCGTAACATTTATGGGTGTTAGATCACCGTTGAATTTTTATGATTGAGTTATTCATTTAATTCAAGATAAATATTTAAAAGTGCTTTATAATGATTATTTACTTATATATGTTTTGTTTTCATTCAGAAATCATGACCCCATCACTTATGAACATCCTGAAAGATAACACCTTAACTGGAGATAACTATGTAACATGGAAAAGGAAAATTGGGTTGTTGCTGCAAAGTGAAAAACATAAGTTTGTTCTAACTACTCCTAAACCACCTGCTCCTAATATTGAATCAAGCATAATGCAAAGAGATGAGTATGAGCAGTGGAAGACTTCAGATGATATGGCCAAATGTTATATCATGGCCACTATCTCCGACGTGTTGCAACAGCAGCATGAAGGAATGGAGTCTGCTGCTGATATAATGATGTCTCTAGAGGAGATGTTTGCTATGAAGTCCAGGACGACTAAGAGAGAGGCAGTGACTGCTTTTATGAATCTTAGGATGAAACCTAGACAGGCTGTGAAGGATCACATGATGAAAGTCATAGCACATCTCAACATTGCTGAACTGCATGGCGCTGAGATAGATGGTGAGACAAAAATTGATATGGTTGTCAATTCATTGTTAGATTCCTTTGATCAGTTCAAATTGGACTACACTTTCAACAAAAAGGAATACACCTTATAGAGCCTGATGCAAGATGTTCAAAGTGCTGAAAAGATCCTTGTGAAAGGCAAAGGTCAAGAGATTCATATGGTTGGTAAAGTTGCTACTGTTAAGGCCCGTCAAAAGGTCAAGAAACAACAGAAGAAAAAGCAACTTGGGCCTACCAAGAAGGAGACCAAGAAAGTAACCAAGATCAAAGGGAAATGTTTCCTTTGTGGTGAAAAGGGACATTGGAAGAGAAATTGCCCAAAGTCCCAGAACAAGAAGGAAGAAGGTAATTTGAATTATCTTGAAACATGTTTTTTGGCTGATTCTACAGATTCTTGGATCATAGACTCAGGATAGAATCAGGAGCCACTAATCATGTTTGTTATTCCTTGCAGGGGTTCCAAGAAAGGAGAAGGCTGAATAAGAATGAGATCAATTTGCGCTTAGGCAACGGAACGTTAGTGTCTGCAAGTGCAGTGGGAGATATTAGAGTTTGTTTGGATTCTAGAAGGCATTTAGATTTAATAGACGTATATTATATACCTCAATTCAAGAGGAATTTAATTTCAGTTTCTTGTTTGAATAAATTTGGATATTCGGTTACTTTTAATAAAGTTTTTATTATTAGTAAGAATGACAAAGTTATTTGCAAAGGTACATTGGAAAATGGTCTATACTTTTTGCATAGAAATATCTCTCACTCGTTAGACATAGAAATAACGGAACCTAATCATAAAAGAGTAAAATTATCAACAGATGAAACCTACCTTTGGCATTTACGCTTAGGTCATATTAACCTTAATAGGATTAAAAGATTGGTAAGTGACAGACCTTTGAGTGACTTAAAGGTTGATGATCTACCAACTTGTGAATCTTGTTTGGAAGGTAAAATGACCAAAAGGACGTTCTCTGCCAAAGGTGCCAGAGCCATTGAATGTTTAGGATTGATACACACTGATGTATGTGGACCTATGAGCATTCAAGCTAGAGGTGGATATGAGTACTTCATCACTTTCACAGATGATTACTCAAGATTTGGCTATGTGTATCTCATGCGACATAAGTCGGATGCTTTTGACATGTTCAAAGCATTTAAAGCTGAAGTGGAAAATCAGCTTGAGAAACACATAAAAATCTTGAGATCTGATCGTGGTGGAGAATATCTATCTGGTGAGTTTCAGCAATATCTTATTGATAATGGGATAGTTTCTCAGTTTTCTGCACCTGGTACACCTCAACAAAATGGGGTAGCAGAAAGGAGAAATAGAACTTTTTTGGATATGGTTAGGTCTATGTTGAGTTATTCAACACTTCCTATTTCTTTCTGGGGATATGCTTTACAAACTGCAATATGCATTCTAAACCATGTACCATCTAAGTCTGTTCCTAAAACACCGCATGAGTTGTGGACTGGGCGCAAGCCTAGTTTACGACACTTAAGGATATTTGGATGTCCTGCGCACGTGTTAAAAGGAAAGACAGAAAAGATGGAGTCCCGTTCAGAAACATGTATATTTGTAGGGTATCCGAAAGAAACTAAAGGATATTATTTTTATAGTCCTTCAAATCTTAAAGTATTTGTTTCGACAAATGCTAAATTTCTGGAAAAGGACTATATGAATGATTTTGTGCCTAAAAGTAGAATTGTCCTGAATGAGATGTCAGGAGATACAATTCCACGAGAGGTTACACAACCTAACCCAATTGTAAGTTCCGATCCAACACAAGGTCAACAACCTACCATTCCTCGTCGTAGTGGGAGGGTTAGAACACAACCCGAAAGATACATCAGTCTGGGAGAATCTGTAGAGAATCTCCAGGACGATGATGATCCCTATACGTACAAGGAAGCTATGGAGGATGTTGATAGTCGCCATTGGCAAAAGGCAATGCAATCCGAGATTGAATCTATGTTCGATAACAAAGTCTGGTCCCTTGTAGACTTGCCTAAAGAGATAAAACCCATTGGGTGCAAGTGGGTATACAAGAGGAAAAGAGGTATGGATGGAAAGGTGGAAACCTTTAAAGCTAGATTGGTAGCTAAAGGGTATACACAGAAAGAAGGTATCGATTACGAGGAAACCTTCTCTCCTGTGGCCATGCTTAAAACCATTAGGATACTCTTATCCATTGCAGCATCTTTAGATCTAGAGATTTGACAAATGGACGTCAAGATAGCTTTCCTTAATGGAAGTCTTGACGAAAGCATCTACATGATGCAACCAGAGGGATTCATTGAAAAGGGCCAAATGGAAAAGGTATGCAAGTTGCAGAAATCCATATATGGATTAAAGCAAGCATCCAGATCCTGGAACATAAGGTTTGATCAAGCTATCAAAGGTTTTGGATTTATTCAGAATCTTGACGAACCTTGTGTATACAAAAGGATTAAAGGCGACAAGTTGGTTTTCCTGATTCTTTATGTTGATGATATACTACTCATCGGAAACGATGTAGGTGTATTGACATCAGTAAAAGAATGGTTAGCAAAACAATTTGATATGAAGGACTTAGGAGAAGCAAGTTTTATTCTAGGTATCCAAGTTATAAGGGATAGAAAGAATAGAATGATTGCATTGTCCCAAGCTTCATACATAGACAAAATCTTGTCTAGGTTTTCCATGCAGGATTCCAAGAAAGGTATGTTACCTTTCAGACATGGAATCAAGCTTTCTAAGGAACAAGTTCCTAAGAATGAGCATGAAGAGCAGTTCATGAGTAGAGTTCCATATGCCTCGGCAGTTGGAAGTCTTATGTATGCAATGCTCTGCACTAGACCAGATATTTGTTTTGCTGTTGGCATAGTTAGCAGGTTTCAATCAAAGCCTGGTCCTGATCACTGGACGGCAGTCAAGCATATTTTCAAGTATCTCAAGAGAACGAGAGATAATATGCTTGTATACTCTGGAGGGGATTTGATTCCCGTTGGGTATACAGATTCAGATTTTCAATCAGATTCTGACTCTAGAAAATCCACATCAGGGGCTGTGTTTACTATTGCAGGAGGAGCAGTTATATGGAGGAGTATTAAGCAATCTTGTATTGCTGATTCCACCATGGAAGCTGAGTATGTTGCTGCATGCGAGGCTGCCAAAGAGACTGTTTGGCTCCGTCAATTCTTGATTGACTTGGAAGTGGTTCCTAGTGCGAATAAGCAGATCACTATCTACTGTGACAACAGTAGAGTAGTGGCTAATTCGAAAGAACCAAGAAGTCATAAGAGAGGTAAACACATTGAAAGGAAATATCATCTTTTAAGGGAGATTGTTCAAAGAGGTGACGTGACGATTACCAAAATCGCGTCAGCAGAAAATCTAGCAGATCCCTTCACAAAGGCTCTACCTCAGAAGAGTTTCGATGGGCACCTAGAGAACATGGGCATGAGAGATATGACTCATTTGCTATAGCCCAAGTGGGAGAATATTAGGATTATGCTCAATAGCAAGAGTGTAATATTGTATTTAACAATCTGTTTCATATTAATAAAGTGATTTTTGGTTTAAACAAATATTATAGCATTTATAGTTGAATATTATAATTGTTAAAGTAAATAATCATAAGGTCTAAAGACTATGAGAAAAGAAGAATTGTTCATACATTTGGATATGTATGTGGTAGACACAATTCTTTAGTTAGTCTTGAATATTGTTCACAACTTAAGTTAAAGGTTGGGCACCTTTATCTTGTTAAAGTTGTAGAATTCTTTTGCTAGCATTTGAGTGGGATCAAATGAGATATTATGAGTCTAAAATCATCGGAGTGTCTTCGAGCAAAAGAGTCTAGTGCACTGGGTGCATTGAACTGGATCAAAATGAAATACTTTATCTATAACCGTCAATAGATAAAAGTAATTTCATTATCAGGACAATCGGAGAGTCTATCTTAATCCTGAGATAAATGATGGACTTATGGTTGCAGGTGATATCATTTGAGCTATCAATGAGTACGATTATATCGCATAGTCTATCCTCGATAGTTTGGTGATATTCATTTGTTAATCGATAGAGGACTTCATTTATAGATATGGACATCGTGGCTCCATTTATTAAATGAGAGTATAATATCATCATATGGATGTTTTGAGGTAATTGGATATTAAATCTCAACGTTGAGTTTTCAATAGTGTCTATTGAAAACATGGCTTCTGGACAAGTCAAAATGTCCAAGTTCAAAACGTGTTCATATGAGTAAATATGGTAACTTGGAGAGTTATAGGCGGTCTATGAACTTTTGGCGATTACTGATATTAATCACGAGGATACACTATCTCCAATATGATTGTCTAGGGTATGAATGAGGAAGCATCTTCCTTTTCTGTCTTTATTTAAGAGTTCAATTTTAGCTCTTTAGTGGAATGAGCTAAAATTAATGGATCGGACCTAAGTGAATCATTTGTTGATTGTGATTAGGTTATGTCTATTGGAGCTTAAATTTAGATAGCCCGCCAAGATCCTCAATCCACACGGACTTGCATGGATCACTTGATATATTCTACCGGACCAATTTAGGGTCCATCTAGAATTGCATTTAATATATTAAGAATATAATTTGCACATTATTTATGTAATGGGCTGCTAAATTATATTTATATATTAATGGATGACATGTGGGCTTGTTTCTTTTAGTAAGAATGGGTCTAGTTCACATGTGGGCTTTTTATTTAAAGTCCTATGGATTTAATGAAATAAGAAAAATAATATTTGGCCCAATATATACATGTGGGGCGGCAAGGTGATTTAAAAGCCTTAAATATTATTTTGTTTTCATTGTTTAATTAAATAAGAATTAATTAATTTATTAATTAATTGTTTAATTAAGAAACAAATATTTTCTGAATAGGAAATATGATTCCTATTGGTATACTATTGGTAGTAGTATACTTAAATTAAAAGACTTGTTTGACAAGGAAATAAATAATTAATTTTATTTATTAAATCAAATAAGAAGTCTTTTATTTTAGTCAAATAAGGAATAAAAGATTTATGAGTTTGATTAGGGTTTGGAAATCTTAAACAAAATAGGAATTATGGTGCAACTAAATCTCCAATATTTTAGGAGTAATAATTGCGGCAACCCTAATTGGTTTTGGAAAAAGAATTCGGCCACCCTAGTTAAGAAAGAGAAAAAGAAAAATTTGCCACAAATAAGGCTATTGATGATTTTCGGCCAGCCTAGGGTTTATGTGCAGAAATTTTATTTCTTCTTCTTCTTCTTCTCAACTCATAGTTAGAGATCTATTATTCTACTAAAAACAAAATGGAACATAGATTATTCTTTGATGGTATATTATTTGCTTGTTCATTAATAAGCTTGTATTTACTATATCGATTAAGGTTCACGCGAGTTTCGATCATAAGATTGAGAACTCAAAAGTGACCGGAATAATCTTAGGTTCCTTTAGATTGTTTTTGGGACTAACGAATCAAGAAAAGTTTGTTTAATCTAATCACAGGTTTGCAATTCAAAGAAAGGGAGACCACGCTCCTAGGTGATCCACGTTCGTGCTAGGATTGAAGATCTTGCAGATTACCATCGACGCAAGTCAATCGGATCACGCGACAAGAGGTATTAATCTTTTGTTTATTTTTATATCTTTAATTAATTAAAAGGGTTTAAGGTTCATAAAAGGAAAAAATTTTAAAAGCTACTCAAACTATTTTTTTTAGTCTCGCTTCCGCTGCGGGTACAATTTTTCCCTACACTTTGGTCGTCGCCCAAAATAGATCTTTTGTATGTTATCTCACATGGATAAACATCGTTATACTTGAAAGCCGCTTGATATGGTGCTTTCTGTAAATTCGATTTGTAAGGTAGAACAACGAATTTTTTTTTTTAGATCGACATCTTGCTCAATATAGTGTTTTGTAGTAGTTAGATATGGAACATCTTGTAGCTCAATTGTACCGTTTATCGGTAGGCCGATAATGGGGTCGTTTGGTTGAAGTATATCGACGAACAATAAATTCAATTTGTGGTTCGATGTAAATCAAAAGATATACAGCTTGTGCATTTAATCTGTAACTCGACTTGATATAGAACAATATGGCTTCAATCATAACTGTAGCCTGAAAATGGAGTAATCAAGTGCAATACCGAAGATAATTGTCGTAGTTTAACACGGCGAGATTCAAAATTTTCATATGTGGTCGATATAAGTAGGCAATCAAACAAATCATAAAGCATTTTAAATATGATAATAACTCACATTTTATCTTCATAATTATCTTTCATAGCAAAGAATGTTACTTGTCATGCACCAAACGATAAAAAGTTTTGCTCGTATTTTAACAGATCATGAAAAGTGTTTTTTTTTTTTTTTTTTTTTTTCTTTCTTTCTTTCTTTCTTTCTTTCTTTTTTAACGTAGATTATCTGGATGTTGTAAGTTGTTCGTTAAAGGGCATCTAGAAATATGATGTATATCTTGTCCTTACATCCGGGTGGGGCAGTCATCTAGAATATGTGTTCCAAATGAGGTCGACGGATTTGCTAGAATGGCGATTGTACGAGGAATTTTAAAGAAGGTGATTATTGGGCCCTACGGTGGGCACCAAACTGTAGAACCAGAAAATCCTACGGTCAAGATTCGGTCAACATCTTAGTGTTCAGGGCATCGACAATCTATGCATAGTGACTTGTCGAACGCTTTGAATTCCCTGTAAAGCAAAAGGAAGGGGTGTCTTGTAGGAATCGACTCGACACCCAAGTTAGACCGTTTATGGACAAATTGATAATTCAGAAAAAATAATGTAGATTCTAAAACAAACCGTAAACAAGGCTTGTCGAGCCCTGGGTGGTGTCGTTCGAAGAGCTTTATGTTCGTTTGGGCTAAGCGTTTAGAAAATTAATTTGCTAAAAGGAGACGAGGCAAGACCGTCGTCGATTCATTTAGAAGAAGTGAATTATAACTGAGAACAAGTCGAACCAAATGATAATAAATGAATCTAAGGAGTGGTCGAGCACATCAGGTGATAAATCAAATGGAGTGGGCATATTTTGTCTTTGCTTTATGTGAGTGAGAAACCCAAATTGTCCCCCTCCAAATGATGGGGTGTCCTCTATTTATAGTAGAGGTGGAGATCCTCAAATTGAAGAGATCGTGTGATCCACTATCTTGGCCCGAGATATTTGAGATTATCATCTGGAATCAAGGTAACCGAACAACTTTGAATTAATTTGTTGAGAGTTGAGCAAGACTTGGTCTTTGTAGACTTAGTCAAGATTTGCAATTGCTCTTAGACTTATAATTGGGCTTGTTTCATATAAAGTTATCAAACTTTTAGCGGTCCAAATCAATGAAAGACTTGTTACTACTTGGGCTTCAACTAATTATTTGGGGTGTGCTATTTTTGGTTACCACACCTATATAGTATTTTTTTTTTTTTTTTTTAAAAAAAATATCGCCTTTTTATCATTTTTACTTTTAAAACATTTATTTATTTACTTTAATAACTTTTAATAAACTATTTTATTTGTGTTATGATCTTTCAAGACAGTAATTTTAATTTATGCCAATAGCATTAGCTAAAATTTCATAGGTGTCAGATTTCAAAAAGAATAAGTTTAAGTTTGAATGTTAGTTGAAACTAATTCGAATAATAAAACTTCAATTTTTTTGTTATTATTTTTTATTAAAAAAAAAAAAAAACTATTATTTTCTCCATTTATTTTACATGCTCGTGTGCTTTCTCGGTTTTCATTTTGAAAAATAGATTTCCCAACAACGCAAATTTACCAATCTTTAAAACATTTATTTAATTTTATCACATAGAAAAAGATAGAAAGTTAATATTGCCAAACTTTCATCATTGAATTTCACTAAAAACGCTTTGTCCTTTCACAAAATGTTCTTGACCATTGACATAAACATAAAGACGTTTGAAAGGATTGAAAGACTAAAAAGAGAGAAAACTGACCAAAAAAACAAGCCGCGTGAGGCTGAAACCTGCAAAAAGCAGCCCAGAGAACGACCCTTAACAGCTCATACTATACTTAAGACACTTACCTCAACAACTCTCTCTCTCACTTTGGAGCAGAGAATCTCATGATTTTTTCTTCCAAAATGAGATGATTTTTTTTTTGTTCATTTTCAAAACATATGTTAAAAGTAAAATGGGATATGTTTACATTGCAAGTTACAACCCCAGAAAGAAACTTAAAAGACTTGAGAAACCTATATTTTGTTTTAACAGACTTGATTTTGGCTTGTAAAGAATCATGAAAAAAAAAAAAAAAAACAAAGGAAAAGGGAAAAAGGAAAGAATTCACTCTTTATGTTTTCTGCACATTTGTTTCGATTTTTTTCTTATCTTGGACCGGAGAGTTCCATGGCGTAGGAATCCAAGGAATGGTCATCATCATCGTCATCCATAGTCCCGAACATGCTCGATTGATCATGCTGCCCATTGTCATCATGGTGATCATGTTTTAGTGCAGCGGTGGGGCGGCAAGTGCTTTTGGTATTGTTGTTGACATGGAAGGGGTTCATTGTAGGATTAGTATGATTGTGTGATGCAGCCCATTTCTCAGCAAGGCCATCACCTTCAAGCATTCGGACCACTTCAGACATTTTGGGACGGTGGGCTGGGAGGTACTGAGTGCATAGCAAAGCTACTTGCAGCATCTCTCCCACCTCGATTCGATCATAGCTGTTCCCTAGCTCTCGGTCCACCAATACTTCAACTTTCTTTTCCTGCTGAATTTTCTTCACCTGCTAACAACATTTTCATCTTTAATCTGTTTGCATTTTGTATGCAAAATCTATACACTTGTCCAATAACTAAGAGGAGGCTAAATACAATAACTCTTGGCAGCGATAAGAGTATACATGTTTGAAACAAAGTTGATAATTGTATAGACCTTAACAAGTAAATATAAAATCCTTATCAAGTAGTTGCAGAAAAACTTACCCACTCAAGCATGGCTCCTTTCTGATTTATCGTCTTTCCAAACTCGAGAGCTCTCATTCCAGTAATGAGCTCCAGCAAGAGAATGCCAAATCCAAACACATCAGTTTTCTCAGATGACTGACCAGTGGAGAGATACTCAGGCGCAATGTGCCCAACAGTGCCACGGACAGCAGTAGTGACATGGGAGTCAGCATGGTCAAGAAGCTTGGCAAGGCCAAAATCACCAACGACAGCCTCACAGAAGTCATCCAAAAGTACATTAGCAGCCTTCACATCTCTATGGATAATCTTCGGATCACATTGCTCATGTAGATACAGCAGACCTCTGGCAGCTCCAATTGCTATTCTCTTCCTAGTGTTCCAGTCTAATGCAGGTTTTCCTGAGGAAACAAATGCATGATATTAGAAAACTAAAATTTAGATACAGAGTTGCCATCTTAAGCAGCAAAACCTCAAATCAAAGTAGTTTAAATTGAGAAGAAAAAGAAAACTTTCAGTCTTTTCCATATTTAGTTTACCACATACATCTCAATTGGGAATTATAAAATATTGGATTAGAGTTAACGACATGAAACCGTAAAGTTTTCTAACCATGGTCCCAACCTGTAGAGTATGGAAGTTGGAACAACCACCGATAGTGGTCCACAGGAAAAATCATATGTCAATTGGCCAAGTAAACCATATGATATCATGGTTGTCAGCTAAGTAATTTAAACGAAACAAATCAGAAAATCGTTTTATCCACCATCCAAAGTAATGAAAGAAAGTACAAACCTCTAAGCCTGGAAGCCACACTGCCATTGGACATGTAAGGATACACCAAAAGCCTCTCATTAGGAGTGGCACAATATCCAATTAAGCGGAGCAAATTCCGGTGAACTGCCAAGCTGATCATCTCTAACTCAGTCCTAAACTGTGACTCACCAAAAGTTCCAGCCACATCCTTCAGTCGTTTGACGGCCACCATGGTCCCATCTCCTAGCTTTCCCTTGTATACATTGCCAAAACCTCCAGCACCAAGTATGTTCTTGGAGCTGAAGTTGTCTGTAGCTTGATGAAGCTCTCTGAAAGCGAAGTTTCTAAGATTACCAAGGTTGATTAGTCCCTCCTCCTGTTTGTCTGCAAAGAAAATCAGATAACCCCATTTGAGATTTTGATCCTTTAATTACAATTATGTAATTTAGTTGAGATGTTACTGACCACTGATTTTAAGGATGGTTAGATTTTTCTGCCTCTGTCTGTGCCAAAGGAGTCCAAGTGCAATGAGTATGAGAGAGGCAACACTAAGGCCGACCCCAAGAGCAGTTGCTAGTTTCTTGGAATTGTGTTTTCCAGTTGATGAGTCGAGAGAGAAGGAGAGAGGAACAAAATTTGCTGATCCAGAGCAGACATTAGTTGAGCTGCTTCCACAAATCAGTGGATTTCCCACAACACTACAATTCATGAGAAAACAAAAATCAGAAAACAAACACAACATTTTGACCAGATAAAAAAGCAGGCAAGAAAATCATACTTGAATGTTCTTGCTGGAAACTTGGGAACTGGTCCACTGAGATTGTTGTAAGACAGGTCCCTGAATCATCATCACGAGTAACAAACAAAAAAAATCCCATTAAAAACTAAATGATAAAAAACCTTTCCAAATCAGAAATTTCAAACACTGTTGCAATTAGTAAAAAATAAACAAAACCCATAAAGATATATAAAATCATACTCACAAGAAAGCAAGCTGAGGGATTTTGGCCAAAGACACAGGAAAAGGCCCACCCAAACTATTGTTGTTCAGCCTCCTACTCTCATTACATGACAACAAAAATAAAACAGAGTTGTTTCATTAGATTACATGAACAAAAAGTCAAAAACAGTTTATAAATTAAACCCATTTGGATTCTCCAAACATGAACATTTTAAGGCTTCTATGAATTCATTTTTGCACTTTTGAAAACAAAATCAAAAAAAAAACTTTTTAATTCTGTTTTCATTATAAACATATACAGAAGAAAGAAAGAGAAACACTTACAGATATTGAAGACTATTTAATTGACCAAGCTCAGGTGGGATTACACCAGAGAATCTGTTGTTAGAGAGATCCAACGTTTGAAGTTTTGGAAGAGAGCCAAGCTCAGGTGGGATTACACCAGATATATTGTTGTTCTGCAATAACCTTCAAATTCCCAGAAACAAAAAACCCACAATTATATTCTCCTAGTGAGCACAAATAGGTTGCAAATAAATAAATAAAATGGTAAGTTGTCGTTACACTTGGCGAAGATTGGTGAGATTTCCAATTGTTGCAGACAGAATCCCAGAAAGAGACTGACTTGGAGCTCCCCTGCAACAACAAAAAAAACCCCACATAAGTCACTGTTTTTAAGTCTATGTACAACTAAAAATCTGCAACATTTAAATCAATTTATGAAGCAAAAAATGAAAAACTCACAGGCCTATAACGAGATTCTCAGGTGAACAAGTGATCATAGCCCAACTACAAGGATCCACAGAGTCCTCATCCCAGTTGTTCAACACTCCATGTGGGTCATTCAATGCTCTCTTTAAACTCACCAGAGCCTCCACTGTAACAAAAACAAGTACTAATTCACATGTATATCAACATTTATGAAGAAGAAAACAAAGAAGAAGAAAAAAAAGTACCTTCATGGTTTCGAGGCTCATAAGAGAGAGAGAGTGAAGAAAAATATAGAGAGAAGAAGAAGAAGAGAAGGAAGCTCTTGAATGTGTCCATCAATGGAAAACAAAGCTCTAGTTAGAACTAGAACCTAGAGAGAAAATGATGATGATCATGAACAAACTAAGTCACAAATACAACATGAAATTATGACTCTCTTTTGCTTCTTTTTATTTATTTTCTCTGTTTTCAGTCTCTTCCTTTCTTGGGTTCTTCACACACACTCTCTCTCTCCCTCTGTTTTTCTTTTCTCTCTTTTCAGTCGCACCACTCCACACCACCTTTTGCCATTCTAAAAACTTTGAAGAATATTATCATACACCCGTTACACAGCACAGCACAGCACATTGTATATATATATTTTTATTTTTATTTATTTATCTAATTATTTCCACACAAAGCTTTATTGTCTCTCTCTCTCTCCTCACTTTTTCTGTGTTTTATTAAAGAGAGAGAGAGAGAATCGGGTGGGTGATACGGGTTGTCAGGTGAGAGAGTGCAGACTGCAGAAATTGAGAGAGAGACGTGTGTTTGTGTGTAGTGAGTTGTGGTGGTGGGGCCGTAAAAAATGTACTCACCGAACTGAAAACTGAAAAAATAAAAACCAAATCCAAAGGAGACTACTAGTGTTGTGTTTTACAGAAGAAGATGGAGAGAATCAAGAAAACCAAATGACAGTAGTGGAAGAGTCGTGTTTTGATTTGATGTGATTGGAGACGGTGAGGTTGATCATTTTTGTTTACTTGTGTATTATAATTTCGTGGCTTTCTCTCTCTGTCTCTTCCTAACTTTATTACTAGCCCTCCTCATCATTATCTTCCATTTCTTGAGATATTAAAACCATATTGTTAATTCTTTTTGTTTTTCCTCTTTTGTTTATTTTTTTAAAAAATGTTTCATGAAATTCATTTGTTTTTTATATTGTCAAGGTCATTTGTTTTTTTTATCTGAAGTCTAAACGGTCATGAATTTTTTAAGTAAAAATTGAAATCTAAACCCGAATAACATATATATATTTTTTTTTCACATTTGAATGTACTATCAACATATTTATTTTTTAAAAATAAAATTGTCTAAAAATAAATAATTTCATATTTATACTCACACTAATTAAAATAAATAATTTAACATATATAATTCTTTATACAATTTTGTATGTTTTTCTGCAAAAAAAGTTTAATTTAACAAAACAAAAAATTTATCAAAGAATATAATTTTACATGTTCTGCAAACAAAATTTAAGTTTAATTTATTGTAAAAAAAAAAAAAAAAAAAAGGTTCAAGTTCAATATGCACCGGAAGTCAAGTAAAACAAATTCTTGATTTTTTTTTAAATAGGTTCTTGAATTTTATATATATATATATATATATATAATTATTCTATAACATCTTCAGGCCATGGAATTTACTTAATATTATAGACAGATTTATTGAGCACTGCATGAATAGTTATATAAAAAAATAAAATAAAGAATTTTTACCAGAATTTGGTAGGAGCTAGAGAAATTCAATTATTCAATTATTCAATCTCATGAAAATATAGTATGAGAAGAGATTAGTGTTTTTTTTTTAATTTTTTTTTTTATTAAATCCGGTTTAAAATAAGAAATATGTTAAAAGAAAGATTTCTACACCATATCAAATTAGAATAAATTTGGAAATATATCTTCTTTGGGATGATAGACTTGGAAGTGAATATTTTAATTGTTATCCAGTGATTTGGGATTAAAAGTCTGGAATTCTTTTTATTTTTATTTTAAGTTAATTTTTTGATATTTTTTAATTGTTTGACTACTAAAAAAACAAACAAAACAACTTAATGAGTTCAATTTAGACCCATTAAGTTTTAAGTGGAAAAAAAAAAAAAAAAAAACAAACAAACAAACAAACAACCCCTTAAGTCTGTTTGATACCATTTACCTATTAAATGCTTTGATTGAAAATCATATAAATTTAAAGTCAAATGGGAAGCTTTAAAAAATATCTTATTTGAATAATATGGAAAAACAAACGTTTCCTTTTGCACATCCCTACTAAATCCTACCTTAGAGTGTGTTTAGTAGGGATGAAAGAAAATAGGAAGGAGAAATAGAAAACATGACAAAAAGAAAGAAAAATAATTTTCCCTTAATCTATTTGGTAACTAGAGAGAAAAGAAGAGATTTTTCCTTTCCTTTTTTTTGGTATTGTTGAGGAAAGACAAACGATGGAAAATCTTCTTTATCAATTTTACTATTTTACCCTTACATTATAGTTTATATATAATATATTTTTATATTTAATAAATAAATAATATTTAAATAATATTGAATCCAACTTTTTTTTATATATAAAATGAATTCAAAATTTTTAACCTATTATATATATAAATTAATACATTATGCTTTATCGATTATTTTTAAAAATAAATTTTAAGTTACTTTTTCTAGTTGAACTATATCTTTTTTTTAAAAAAAACAAAAAAAATGCTTCAATTTTGATTTTTTTTTTTTTTTTTTAATTTTAGGTGGGATTTTTTTGGGTAAAAGTTATGTGAGTCATAAATTAACAAAATGTATATATTGATTTTCATTGCTCCCACTTTGGGTTAGTATATCCTAAATTATATATGTTTCTATATATAACTAACAACATAAGTCAAATATTCACTGGAGAGGGTTTTAATATGTGCCAACATATCAAATTAAACAATTTTACTTGTTTTATTTTCTTATTATGAAGATTTAAAAAGGGGTAAATTTGTAATTTCAATTCAACCAAAAACCAATCGCTCTCTTCTCTCAATTTTCCTCCCACTTTTGGGAAGATTAAAATTGTGGATCCCACCTAAAAAATTTTCCTCTTATTTTTCACTTCCTTCCATTTTTCTCTTTATATCAAACATATACTTCCCCATTTTCTTCTCCCTTTTCTCTCCACCCTTTTCTTTCCTCTCCCTTTTCATCTATACCAAACATACTCTTAGTGTGGTGTGTCCACCTTTCTAGTGAGCATTTTCACAACTTCTATGAGGACGAAAAACTTCTTTAATTAATCTTTAAAAAATATTAATAATAGCTTCGACTTTCACCTAATTATAACCGTAGTCATTTACATATTCCTTTTCATATTTATGGTAAGGGTTTGAATTCCACTATATATATTTTATGACATTTGTCCAAAGCTCTTTATTAAATTTGCATACTTGTGTATTTTTACATGCACATATACATTTTACAACATTTGTGGAAAGTTGTCAAATCATTTATTAAAAGCTCTCCGAACATGTTAAATTTTCATATTTGTTTATTTTTATATGTTTATGGAATGTAGTATATATATTAATTAATAACCTTACAACCTAAAAAACTAATGCATTGGTTGCGATACCCATTTATCCACATTTAGGACATATGGATAAATGAATTTTTTCAAATTAAATTATTTGAAGATTCATAATGCATGTAAATATTTTTACTTCTTTAATTTTACCAAAAAAAAATCATTTATATAATAATGCAAAAAAATTATAAAGATGTTTTAAAGAATTTTAAGAGAAATTTGATGATACTTAAAAGGGTGTTGATTTTCATGCATAAGGTTAGGAATCTCAATCTCACATCACTTTGATACGAAGCAACCAAATACCAACCAAACCATAAATAATGTGTGAACAGGGCAGGGCCGCCCACATCCACTAACCACTATATATATGTCTACTTTTGGGTTTTGAAGAAATGGTACTTGAAAATATTGAGCTACCAACCCTTAAATTAACATATCATGTAAAATGTGTGTGAGTTTGACTCATTTTCATGTTTGATGTATTTCAGATTTACACAAAATTATATATTAAGACTGGCATTAGATTAATAATTTGAATTTAAAAAGAACCAATAGACAAACATACCTTAACATTCTTCTTTTATTACTTTTTTTTTTTTTTTTTTTTTCTTTTCAAAAACCTCAATTGATGGAGAACCAATGGAGATGGAACAGACCTCCAATGGAGATCGATGAAGAAGATGAACAAAAAAAATGGAAAATTTCATTTTTATCCAATAAATTTTAGAAATTATAAAAATGTCCAATAAATCTCGGAAACTACAAAATTAGTGTCGGAAATATAAAATAAGTCTCGGAAATATCTCAAAAACACAAAAATAAGTCTCAGAAAAAAAATATGAGACTTGTTTCTGTGAGTGTGTTTTAATGACATTTTTATTAGAAAACACTTAAGGTTCTATTAAAGTTTAAGTTATTAAGTTGATGCTAGTTTTTAAAGTAAGAGAATAAAGAGTGTTAAAAAAAATTTGGACCCTTATTTTTGGAGAAAAAACCATAAATAGCCATTTGATTTATTAAACTTTTGTTACTAACCACTTTTGAAATTTTAATTGTTAATAGCCACTTTTTAAAAATAATTTCAGTGTATGTCCATAAATTACTAGAGTACCCCTGAAAATAGTTTTATTTTAAATCTTGAAGCAAACTTGAAATCATGGGTAAATTGAAATGTCCAAACTTGAAATTAGGCCTAAATTGAAATGTCAAAACTTGAAATCAGGCCTAAGTTAAAATGTCCAAACTTGAAATTTGGACTAAATTGTAATTTTGCCTCTCTTCTTCTTCATCTTCTTCTTCCTTTGACATTAGGTTTTTTTGTTTTTGTTTTTTTTAGATCACCCGCCGATGAAGGGGGTTCAATTTCTTCACCGGCGAAGCAGCAGCGGACGGTCACCCACACCTGTTCGTCGTCGCCTGGTCTCCCGTCGTCCGTGGCCAAGCTTGGTCGTCGAACCAGCGACGATCCACGCACCAAGCGAGCGAGAGACAGCGGGATGACAGCGGGGAGAGAGGATCACTGCCGCGGAGCCCAGGAGGTCGCCGACACTCGGCGACCCCCAAAGCCCGCCGGCGAGTGAGATCGGGGAGAGAGAGAGACATCGGGGAGAGGGAGAGACCAGAAGAGAGAGAAAGAAAAAAGAGAAAAGGGAGAGAGAGAGAGAGTTTGGGACCCTTTTTATATGAGGGTTTTCCAGTAATTTTACAAAAAAGTGGTTATTAATAAATAAAAATTTGTTTGTGGTTAAAAACAAAAATTCCCTAATATATGTGGTCACTCTAGGTAATTTCCACTTATTTTTGTTGCTTGTAACAATAATTTATCAATATCCCCCTTTTGAGATTGAACTATTTTTTTATTTTTTTTATTTTTCATATACCAATGCAAATTTTCTATCTTACATGTTTATATAATGAAGGATTTGACTATTATGCAGTGAAAAAAAATCACTTTATGATGCAGTGATTTTTTTGGTAAAATTTTAGCCATCAGATGAACCATTATTCATATCTACGGTTGAGATTATTTAGGGAGTAAAAAAATAATTTATCAATTAAAAGCAAAATAAACCGGAAACCTATTACTGTCGGTATAACTGTAACAAAACAACGTTTGATGCTCTGGTATGAAAAAAAAAAAAAAAACAATTTGATGCTCTCCTCTGAAAAAAAATCCAGTTTGATGCTCTCATCTGTCTCCACCAATCCCAAATCCAAATCCAAATCCAAATCCATAATCATTTTCTTCTCTGCCATATCCACCACCTTCTACATCGACCCTAGCCTCCCACCGCGTGAAGTTGATCGACGGCTGCTCTGCTAAGTCGATTTCTACACCGCCGAGTTTCAATGAAACAAAAACAAGCGTCTTTCATCTGCATCTCTGCCATATCCATCGCCTTGCACCTCCGCCAAGTCGATTTCAACACCGTCTAGTAGTGGCCGGTAAGAATGAAACAAAGTCGAACCTGACATTCCGTCCTTTCTTTCCGGCACTCCAAATCCCTTCACCTCACCCAAAAAACCCTATCGGTCTCTCTTTTCTCAGCTTCTCTTCCTAGTCTATATTCCAACAATTGTATGTTCCCTTAATCAATTATGTGAAGTGGGTTTTGCTTGTTTTTGTGTATCGGTTAAGTTGAAGCCCCAATTGCAGTTGAAGCGCCAAGTCGATTGCTATGTTGTTTTTGGCCTAACTTATGATCTGAAGGCTGTAAGTAGTCCCTTTTTACACTGTTATATATATGTATCATATGTATGCTATATTACATTTACGGGTCTATGTTGATTAATTCCAAGGCTGGAATTGTTGAGGATGTGTGTCATGATTCATGAAGCTTTTGACATAGTGGGGGGATTTTGACTTTCAGATACGAGTGCATGGAAGTTGTTTGATGATTTGCACTTCATTGATTCACTGATTTTGCATTAATTTTTATTTTAAAAATAGTTGTTGGATTGAGAAAGATAATGTTGAAATTGTTTACTGTTGGATCCTGAATCTTACAATGTTGATAGAGAAATTAGTATATATAAAAGACAAGACAAATTTACTTAAACTAAACTGTAGACATTTGTATTAGTTCCTTTAATTTTAGGATAATATTAAACATTTGCTCCATGACCATTTTATCCTATCTTTGTTGTTTGATTTATTCCATGTTTTTTGTCAAATTGCCTTCATAGGAAGAGGAGACTAAAGCCTGGAAGAAAACAATTAATATTTCTGTTTCAGGAGTGGCTGCTCTGGGATGTCATTGATTGATTTGAAGAGAAATTAATTATTTTAAACTAGTGAAGTCAAACATCACATGTAAACCATGCTTGCTACTAAAATTATGTTTTAGTTGGAATAATTTTGGTTTCAATTTAGTTGTGATTGATGTTAGAGTTTCACTATGCTCTAAAATCCTCTATAATGGTTCTAATCATCAAAAACCACATAAAAAAAAGAAAGGAAGAAAAATGTAATAGAATGGTTCAGATGGAAGTAACGGAACCTAACAACTAGATACATACAGTACTCCTTCTTTATTGTTTTTTGCATGTTTGAGCCTAAAATCCTGTTACCTTCCTAAATAAACAAAAATATAGTACACATAACTTATCATTTTATTCAAATGGAAGAAACTTCTGAGTGGAAGTCTCTACCCCATTTTTTGCTCATGGAGGCTCCTCTATGTAGATTTGCCTCATGGAAGAAACCATTTAGCTTCTTGATGTAGGGAAAAATTGTACCCGCAGCGGAAGCGAGACTAAAAAATAGTTTGAGTAGCTTTTAAAATTTTTCCAATTTTATGAACCTTAAACCCTTTTGATTAATTAAAGATATATAAAAATAAACAAAAGATTAATACCTCTTGTCGCGTGATCCGATTGACTTGCGTCGATGGTAATCCGCAAGATCTTCAATCCTAGCACGAACGTGGATCACCTAGGAACGTGGTCTCCCTTTCTTTGAATTGCAAACCTGTGATTGGATTAAACAAACTTTTCTTGATTCGTTAGTCCCAAAAACAATCTAAAGAAACCTAAGATTATTCTGGTCACTTTTGAGTTCTCAATCTTATGATCGAAACTCGCGTGAACCTAGATCGATATAGTATTCACAAGCTTATTGATGAATAAGCAACTAGAATACAATCAAAGAATAATATATGTTCCTTTTGTTTTTAGTAGAATAATATATCTCTAACAATGAGTTGAGAAGAAGAAGAAGAAGAAAATTCTGCACACAAGCACTAGTGGTGGCCGAAATTATAAGTTGCCTTATATAGGTGACCAAATTTTTCTCTTCCTTTTTGCCCTAGGGTGGCCGAAATCTCTACCAAAAATAATTAGGGTTGCCGCAATTTTACTCCTAAAATATTGGAGATTTAGTTGCACCCTAATTCCTATTTAGTTTAAGATTTCCAAACCCTAATCAAACTCATAAATCTTTTATTCCTTATTTGACTAAAATAAAAGACTTCTTATTTGATTTAATAAATAAAATTAATTATTTATTTCCTTGTCAAACAAGTCTTTCTATTTAATTATACTACTACCAATAGTATACAAATAAGAATCATATTTCCTATTTAGAAAATATTTGTTACTTAATTAAACAATTAATTAATAAATTAATTAATTCTTATTTAATTAAATAATGAAAACAAAATAATATTAAATGCTATTTTAGCACCTTGCCGCCCCACATGTATATATTGGGCCAAATATTATTTTTCTTATTTCATTAAATCCATAGGACTTTAAATAAAAAGCCCACATGTGAACTAGACCCATTCTTACTAAAAGAAACAAGCCCACATGTCATCCATTAATATATAAATATAATTGTGCAGCCCATTACATAAATAATGTGCAAATTATATTCTTAATATATTAAATTGCAATTCTAGATGGACCTTAAATTGGTCCGGTAGAATATATCAAGTGATCCATGCAAGTCCGTGTGGATTGGGGATCTTGGCGGGCTATCTAAATTTAAGCTCCAATAGACATAACCTAATCATAATCAACAAATGATTCACTTAGGTCCGATCCATTAATTTTAGCTCATTCCACTAAAGAGCTAAAATTGAACTCTTAAATAAAGACAGAAAAGGAAGATGCTTCCTCATTCATACCCTAGACAATCATATTGGAGATAGTGTATCCTCGTGATTAATATCAGTAATCGCCAAGAGTTCATAGACCGCCTATAACTCTCCAAGTTACCATATTTACTCATATGACCACGTTTTGAACTTGGATATTTTGACTTGTCCAGAAGCCATGTTTTCAATAGACACTATTGAAAACTCAACGTTGAGATTTAATATCCAATTACCTCAAAACATCCATATGATGATATTATACTCTCATTTAATAAATGGAGCCACGATGTCCATATCTATAAATGAAGTCCTCTATCGATTAACAAATGAATATCACCAAAATATCGAGGATAGACTATGCGATATAATCGTACTCATTGATAGCTTAAATGATATCACCTGCAACCATAAGTCCATCATTTATCTCAGGATTAAGATAGACTCTCCGATTGTCCTGATAATGAAATTACTTTTATCTACTGACGGTTATAGATAAAGTTTTTCATTGTGATCCTGTTCAATGCACCCAGTGCACTAGATTCTTTTGCTCGAAGACACTCCGATGATTTTAGACTCATCATATCTCATTTGATCCCACTCAAATGCTAGCAAAAGAATTCTACAACTTTAACAAGATAAAGGTGCCCAACCTTTAACTTAAGTTGTGAACGATATTCAAGACTAACTAAAGAATTGTGTCTACCACATACATATCCAGATGTATGAACAATTCTTCTTTTCTCATAGTCTTTAGACCTTATGATTATTTACTTTAACAATTATTAAACTATAAATGCTATAAGATTTGTTTAAAACAAAAATCACTTTATTAATATGAAAAAGATTGTTAATTACACTATTACACTCTTGCTATTGAGCATAATCCTAACACTTGAGTGATCTTTTGGTCTTCAAACATTTCTCTTTGAGATATGTTTCACCATCAATGTCCACCCTCACCCCCCCCCCCCCCCCCCCCCCTCTTATGAATTCATTTTCTTTTTTAACTATCGGGGAACCGGATTTTTGGAAACGAAATATTGAACACGGACTTTATGTAAGGCATGGCAGAGCATAGAGTTGATGCTTACCATGAGTTGAATGTTCACTGATGTCTGCTTTGTGTCACTTTGATTCTTTAATACAACTGCTATATGACTATGGCCTTTCTGGAACTCATTTAGAATGTCCTATAAAGGCATTGTTTCTGAAACCTTGGCACACAAGGCATATGTATACTTTAGCCATTCTTGCACAACAATGTTTACTGGTATTTTGTCTTGGTTTATCTTAAGTGGGTATATTGTTGCATGGCATTTAGTTTAGGCAAATGATATATAATGTTGCTAATTCTCTCCGCATTTGAATTTATTATCTCTTCAAAGTAAGTGGCTCATAATAGCTCGAACACTTGAAAGCAACCTCAAACATTCTGATATCAGAAGTAGATATGAATATTTTGATGATTTGAAGGTTTACTAAAAGTTTGCTTGTTACTTACTTGCTAAAAGGACCGTTAACTAGCACAAATATCTTAACAACATCAATGTTCTTAGCAGTTTAGGGACTGATTTTTTGGGTTTTTAAGTAGTTGCTGTTATATCTATTAAATATTCTTGATTAGATGCTAGAATATACAGTTTATTTGTTGATGAATTTCTATATTAATGCCTGTTAGTTGTTCCTTTGAGGCTTGATTATGAAGCTTTGCTTGATTTTGGTCATAGATTGCTCTAGAATGATCCAGTCTTTTCATCGTTTTATATGTATTTGGAGATTTCTTGTGATTTTGAGTTTCTACCATAACATAATTTCAAGATTATATTATCTGATTTCCTCTAGTATTAGTTAGATAAAAAAAGTAGGGCGGTGCTACACACACTAACAAAACATAACACTTTATCATGTACATGCTATTTTAAAAAATTGTTTTTTACATCTTATATTTCATTTTGATAAAATTGTTTAATGCAGTTTAAAATGGTGAATTCTATTCACAAGAGGAGAAAGATTGGTGGTGAGCAAACTACCCTCGATGAAGGTGGTACTCAATCCACAATTCGTGTGAATTCGAAGCTTGATAGAATGGTTTGGATAAATTTCCAGTAAGTTAGCATCACTTCATTAATATTTGTAGTATTGACTTATGAAAGAATCTGCATTGTCCTTTAGTTTTATGGAAAAGTAATTATAAATTAGTTTTTTCTCTTAACCGTTCAGATATGAAATCATTGTCAAACCATTACTATTTTGGAAGACAAATTAAAGAAAAATTATATAATAATTTGATTTTATATAAACTTTCTTTGATAATGAAATTCCAATCACAGTATAGGATACTTAATCTATGACTAATCTGCAAGTGTGATTTTATGATATTAGAATCTCTTATTCAAAGCAATTGCATTTGCTATTATAATAACTCAAATATAGATCCATTCCTTGATTACGAAAACTAGAATAATAGATTATAAGTCAGTTTCATATATATAATTTCCTATTTATCACATGTCGCACTAACACTGCACTTACCTTTGTTATTATTTGTCTTCCAAGAATTAATGATTTTTTTCAATGAAATGGTTATTGAACACTTTTATTTAGACGTTAAACGTTTCGTGCTTTGTAATTTTTACAGCAAACAAGAGCGCCAAATAAAAACTGCACAAGGGAATAAAAAGGTTTGTCATTTATAAATATCTATATTACTAGTTTTTAATATTAATATATCGCATGAACTTCAATTGTTAGTTTCATAGAATAACATTTTCTCCATCATTGTTTATCAGTCTATGAATGAGATACGTGATACATGGAATACTTTCTCCATGGATGAGAAATGTAAATACAGAATGCCTAAGGAAGACATTGTGGATGAAAATTGTCATCTCGAGGAAGCAACTGAGGATAACAAGGTTCCTCCATTTGACACTCGGTGTACTCCGGTGCGTTTTTCTGAAATCGTGTCAATATTGTCTGATTTGCAAAAAGATGCAGTCTGAGATTTAGGTTTCTCAAACCTGCTGATGTTAAAATGCGGACGTCTTCGACGTGACCTTTGTGGTTGGCTAGTGAGTAAGTTCGACACAACGAACCTGTTAATTGAATTGCATGGCAAGAGGTTCACGTTAGACCATTCAGTTTTTTCACATATCATGGGAATTTTTGATAGAGGAGATAGTGCATGTTGATAGAGATGTTAATGATGTTTGGAGAAGTAAGTTCTCTATTATTAATCACGGCATCAAACTCCCCCACCTTGAACAACAACTTAAGAATATAAAGACAGTAGATGATGATTTCAAGATCACATTTTGTTTGTATATGTAGGGTACTGTCCTTGCACCGGCTGCAGGCGAGTACGTTGATTCAAGGTACCTAAATGTTGTAGGTGATGTCAATAATATCAGGGGAAAAAATTGGGCAATGTGGTGCTTCGATCAATTTGTTATTGGAATACAGAAGTTTAACTCTAAAATGTCCAAATACATTACCGGTTGTCTTTTTTTTCTTCAGGTGTATATTAATCTTCTTATATAATATATTATTTGAATTGTTAGTATGTGCATCCGTTTGTGCTTGATTTTGAACATTTTTTTTTTCCAGCTCTTTTACTTTTATATTATAGATTGGCAACCACCAATTGTAGATAAACAATCCATACCAGTTGTAAGTTGGACAGCCCTGAACATAAATAAATGTATGAAACAGTTACGTCAACAAGGGCGTTATGGTACTGCTAAGGTATATAGTGTAATAAACATGTATTTTATTGATGCTAAGATACTATAAAAAAATGTAGTCATATATTATTGTTAATTTAACATTCTCAACCTTTGTGGACCTGGTATACCAACTGCTAATGTAGACAAAGCTGAACACAACATTCCTGATGATGCTGCGCTTAAAATGGTCCTCTAGGAAATTCAAAACTTCAGAAAGGATATTCAGCAGTGGCGTACGGAACATACTGACCTTATCCATAAGGTTGACCGTATGGAAGAAAAAGTCAACAGTTTACAAGGAAATCTCAATGTTGATGAAGGTCAAAAAGTGAAGAATGGTTTTGTCCCCAGCAAAGAACAACTGCCACAAACACCAACATCGAACTTCGATGATGATCATGCTGGTGTTACAAAAGATTTTGCTTCCAAATTCGATAATGATCATGCAGCAGAGCATACTTTCATCCTGAGTGTAATTGATGAGGTTTGATATTAAGACCACAATAACATAATTATATATTTTATGAGGTATATTCCAAAGGTTTTTGACACTTATAATATTGTTATGATTGCACAGAAAAAGAGAAATATCATTGTCAAGACCCTCGCGGAGCAGTCTTCAACCTCCATAAATGTTGTTAAAAATACCCGTATATCGAATAAGCGAAAGCCTAGCTAGTATAAACTGTCACCATATGAGTATGACGATCGTACAGGAAAGCCAACCAAGTTTTGGTATGGCCCTTTTTGCATACCTTGCTCTCTAAAGACACTTGATGTGCAAATAATCGAGTATGTGTTTTCCACAGATTTGCCAATGAGGTAAGTAAACATTAAAATTTGATATGGCTGTGTGTATTTCAATTGTGCCTGCTTAAATTAATATTTTTGGTGGCAATTAGTACAAGGAAAAAGCTTAACGACAACGAACAATGCTCGTTGTAGATGTGTATCGACCACGGCATTGTGCCCGATATATATATTAAATTTATAAATCCATAAACATTCAATTAAAAATCTTCAAGTATTAACATTACATTCACACTTACAAACATTCACTTAATTAAAAAGTCTACTAGTGAAATACGAATAAATATTAAGTACAGTTAGGTCTCTACATGACTAATTTATCAAAATTATTAGAACATGTCAAAATAATAATAATAATAATAATAATAATAATTAGGCTCTAGTTATCCTTTTTAATGAAGTATAAATAAATAAGTACCACATCAGCCTTCAACTAGATGAGACTTGTGCATCGATCTTAGTCTCACTAGATCATACTTGTCTGATGTTTCTAACAATCTTGCAGTCAATGTGTCTGACACTAGGGACATACAAGATAAACTAGATGTCGACATCCTCTGTAAGAGTATCTCTATATATGAAGTGCAGTATGGCCTGTAGGAAATAAAAATGGTAAAACAGTGATGGTGTAATGCTGCATAGGAACATAAAGAATTGACCAAGTATCACATCTTAAACCAAAGTATTTTTCATAATAATAGATTTTACCTTCAAAACCTTAGGCTCTAGATTAGGAGATACCTATTTCAAATATTCATATCATACATATCAATTACATGTAAAGTGAAACATAAATTATTTACAATTATACATAAATTAAACTTCAGCTTTAAGAGCAATGATGAATATGCTTACTTAAAGTTGGGACCATATACAAAAATAAGATAATTTCACAAACATTGCAGCCTTAATTTAATCAACCTCATCAATAAGATAAACAGATCATTTTAAGGAAACCTAGTCATGTCAATATATTTATATTAAGCTATAGTTTGTATAGCATTAGAAATTATGAATATTGACTTTCGATAAATGACATTCATAATCTTCTAGTTACCATTCTCCCTTGATGCCAATAACAATAAGTTACTTTAAAGTCCAATTGGGAGCCGTCCACCAATTCTAGAATCGAATAGCAGCTTGCTTCAATATTCAAGAACAAGAGTATAGCAGAGGATTTTCATTAAAAACAAAAGATCGGCAACAAAGAACACATAGATGAAAAGGAAGTAGATTTTCGTTAAAAATGCTGATAAGGTTTGAGGTGCTAGAGATTAACTCAGTCCAATCAACCCAACCTTATTACTCAATCTACCAAGTGCCAAACCATATCCCTTCTACTTTCTTATCAGCTAGGTTGCACTAGCATAACAACCAGTACCAAATAGGTTATTTACCTAAAACATACTTTATGAAATTTCACTTCCAACTTAAATTGGATATCATTACAAGCTTAAAAATGGTTTCTTGCCTCAGTTTATAATTTTTATGAATTTGTTTTGTACATAACTACTCCCATAAATAACTGTTTTCAATGTAACAAGGTCCTTGATGTTCATAAACTTTTCATAGTCCCAATATAAAACACTTATTCAAGCACCAATTTACACAAGCACTATGGCACAATGAGTGTGTAAAAATCAGCATAAATCAGTTTCTAATTATATCAAATGTGCAAAACACAGTCCCAATATATATAAAAAGTAGTGAACGATAATTGAATTAAATGTGTAAAAATCAGTTTCTAATAAAATCTTGTAGAGAATTATAGTTTTCTCTCTAAAGAATTCTCTCACTTTCTTAGTTGAATTTTGCTGAGAAAATTATTGTTTTCAAGAGTGCATAGATTTTTAGAGTTGTGTCCAACACCCCTAAGTCTAACTGCCCAAGTAGTACTGAATATGACACACGTTCATCTACAAATCATAGATAGTGTGATTTTGGGTTTTGTGAAAACATCTAATTTTCAGCTTGTGATTTATAAAGATGCTCAAGCAACTTAAGTAAAGGTTAAGAAACATGAACTAAATTTGGGTGACAATCTTCAAAGTTTTATGAATCCAATGTAGAGGTTTAGTAGAATTCAGGTTTCATTCTTATATGTATTAATATGTGTGTAAAAACATCCATTTGAATTCAATGAATCACTATGAACCTCAATTTTGTAATTCCAATATATACACAATTTAAAGTGCAATGGATCGAACTATAAAATAATAACCTCCATGAAAATGAATGTTAACGAGTCCTAATATAATCTAAAGGGGGGGTTGTTGAATAGATTTTAATTATCTTTTGCTAGTTTTTAGTTTGTTTGTTAAATTTTCATATTTCTTTTGTTATTCATTTTTGTAGTTAGATTTTTTTTTAGTTTGTTTGTCATTTTTTTTGGTCTTGTTTTTGTTTTTGTTTTTCTTTTATTTCTCTTTTATTTTTCTTTTCAAGAGCAATGGATCCTTTCACTATGCGCTTAGAGGAATTTAATTAGCAAATGGAGTTGTTTGCTTCAAGGACTTTGGGAATAGGACAAGCGGAGGCTATAGCTTGCACATTTTGTGGAATGCATGGGCACGAGACATGGTATTGCCATTCAAGAGGTGAGCTTTCTAATGATGGAGGACAAGCCCAAGCACCAAATTCCTACAATTTGTGGCCTATGCATGAACCATGTGGTGATTTCGACAACTTGGGGTCAAGCTATGAACGGTGTGCCGATTCGTACAAGCCAGATTGGAGGAGAGATCAAGACACTCAAGCTAATGCCTATATGCAATCTCAAGAGGAGACTTTGAATGATTTTATTCAAAGTGCTCAAGCCTTTTAACAAAGATCTCAAGCAACATACAAGCCAACGAATAAGGATGGCAACAACAAGATCAAATGTGGCAACAACGAGATAAGAGGATGGAAGCCACAATTAGAAGAATGGAAAGGCACTTTGAGATTATTGCTGAAGCTATACAAAGTTGGGTGCATGAAGAATCTTTGAGCAATCCGGAGAAGAAAAATGCTACCACCATCCCTTCGAATGGTTAGAATGTCGAAACCGAAGTTGGCCATGAATTTTCTAATGATTTGCCTTGTGTTTTAGGAGAGGAAATAGAAAAGGAGGAGACTAAAGAACAAACGAAAGAAGCGAATGATGTCTTTTTTGAGGCACCGCTCCTATACGAGGAGTCCATGCCTTATGTCCCTCCTATTGCTCGTTCATGCCGCCTACATAAAAGCAATTGGTGTAGGATGTTTTTTAAACTTTTTAAACCACTTTTTCAAGTGCACTTTTACTTGCCTTTACTTGTTGTGATTAGGAACACACCGATGTACACCAAATATTTCCAAGATCTAATCTCACGTCGGTGTATATTCAAAGCCTTGGAATTCGGTTGACTGATCCAAGTAGCATGTCTAGCGGGGACGTAAAACCAAGTGCTTGGTGGAAGGAACTCCAACTAGGTACAATTTATTTTCTTGCTTTTTAATCTGTTTTATTTCTTGCTCTTTAGTTTTTTGTTAGAATAAGGGTGAGAATTGTTTGTGATAGTGGATTTAGGGTTGAATGATCACATATTTTGTCCACAAGGATTGTGATGTGACTCTTGATAAACTTACATTGCTATATCTCTTGAGTTGTTGATGAACACATAGGATGATATTGAACCTCTAGATTCCAATCTTTGGGATAAATTTTAATATGGACATTGATGTTGTTTTGATTATTTGATTGTGGATATGTGTTGCGTCGCGTTTACCGGTTTATATGCCTCAAAGACATTGAGGACAATGTCTAATATAGGTTTGGAGGTGTGTGCGCAACACCGTCTCTTGTTTGCAATTGTATGCAAATATTTTGAGCCTAATTTTTTGAAAATCTTGTGATAATGCCATGAGTGAGCATATTTTGCTTGTTAAGATTGTGCCATTGTGTTGCGAGTAACGAATTGTGCATCTTTGCCTTGCTTAGTTTAGATTAACTTCATGCTATTTAGAGTTAATTGAGCAAAGCGCGTTAGTTCTTTTCTCTTGATGTTAGAGTGAATATTCAATTGTGCTTGAAGGTTAGGAATTAATAGTGGAGACTTCCTGTGAGGTTGACAAATGTGGCCTAAAAAGCTTATTTTGAGGGAAAGTCTTTACTCTTTAAACATTCATTCAAACACACATGTTAAGCATAAAATGTCTCATTCGCACTTAAATGTTGTTTGCCATAGAACATATGTACACAATAATAAGTCTTGGGCAGTTTATTTGTGAGGAAATGTACACAATAATAAGTCTTGGGCAGTTTATTTGTGAAAATATATGTATAGCCACAAATGGACCACACCTCAAATCAGGTCAAGTTTTAATTGTTCAAGCTGGCTCTGTAGTAATAAGATCAGCTAAGCCTTATTTGGCTACTCCAGGAGCAACAGTTCATGGGCATTATGGAGAAATCCTTTATGAAGGAGATACATTAATTACATTTATATATGAAAAATCAAGATCTGGTGATATAACGCAGGGTCTTCCAAAAGTAGAACAGGTGTTAGAAGTGCGTTCGATTGATTCAATATCGATGAACCTAGAAAAAAGAGTTGCTGCTTGTGGATGCCTTAATTGACTTTGTGTACAAACCTTTAGAGATGATTTTAGGCAATGCATGTGAAAAACCACTAATTGGCCTAAATACTTCCAATCCCTCTAATGTGTGTGCTCCATTTCCCATTTGAAGCCAAACACAATTAAGCTTTTCTTTCATGAACCACATCAACATAAACCATATAGCCTATACATTAGACTTACCTTGTACCAAATGGTTTGCTAAGGCTTAGGGGTTGAATGAAAGCTTTGAGTTGTATCAAAATGTAAGGCGTGTACCTAGGCAAGTATGTATGTGCAAACACATTAAAAAGATGAAATGCAATGCTTGAAAAGAAAAGACAAGCAAAGAAAAGAATAGAAAAACAATTCAAAAGAAAGAAAAGAAACGATGAATGAGGCACTAAGTGCCTAGATGAATTATGAGAAATTAAACGAGCTACTCAATGAAAATTAAGAGTAGAAAAATGCACATAGTGAATTGTAAGCCTGGACGTCAAAGTGTGGATTATGCAAGTTGTAATGAGCAAATTGTGCTTAGCTTAAAATATATGCCTTAGTGTGACCTTTGGGTGTTTGTTATCAATTCTTCCTATTTACTGACTCACCACTCACCTTAGGCCCCATTACAACCAAATGAAAGACCTTTTTGATCTTTAGGGATATCCACTTTAAAAATTTTGGTTGATGCATGTTCTTTTCAGTTCATGGCTTTCAATTCCATCCATAAGACAAATTTTCAGAAATGGTGTTTTTAATTGATCATGTGCAATTATATTTGATATCTTGAATATAAACTCATATTGCATATGGATTATGAGTAAAGCCTAAGAATCTGTGCAAAAATGAGAGAATCTGGTGAGGATTAGATGTCGAGGCGAATTACATTCTCTACCGAATGGCACTCTAGTTTTTGAAGCTTTAGCATCTTGAATGTAGGATTGCGTTGCGTGCAATGTGTACTTAGAGTGACATGACTTTAATCTTCATTTAGCATCTCTTACATGCATTATTTCCTAATGAGCACAACGATGGTTAAATCTTTTTGTTTTTGGTTTTGCAAGTCAAATATTGACTTTTGAGTCTTTTACAAAGAGTCGGTGCTTTAATGATTGATTGTTTAATGATTAGACATGAAACAAATTAAGGTGTGTATAATATTAATCTAGAGAGAGAGGGGGGGGGGGGGGTGAATAGATTTTATCCGATTTTACCCAATTTTCGTTAATAGGCAAGATTACGAAAATACCCCTAACTAGTCAATACAAAATAGCAAGTGTAATATGGTGTGGAATATTAAATGACACTTGATATTTACGTGGAAACCCTCACGGGAAAAACCACGGGCTATTAAGTGAGCCACACTCGAACCTCGAATCCACTAAATGCGATAAAGATTACAACCTAATCCCGGAAGTAATCACACACCTACCTAATCCCGGTATGAGTGAACCTAGTTCAATTGCTTGTGATTTACGCAACCTAATCCCGGAAGCTACACAAGTCTTACAATCTCAAAGAAGAGATAACAAGCCTATGTGAATATATGAATACTCAAAATGCAATAAGAGCAAGGCAACCCTATATGCTTATCTAGGATGATGATATATCAATGAAATCAATCCTAGATATCAAAAGCTAAATGATATATCATAAAGCTTAGCTAATCAAGATTAAACAAAACCTAGATAGCTATCACAATACAACACTCAATCATATTCATCACAAACAATCTCTAACTTGTATTTAGCATGTGAACATAAAACATACAAGTAAGTAAAGAGATTTCTTGATAAGAAAGAAACTAGATGAAGTTAGTCAAAATCTTACCAAGCAAGTTGTGATGATGCAAAGCTATGCATGAATGATCCTAGATGAACTTGATGAATCAAATGAAAAGCTTTGAGTGTTTAAAGGTGAGTTCTTGATGATTTTTCTGTCAAGTGTTTCTCTTTTTGCTTTAGGGTTCTAAGGAGTCAAAGAACTAACTCAGAGAAAAGAGAAAGCATGATATTTATAGGCATCAAAAATAGGGCATGTGAAAAGACAAGTTTGCCCTTGAAAACGCACGATCGACGGTTTCATTCTATGGCCAGGCCGCTGATAATGACCGCAGAATTCATCCCGAGAGAACAGGGGAGAAAACGGCGGTTTCATTCTACGGTTTCAAAACTGCCAAGTAAACCGCAGAACAAAACCCGAGAATAATAAATGCATCAGGTATGAACGGCGGTTTCAAATCGGCGGTCAGGGCTGCCGATCTAACCGCAGAATCAGACTTGAGACCTCTGGTCCAAAACGGCGGTTTCATTCGACGGCTAGGGCCGCCGATTAAACCATCGATTCACCAAAAGTGGTGAATCCAAGAAGAAAGCCAAGGCAATCACCAAGAGCGGTTTTCGCGCAAAACCAAGCACACTTATGTGCAAGCGCGGACGTTTCTGACATCTACGGAAAACGAATTACAAGACATAAACACACAACAAGATACAATACATAAAAGTGCATGTGTGAAAGTGACATGTGAAGAGAATGCACACATATTAAAATATGCAAAGTGAGTGTGTGCTACTAAATTTCTTCAATGAAAAAACTAAGCACAAGAGATATACCTTTAGCGTGCTTGTCACTTTGAGGTCTTGGAGGAAAAAAGCTAGATCCTTAAACACCTAAAACTACCTTTACAAGTCAAACCCTAACTAGTGGTTTGTCTACGAAATAAGCCAATCAATATGAGAATCCTTACAAGACATGTGTCCATGGTGCTTATTACTTGTTTTGCTCAAGGATGAGCAAAAGATAGGTTTGAGGGTATTTGATCGAACCAAAATTGGTATAATTTTGGCCCTCATGTCCTTCTCCTTTTGCTTGATTCTCGAGCAATATGCTGTGATTTAATTGTGCAAATTAAGTGTTCTCAGGAATTTACATAGTTCAGGGGCATTGAAGTAATATTGGAGAAATAGGGGTAAAAATGTAAATTATGAAGAAGGTTTGGAGTTATTGCAAATTCAGAAGAGTATAGGGGTACTGTCCATAATTCGCCAAGCAATTCAGGCGAGCACGCCACGTCACCTACGCAAAATGGTGCGTTTTGACTTGTGATCAGACCTGGCGTGGCCTAAAGCAAGCGGCCCAGATTTAATACCAAAATATAGGCCTAAGTCAACAACCCACTCTAACATCAAGATGAAACAGTGGGTTTCATTTAAAGGGGATTAGGCTTGGCCCAAGCGTTGGCCCAACGTTGATCCAAAGTGAAGCCAAACGCATCCATGTCCTTTGCTAAGTGCACCCCAATAGAGACAAAAGAGAAGATGCTGTTTGCACCCTAGCCCATTGCTGAATAGCCCCCATTTGTCTTCATCCTTCATCTTCTTCCTTGCGTGCAGACCATCATTGATGCCCTAGAACACCGCCGCTTGAAATGCTCATTTTCGGCCCATCTCCTACCAATTTCGGTGTCAAAATGACGGTGAAGAGGATGGCAGTCTGGTCGCAACACTTTGTCGATCCTCCAACGGCTGGAATCCAATCTCCAATTCATGCCTAATCTCCCTTATGTCGCCCTCAATCCCAAACCATGACCATACCGCGGAAATCAATGTCGCGGTTTTCATTTCGATGTCGCCACGGCGACAGAAAGTTGATTTTGGCTCCAGATGATGTCGCCCCAACTTTGCCAAAGCATCGCAATGAACCAAAATAGTGAACACATCTTTGTTCAAATCTGATTGGGTGTGAAAATTACAAGATGCACCCTTCTTATGGATTAAATGGTAATTTGCAATGTAAGAGGGGTGTTTTAGTAATTAACCACCCGAGACCTAATTTGAAAACCCTATAAATACATCACTATTTTCCCCTTTTTGAACAACTCTTAACAATCAAGAAACGTCCTTTCTCCACCATTCCTAATCCTACCATTTCTTCTCTCCAATAAACACCTAGATTACTTCACCTAAATCACTCCTCTCTATCCATTTTCTCCAAATCTTTCCTTTGTCACTTTTCATATGACTCCACCTATCTAATCACCTCCTCAACACCCAATCTTTGCACTAGCCACAACAAGGAAGCTCAAGGAAGGATCAAGCCTACAAGAGTGACCCAAGGGTGATTTCTCTCCATTTTACTTCCTTTCTTTGTTTGTGATTATGTTTAATTAAACCCCCATTCTAGGGGGATGATTTGAGAGACTTTTTTGGACAATGAGTATTTATCAAGGCTTTAAATATTATGTTTATTCAATTATAGTTTTATTCACTTTTTAATTAGATCTTCCACTTATGTAATTGATTGAGTATTGATACACTTGTTGATTGCAATATGTTGTAGGATTTATTTGTGATAAAATTGGTTGAGTTATTGACACACTTAATTAATTATAGCACATAGTGAATAGAATAGGCTTTTGGAGGATAGGCCTACCATGATTGCCTAGGCCTTTGATCGTCACTAACCGATCCCACCTTGATCCCCTCTCCTTAATCGGTTAGGCATTTTGGTGGGAAGTCTTTTAGGGTTCGTAGCGACGGTCTAAACAACACTTGAGAATGAGATCGGTTCATGATTATGTGAATAGTACATTAATGAAGCCATTGATGAATTGCTCAAAGTCCATTAGCTACTATATCATTTCCCTAGACTTCCAATTAATTGTTTAATCATTTTCTTAACTAGGTTGGTGATATTGGATTCCTATCTATTCATATTCTCTTTACATTTTCATTATATTTACTTTCATGTATGTTTGATGGTTTCTTAAACCATACACCATTCAAACTACCATGATTTACTTTATTTGCATTTTAGATTAGTTAAATAATTCAACTAATTACTCTAATTCCCTAAGCTTACCGCTTTGTGGAATGATCCTAAGCTTACCGCTTTACTAGCTTTCAAAACCTAGAGCACATTGCGTAGGAATTCCTTTATAAACATCTTTTGATAATTCACAATTTGGTAACGACACAAAAAACGGGCGATCAAGGTTTATAAGAAGTATGATTTGATCAAGATACAAGCGGATGAATTTGTTTAAACAACTCGAAGGCTCTTGGGTGAAAAGAGTGCTCTTGCCAAGAAGCTTAGAGAAGTTGAATGGATTGTTCTTAAGAGGGATACAATCATCTCTAGTTTGACTCTAGGATGCTCAAGCAACTTGGTAGTTAAGGAGAAACTCATAGAAGCATTACTTCGTACAAGCGATGAAAATGTCATTGTTGACAAGAAAGCTCCTAAGAAGAGATGCTCCAAGACCAAGAAAAAATTGAAGAGCAAGGTACCCCTTGAAACTCCAATTTGTGCTTCTTCAACTTCGGAAGGTAAAATCTCTTCTTTTGTTCCCATATGCCATTTTTGCAATACCAAGGCCATATTAAGCCTAAGTGCTTTAAACACATTGAATATTGCAAATTAGGAAATGCATCTAGGGATAAAGAGATTGAACTTCATTTTAAGCATTATAAAGCTTTTGAGTATGGAAACCATGATAATGACACAAAGCATGTTAAGAATGTCTGGAATGTGAAGAATGCAAATCTTGCTAAAATTGCCAAAACATGTGTTGCTAGCAATGTTGAAAAGAAGAGTATAAATGATATTCTTGTTGAGCAAGTCATAGAAGGTCTTTATTCTAGATTCAACATTGTTTTCAATAAGAATCTTGATAATGTTTGTGTACGTTCACCCAAGACCAAGTTGGTCAAGGGTGAGTGCTCTTACCAATAGTGTAAGTTGCACATGTGAGTTAGCTTTAAGATTAGTGTTATGTTGTTAAGAAACTTAGCTTGTTTTCTTTGTATCTCTATAACTTGACATAAACTTAGCTATCTCACATTGTTTGTTATGATAGTCGAAATCCGTTGATTAATTTTTGAGAAGTTGTTTTTGTTAGGATTATGCTCAATAGCAAGAGTGTAATATTGTAATTAACAATCTTTTTCATATTAATAAAGTGATTTCTGGTTTAAACAAATCTTATAGCATTTATAGTTTAATATTATAATTGTCAAAGTAAATAATCATAAGGTCTAAAGACTATGAGAAAAGAAGAATTGTTCGTACATCTGGATATGTATGTGGTAGACACAATTCTTTAGTTAGTCTTGAATATTATTCACAACTTAAAGTAAAAGGTTGGGCACCTTTATCTTGTTAAAGTTGTAGAATTCTTATGCTAGCATTTGAGTGGGATCAAATGAGATATGATGAGTCTAAAATCATCGGAGTGTCTTCGAGCAAAAGAATCTAGTGCACTGGGTGCATTGAACTGGATCACAATGAAATACTTTATCTATAACCGTCAGTAGATAAAAGTCTTTTCATTATCAGGACAATCGGAGAGTCTATCTTAATCCTAAGATAAATGATGGACTTATGGTTGCAAGTGATATCATTTGAGTTATCAATGAGTACGATTATATCGCATAGTCTATCCTCGATAGTTTGGTGATATTCATTTGTTAATCGATAGAGGACTTCATTTATAGATATGGACATCGTGGCTCCATTTATTAAATGAGAGTATAATATCATCATATGGATGTTTTGAGGTAATTGGATATTAAATCTTAGTGTCTATTGAAAACATGTCTTCTGGACAAGTCAAAATATCCAAGTTCAAAACGTGGTCATATGAGTAAATATGGTAACTTGGAGAGTTATAGGCAGTCTATGAACTCTTGGCGATTACTGATATTAATCACGAGGATACACTATCTCCAACATGATTGTCTAGGGTATGAATGAGGAACATCTTCCTTTTCTGTCTTTATTTAAGAGTTCAATTTTAGCTCTTTAGTGGAATGAGTTAAAATTAATGGATCGGACCTAAGTGAATCATTTGTTGATTGTGATTAGGTTATGTCTATTGAAGCTTAAATTTAGATAGCCCACCAAGATCCCCAATCCACACGGACTTGCATGGATCACTTGATATATTCTACCGGACCAATTTATGGGTCCATTTAGAACTGCATTTAATATATTAAGAATATAATTTGCACATTATTTATTTAATGGGCTGCTCAATTATATTAATATATTAATGAAAGGCATGTGGGCTTGTTTCTTTTAGTAAGAATGGGTCCGGTTCACATGTTGGCTTTTTATTTAAAGTCCAATGGATTAAATGAAATAAGAAAATAATATATGGCCCATTTGTATGAGTGGGGCGGCAAGGTGCTTTTTAACCTAATATATTATTTTGTTTCATTGTTTTAATTAAATAAGAATTAATTATTTTATTAATTAATTGTTTAATTAAGAAACAAATCTTTTTTGATTAGGAAATATGATTCCTAGAGTTATACTATTGGTAGTAGTATACTAAAATTAAAAGACTTGTTTGATAAGAAAATAAATAAATAATTTTATTTATTTAATCAAATAAGAAGTATTTTTATTTAGTCAAATAAAAGAATAAAAGATCTATGAGTTGGATTAGGGTTTGAAGTCTCAAACTAGATGGGAATTAGGGTGCAACACAAACTCCTTTTTGCTTGTGATTTGCGGTAACCCTAGTCCCTTTTGGAGTAGGATTTTCGGCTACCCTAAAAGAAAAAGAGGAAGAAAATTTGGCCACATATATATTTGGACTTATAGAATTCGGCCACTGAGAGGGTGTGGTGTTTGATTCAATCTTCTTCTTCTTCTCAATTCATAGAAAGGATTATTTTATTCTACTAAAACATAAAAGAGTGAATAGATTATTCTTTGATGGTACACTAATTGCTTGTTCATCAATCAGCTTGTGTGCACAACATCGATTTAGGTTCACGCGAGTTTCGATCATTAGATTGAGAACTCAAAAGTGACCGGAATAATCTTAGTCTTCTTTTGATTGTTTAGTGACTAACAAAATGAAAAGAAAAGTTTGTTTGTCCATTCTCAGGTTTGCAATTCAAAGAAAAAGGGAGACCACGCTCCTAGGTGATTCACGTTCGTGCTAGGATTGAAGATCTTGCGGATTACCATCGACGTAAGTCAATCGGATCACGCGACAAAAGGTATTCTTCTTTTGTTGATTATATATATGTTTAATTAATTAAAGGGTTAAGGTTCATAAAAAGGAAAATTTTTTAAAGTTACTAAATCTATTTTTAGTCTCGCTTCCGCTGCGTGTACTACGATATTTTTCCCTACAATTGGTATCAGAGCCAGGTTGAACCCTTTTAATTAATTAACGTATATATACGTGAATCTATTTCTTTTTATTATGATTATGCATGTTTAGAAAGAGATGGCACTCTAGGTATTCGCATATATAATTATATGTGGATGTATGGATTTATATATGTTTATGTGGATTGTTATTGCTTGATTTTGGTCCTAGATTTTCAATATAATTTTTGTTTCGGAATTGTAACAAGCAGGGTAGTCTATCATCGCCATAATTCCTTCTTGGTAGTTGCTAGGTTTTATTTATTTATTTATTTATTTTAAGTGCAGTTTTTACTGCAGTTTTTTTTTAAATTTTTATGTGCAGTTTTTGTTTGTAAAAGTACTGCAGTGAATAAAAAAAAAAATATACTGCAGTATTTTATTGTTTAAATAAAGTTGTAATACATTCTACATCGAAGAATCGAAGAAGTGAAGAAAAAGGAAGCAACCGGAACCAAGAACGAGCACCGTGCGCACCCTAGGAGTGGATTGGGTTGCGCATGGCAAGCCCATTACATGGTGGGCTGCGCACGGCAGCCTTGTGTGGCCTTATGGGCTACGCATGGCAGCCCCTTTGTGGGGTTGTGGGCTGTGCACGCCCATGGGAGGAGGCCGAAGGATGAGCGTATGGTTGATGGGCCACTTGAAGATCTTGTATTCCTAAACAATTGTAATTTACTTGTTTTTCTAGGATGGGCCAAAATTGTTGCTATTTAATTTTTGCTTAAATATTACAATATTTGTTATTGTATGATAACATGACATATAGAATATGAGTGCCACTCATATATCTCTTTTGGTATGAACATGCATTGAATGATTTAGGTATCTAAATTGGCATCTAGATAACTTGGTAAATCATTTTATGGGATTTAATCACACGCCTTAAATAATTGAGTGGGAGAAGGTGTTTTTGTAACACCTATGGCCTCCAAGGTTAGTTGAGCTTAATTATTTATTGGTAATCCCCCCAAGGGGTGTCCATGAATGGAATTTAGCAACATACTTCCTTACAAGGATAGACTAGACAATGGACTCAAACGAGATCTACTCCCCAAGGAGGGATTTTCGTGAGAGAAAATTGAGGGTCGATATCTTGGTAACACACTCAATGTAATTTTATTGATATCCTCCCAAGAGTTCTTGTCAGTAAAATTGCAAGGCTAAAATTGAAAACACTGGTTGTTATGTTAACAATTAGGTGGGACCTAGTCTAACTAGTAAATGGTGTGAACTCCCAAAGGAGGCGTAACATTTATGGGTGTTGGATCACTGATGACTCGCTTTTTGTGTCGTTACCAAATTGCGAATTACCAAAAGAATGTTATAAAATGAATCTTTACGCAATATATTTTAAGATTTGAAAATGAGTATTGTGGTAAGCTTAGAGTTCGTTCCACAGGGAATTAGAGTAATTAGTTGAATTAATTAGCTAATCTATAAACAATAACATAAATCATAGATAAATGGATGAGTGAATGGGTTGTCAAGCCATCAAACATACATGTAAAATAAACCTAATAAAACTAATAAAATGGAATGCTCAACAAATCTAGATAAGAAATATGGAATAAACAATTAATAGGAATTCTAGGGAAATGATAGAGTAGCTAATGGACAATGAGCAATTCATACATGGCTTCTTTAATGCACAATCTACACAATCTAGGACCGATCTCATTCGAATGTGCTGTTTAGACCGTCACTACGAACCCTAAACAACTTCCCACCGCAATGCCTAACCGATTAAGGAAAGGGGGTCACGGCGGGATCGGTTAGTGACAATCAAATGGTCTAGGCAATCGAGGTTGATCACCCCTCCAAAAGCCTATCCTATTCACTATGTGCTCTAATCAATCAAGTGTGTCAATAACTCAATCAATTTTATCACAAATTAATCCTACAACATATTGTAATTAACAAGTGTGTCAATAACTCAATTAATCACATAAGTGCAAGATCTAATTAAAAAGTAAATAAAACTTGAATCATGCAAACATAATATTGAAAGCTTTAATAAATACTCATGTCCAAAAAGTCTCTCAAATCATCCCCTAAAATAGGGGTTTTAATTACACATAATTACAAACAAGAAAAGGAAGTAAAATGGAGAGAAATCACTCTTGGGTCTCTCTTGTAAGCTTGATCCTTCCTTGATGCTTCCTTGCTTGAATCTTGTGCAAAGAGTGGGTGTTGAGGATATGTCTAGATAGGTGGAGTCATATGGAAAGTGACAAAGGAAAGGGGTGGAGAAAATGGAAGGAGAGGAATGATTTAGGTGAAGTAATCTAGATGTTTAAGCTTAGGTAGAAGAGAAATGGAGAGATTAGGAATGGTAGAAAGGAGGTTTCTTGGTGGACAAGAGATTTCTAAAAGAGGAAAAATAGTGATGTATTTATAGGTGTGAAAAGCTAGGGTATGAAATGGGTATGAAATGACAAGAATACCCCTCTTGAATGCCAACACTGGAATTCCTACGCTGGAATTCCAACGTGGTCGCCACTTGTCCTTCTAGGTCGCCATGGCGACCTCAAATGGCGACCTCTCATTGGTTCTTCTGTCGCCATGGCGACCAAATGGCGACCAAGTGGCGACCCTTCCTACTTTGGAATTCCTACGTTGGAATTCCTATGTGGTCGCCATTTGCAAGTGTAGGTCGCCATGGCGACCTCAAATGGCGACCTCTCATTGGTTCTTCTGTCGCCATGGCGACCAAATGGCGACCAAGTGGCGACCCTTCCCACTTTGGAATTCCTACGTTGGAATTCCCATGTGGTCGCCATTTGCAAGTGTAGGTCGCTATGGCGACCTCAAATGGCGACCATGAGATGCTTTGCAATTTCCTCTGTCGCCATAGTGCTCAAGTGGCGACCAAATGGCGACCTTCTGATGACTTGAAGAATCCTCTGTCGCCATGGCGCCCATGTAGCGACCTCTTTATGCCTAAGTGGCGAAAATGCCCTGTTTCTTCCCATTTGTGAGCCTTTTTGCACCCAAGTCCTCATCTTCATCCCAAATGCTCTTGAAACCTAATAAAACCTGAAACACTTGATTTTACACCATTAAATCACTGGATAATGCCCAAGAATCAGGCAAAAGGAGAAGGAAATGAGGGCCAAAATCATACCAATTTTGGTTTGATCAATCACCGTTGAATTTTTATGATTGAGTTATTTATTTAATTCAAGATAAATATTTAAAGTGCTTTATCATGATTATTTACTTATATATGTTTTGTTTTTATTCAGAAATCATGACCCCATCACTTATAAACATCTTGAAAGATAACACTTTAACTGGAGATAATTATGTCACATGGAAAAGGAAAATTGGGTTGTTGTTGCAAAGTGAAAAACATAAGTTTGTTCTAACTACTCCTAAACCACCTGCTCCTAATAATGAATCTAGCATAATGCAAAGAGATGAGTATGAGCAGTGGAAGACTTCAGATGATATAACCAAATGTTATATTATGGCCACTATCTCCGACGTGTTGCAACAGCAGCATGAAGGAATAGAGTCCGCTGCTGATATAATGTTGTCTCTAGAGGAGATGTTTGCTATGAAGTCCAGGACGACTAAGAGAGAGGCATTGACTGCTTTTATGAATCTTAGGATGAAACCTAGACAGGCTATGAAGGATCACATGATGAAAGTCATAGCACATCTCAACATTGCTGAATTGCATGGCGCTGAGATAGATGGTGAGACAAAAATTGATATGGTTGTCAATTCATTGTCAGATTCCTTTGATCAGTTCAAATTGGACTACACTTTGAACAAAAAGGAATACACCTTACAAGGCCTGATGCAAGATGTTCAAAGTGCTGAAAAGATCCTTGTGAAAAGCAAAGGTCAAGAGATTCATATGGTTGGTAAAGTTGCTACTGTTAAGACCCGTCAGAAGGTCAAGAAACAACAGAAGAAAAAGCAACTTGGGCCTACCAAGTAGGAGACCAAGAAAGTAACCAAGATCAAAGGGAAATGCTTCCTTTGTGGTGAAAAGGGACATTGGAAAAGAAATTGCCCAAAGTCCCAGAACAAGAAGGAAGAAGGTAATGTGAATTATCTTGAAACATGTTTTTTGGCAGATTCTACAGATTCTTGGATCATAGACTCTGGAGCCACTAATCATGTTTGTTATTCCTTGCAGGGGTTCCAAGAAAGGAGAAGGCTGAGTGAGAATGAAATCAATTTGCGCTTGGGCAACGGAACGTTAGTGTCTGGAAGTGCAGTGGGAGATATTAGAGTTTATCTGGATATGTATGTGGTAGACACAATTCTTTAGTTAGTCTTGAATATTGTTCACAACTTAAGTTAAAGGTTGGGCACCTTTATCTTGTTAAAGTTGTAGAATTCTTTTGCTAGCATTTGAGTGGGATCAAATGAGATATGATGAGTCTAAAATCATCGGAGTGTCTTCAAGCAAAAGAATCTAGTGCACTGGGTGCATTGAACTGGATCACAATGAAATACTTTATCTATAACCGTCAGTAGATAAAAGTCTTTTCATTATCAGGACAATCGGAGAGTCTATCTTAATCCTGAGATAAATGATGGACTTATGGTTGAAAGTGATATCATTTGAGTTATCAATGAGTACGATTATATCGCATAGTCTATCCTCGATAGTTTGGTGATATTCATTTGTTAATCGATAGAGGACTTCATTTATAGATATGGACATCATGGCTCCATTTATTAAATGAGAGTATAATATCATCATATGAATGTTTTGAGGTAATTGGATATTAAATCTTAGTGTCTATTGAAAACATGGCTTCTGGACAAGTCAAAATATCCAAGTTCAAAACGTGGTCATATTAGTAAATATGGTAACTTGGAGAGTTATAGGCGGTCTATGAACTCTTGGCGATTACTGATATTAATCACGAGGATACACTATCTCCAACATGATTGTCTAGGGTATGAATGAGGAACATCTTCCTTTTCTGTCTTTATTTAAGAGTTCAGTTTTAGCTCTTTAGTGGAATGAGTTAAAATTAATGGATCGGACCTAAGTGAATCATTTGTTGATTGTGATTAGGTTATGTCTATTGAAGCTTAAATTTAGATAGCCCGCCAAGATCCCCAATCCACACGGACTTGTATGAATCACTTGATATATTCTACCGGACCAATTTATAGGTCCATTTAGAATTGCATTTAATATATTAAGAATATAATTTTCACATTATTTATTTAATGGGCTGCTCAATTATATTAATATATTAATGAAAGGCATGTGGGCTTGTTTCTTTTAATAAGAATGGGTCTGGTTCACATGTGGGCTTTTTATTTAAAGTCCAATGGATTAAATGAAATAAGAAAATAATATATGGCCCATTTGTATGAGTGGGGTGGCAAGGTGCTTTTTAACCTAATATATTATTTTGTTTCATTGTTTTAATTAAATAAGAATTAATTATTTTATTAATTAATTGTTTAATTAAGAAACAAATCTTTTCTGATTAGGAAATATGATTCCTAGAGTTATACTATTGGTAGTAGTATACTAAAATTAAAATACTTGTTTGATAAGAAAATAAATAAATAATTTTATTTATTTAATCAAATAAGAAGTCTTTTTATTTAGTCAAATAAAAGAATAAAAGATCTATGAGTTGGATTAGGGTTTGAAGTCTTAAACTAGATGAGAATTAGGGTGCAACACAAACTCCTTTTTGCTTGTGATTTGCGGCAACCCTAGTCCCTTTTGGAGTAGGATTTTCGGCCACCCTAAAAGAAAAAGAGGAAGAAAATTTGGCCACCTATATATTTGGACTTATAGAATTCGGCCACCCAGGGGTGTGTGGTGCTTGATTCAATCTTCTTCTTCTCATCAATTCATAGAAATGATTATTTTATTCTACTAAAACATAAAGGAGTGAATAGATTATTCTTTGATGATACACTAATTGCTTGTTCATCAATAAGCTTGTGTGTACAACATCGATTTAGGTTCACACGAGTTTCGATCATTAGATTGAGAACTCAAAAGTGACCGGAATAATCTTAGTCTTCTTTTGATTGTTTTGTGACTAACAAAAAGAAAAGAAAAGTTTATTTGTCCATTCTCAGGTTTGCAATTCAAAGAAAAAGGGAGACCACGCTCCTAGGTGATTCACGTTCGTGCTATGATTGAAGATTTTGCGGATTACCATCGACGTAAGTCAATCGGATCACGCGACAAAAGGTATTATTCTTTTGTTGATTATATATATGTTTAATTAATTAAAGGGTTAAGGTTCATAAAAAGGAAAATTTTTTAAAGTTACTAAATCTATTTTTAGTCTCGCTTCCGCTGCGTGTACTACGGTATTTTTCCCTACAGGGTGGTCCTATTCTAGTGAGAGGGGTTCCCGTTTACTTGAATGCAACAGACATTACTATCTACTTTGGGACGACATTGTTGGAAATTGAGGGGTTGCGTGAAAGGATGGTAGAAGGGATCACCACGAATCCTTTGTATGTGAAGAATTTGGTGGAATTTGCTAACACTATGACCATCACTCCTATGACTTTCTGGATGGCGAAGAGATTCCCTCTCAAGCAGTCAAACTTGAAGATTGAGCAAGCCTTTTGGCACATTTTCCTCAATTCTTCCCTCAGGCCAGTTTCCTACAGATCCACTGTTCCATTTGAGGTGGCTAGGATCCTTCATAGTATCATTGAGAGGCAGCCTATTGATGTGGGTATTATTGAGAAGATGGAGATTCAGCGGATTGGGAGGAATGAATCAGAGACAGATATCCTCCCTTTCCCATGTTTGATCACAGAGGCCTGCAAGCTGGCGGGTGTAGATGTATCCGGGGACATACTTAAGCCCCCCATGTCAGATATGGACTTGACCACTTGGCGACGCATGATGATAAAGCGTGGGGAGATACGTACTGGTGGGAAACGTAGGAGAGTGCGAAGTTCAGAGGTGGGCACTAGTGTTAGGGAAGAATTTGAGAGAGTTATTCCTGAGGAGGACGATGATGATGAGGAGGAGGAGGTTCCTATTTGTGATGATCATGGGCAGCCATTAGGTCTTCGGATTCTAGATGGAGTACAGCGCATTAGGAAGACTCAAACTAGTGATTTTGATATACTTCATGCTGACAAACTTGTGATTGAAGAAAGGCAGAAGGCCTTGGAGGACAGGCAGCTGAAGTTAGAAAGCCTGATTCAGGATTTGAGTGAGACAGTGATCACAGGATTTACAGACCTTCGCCATGATCTGAGGCTCACCCCATATGTCAGGAGGTCGAAGAAGCCCATCATAGGGACTCCACCTACCCCAGCCGCACCTTCAGGACTTAGTACAGAGGAGCCTGACTTCGTTTTTCAGACTGCACAGTCTGCTGTTGAGGAGACAGCACAGTTAGAGGAGGCCATGGCCCGTTCCTTGACAGATCAGGGGCCCCATTATGTGGGAGGTCCTGCCATTGATGAGGCAGCTGCGCAGAGTAGATGGAGAGAGGAGCAGTCTAGGAGAGCAGCATTAGCAAGGGAGCAGAGAATGAAGGACCCAAAAGGGAAGGGTAGAGTAGAGCAAGATGAGGAGGAGGATTTAGATTAGTTTGCATACTAGCATTTATAGGATTTATTTTAGCCTTCCATCATTTGCATTTTCTATCACTTTATTTGGACACCGCTAGTATTATGTTTTTACTTTTGGATTATATTGTTGAATATTTTTGTTGATTTATGCTTATTTGCAGTTCTTTTCCTTTTGATCTATATTTTTCAATTTTGTCTTTATTTTGCTTCAGCTTAGAATAAGGGTGTGGATTGGATTTTGGTAGTGGATCTAGGACATTTGTGCCTTATTGTTATATATTGATTGTTTGGATTTTGTGTATGGATGATTGAGAGGGCAATATGCCGGATTATTGTTACATGTTGCTTTTGCCTTTGTTGGATTATTGCTTGAAACTTGTTGGGTTGCGCTTGTTGTCATTATTTTTACCACCCATGAACATTGAGGACAATGTCAAATTTAGGTTTGGGGGTACTTTTACGCAACGCCATGATGCTTGGTTTTCAAAATTGTGTGCCAAACTTTTCGAAATTTTTTCGATATTGCCATATTTGAGCATGCTTTGCTTGTGGAGATTGTTCTTTACATGATGTAGTGAGGAATTGTGCATCTTTGAGAGTGTTTGGTTTAGATTAACACCATGCCACTGAGGGTGTCATTGAACAAAGTGCGTTAATCTTTTTCTCTTAATGTTGAGTGAATTATCAAGTTGCTTGATGGCTAAGAATTAATAGTGGAGATTCCCGTGAGGATCACAAACACAGCCTTTAAAAAACATACGTTGAGTTGTAAACATTCACTCTTTAAACACTCATTCTCAAACACTCATACAAACATGTATTGGTCTCATTTGCACTAAATGTTGTTTGCCATAAAATATTATGGACTGCTTGTGGATGCCTTATTTTGCTTAGTAAACAAGTCTTTAGAAATGATTTTAGGCAATGCATATGAAAACCACTTTGGCCTAAAACACTTCCAACCAATGTGAATACGTGTGCTCCCAAGCCCCTTTGAAGCCAAACACATTTGAAGCTTTTCTTTCATGAACCACATCTACATGAACCTTATAGCCTTATAATAATTGACCTACCTTGACCAAATGATTTACTAAGGCTTAGGAAATCAATGTAAAATTTTGAACTTATAAATGTAAGGTGTGTACCTAGGCATGTAAATATGTGTAAGAGTCTTGCAAAGCAAGAAATGTTTGAAAAGAAAAATTGAAAGAAAAACAAAAGCTTGAAAAGAATGTGAAAAGAAAAGAAAAATGAAAAGCATGAAAAGAAAAGAATTGGCAAAAAAAAAAAAAAAACAAAACCAAGAAAGTAGGCACAAATGGCCTAGAAGAGAAAAAGAGAACCAAGGAATTAGGCACAAATGGCCTAGAAAAGAAAGAGAACTAAATGAACTACTCAAGTTGAAAATAAGAGTAGCATACACATGTATAATTGTGAGCTTGGACACCTTGAAGTGTGAACAATATGTGTGAAACTTGTGGAACTTAAAAATTAGAATGTATGCCTTAATGTAATCATTAGGTTCCTTGTTATCTATTTTTCCATTCTTTGTTTCACCATGACCTTAGGCCCCATTACAACCAAAGAAAAGACCTTCATGATCTTTAGGATTGTCCATTTTGTACAAATTTGGTTGATGCATATTCTTTCTAATTCATGGCTTGCAATTCCATTCATGAGATCACTTTTTAGGAAATTGCGTTTTTAATGATTATCATGTGCAATCAATTAGTTGCCATAACATGAATTCATATTGCACATGTACAATATTGAGTGAACCTAGGAGTCTTGGAGAAAAGGAGAGAGAATCCGGTGAGGTTTAGTATCAAAGCGAATTACATTCTAAACTAATAACACCTTTGCTTTGAAGCTTTGGCATTTTGAATGTGAGATCGCATTGGGTAAAATTATGTCTAAAGGTGGCACGTTTTTAATCTTAACTTGACATGCTCTTACATGTTTAAATCCTCACCATGGCATAACTGTTTTAATCTCTTCATTTTGGCTTCGTACATTGATCATATGAAGTGATAACCTTTGAAATATCTCTATGCATGTCTTTGGGGGTTTGTTTGTGATTGTTTTGCTTGAGGACTAGCAAAAGATTGGTTTGGGGATATTTGATCAAGCCAAAATTGGTATGATTTTGGCCCTCATTTCCGATTCTTTTAGCTTGATTATCGGGCATTTCCCTGTGTTTAATGTTGTTAAATTGAGTGTTTCAGGTTTTATTAGGTTTCAGAAGCAATTGAGATGAAAGTGGAGGATTTGTGCGAAAATGTCTCACAAATAGGAAGAAACAGGGCATTTTCGCCACTTGGACATGAGAGGTCGCTACATGGGTGCCATGGTGACAGAGGATTCTCCAAAGACATTAGAAGGTCGCCATTTGGGCGCCACTTGGTCACCATGGCGACAGAATGTCCCCAAATGAACCATGTGGGGTCGCCACTTGGGGTTGCCATGGCGACCTCCCTTGCAAATGGCGACCTAGTTCAGTCAAAGCATGGTCGCCACTTGGGGTCGCCATGGCGACCTTGATGTTGCAAGCGGCGACCTCCTTACAATTGCAGGGTCGCCACTTATGGTCGCCATGGCGACCTAGAGGTGCAAGTGGCGACCTTTACACAAATTGCTCATGGTCGCCACTTGCCAAATGGCGAGAAAGATGGTTTTCGTGGCGACCTTCTCATCTAACCGTTTTACGCACCAGGGTCGCCATAGCGACCAAATAGCGAACAAGGCGCCACCTCAGCGAATCAAGCAGTTATCAGTACATGTCAAAGAGTGCATATATATAGAACGTCCCTCCATTTTCAACATCATTGAAAAATCAGAGAAAAAATACAGAGAACACATCTGAGATCTAGCTCTATCATCCATGGCACACCATTCCTCATCCTCCATTTCTCTCCTTGAACTCATCTAATCCATCCAACCCTCAACACAATACCTTGATTACTTCACTGCATCATTCCTCATCCCACCATTTCTCCACCAAAATCCTTAGTCACTTCTCACCAAAACACCTACATTCCAAGACATATCCTCTACTTCCATTCCTTGCATCTAGGTGTAGGGAAAAATTGTACCCGCAGCGGAAGCGAGACTAAAAAAATAGTTTGAGTAGCTTTTAAAAATTTTTCCAATTTTATGAACCTTAAACCCTTTTGATTAATTAAAGATATATAAAAATAAACAAAAGATTAATACCTCTTGTCGCGTGATCCGATTGACTTGCGTTGATGGTAATCCGTAAGATCTTCAATCCTAGCACGAACGTGGATCACCTAGGAGCGTGGTCTCCCTTTCTTTGAATTGCAAACCTGTGATTGGATTAAACAAACTTTTCTTGATTCGTTAGTCCCGAAAACAATCTAAAGAAACCTAAGATTATTCCGGTCACTTTTGAGTTCTCAATCTTATGATCGAAACTCGCGTGAACCTAGATCGATATAGTATTCACAAGCTTATTGATGAATAAGCAACTAGAATACAATCAAAGAATAATCTATGTTCCTTTTGTTTTTAGTAGAATAATAGATCTCTAACTATGAGTTTAGAAGAAGAAGAAGAAATAAATTCTGCACCTAAGCATTAGAGGTGGCCGAAAATATAAGTTGCCTTATATAGGTGGCCAAATTTTTCTCTTCCTTTTTGCCCTAGGGTGGCCGAAATCTCTACCAAAAATAATTAGGGTTGCCGCAATTTTTACTCCTGAAATATTGGAGATTTAGTTGCACCCTAATTCCTATTTAGTTTAAGATTTCCAAACCCTAATCAAACTCATAAATCTTTTATTCCTTATTTGACTAAAATAAAAGACTTCTTATTTGATTTAATAAATAAAATTAATTATTTATTTCCTTGTCAAACAAGTCTTTTAATTTAAGTATACTACTACCAATAGTATACCAATAGGAATCATATTTCCTATTCAGAAAAGATTTGTTTCTTAATTAAACAATTAATTAATAAATTAATTAATTCTTATTTAATTAAACAATGAAAACAAAATAATATTTAAGGCTTTTAAATCACCTTGCCGCCCCATATGTTATATTGGGCCAAATATTATTTTTCTTATTTCATTAAATCTATAGGACTTTAAATAAAAAGCCCACATGTGAACTAGATCCATTCTTACTAAAAGAAACAAGCCCACATGTCATCCATTAATATATAAATATAATTGTGCAGCCCATTATATAAATAATGTGCAAATTATATTCTTAATATATTAAATTGCAATTCTAGATGGACCCTAAATTGGTCCGGTAGAATATATCAAGTGATCCATGCAAGTCCGTGTGGATTGGGGATCTTGGCGGGCTATCTAAATTTAAGCTCCAATAGACATAACCTAATCACAATCAACAAATGATTCACTTAGGTCCGATCCATTAATTTTAGCTCATTCCACTAAAGAGCTAAAATTGAACTCTTAAATAAAGACAGAAAAGGAAGATGCTTCCTCATTCATACCCTAGACAATCATATTGGAGATAGTGTATCCTCGTGATTAATATCAGTAATCGCCAAGAGTTCATAGACCGCCTATAACTCTCCAAGTTACCATATTTACTCATATGACCACATTTTGAACTTGGATATTTTGACTTGTCCAGAAGCCATGTTTTCAACAGACACTATTGAAAACTCAACGTTGAGATTTAATATCCAATTACCTCAAAACATCCATATGATGATATTATACTCTCATTTAATAAATGGAGCCACGATGTCCATATCTATAAATGAAGTCCTCTATCGATTAACAAATGAATATCACCAAACTATCGAGGATAGACTATGCGATATAATCGTACTCATTGATAGCTCAAATGATATCACCTGCAACCATAAGTCCATCATTTATCTCAGGATTAAGATAGACTCTCCGATTGTCATGATAATGAAATTACTTTTATCTACTGACGGTTATAGATAAAGTATTTCATTGTGATCCTATTCAATGCACCCAGTGCACTAGATCCTTTTGCTCGAAGACACTCCGATGATTTTAGACTCATCATATCTCATTTGATCCCACTCAAATGCTAGCAAAAGAATTCTACAACTTTAACAAGATAAAGGTGCCCAACCTTTAACTTAAGTTGTGAACGATATTCAAGACTAACTAAAGAATTGTGTCTACCACATACATATCCAGATGTATGAACAATTCTTCTTTTCTCATAGTCTTTAGACCTTATGATTATTTACTTTGACAATTATTAAACTATAAATGCTATAAGATTTGTTTAAAACAGAAATCACTTTATTAATATGAAAAAGATTGTTAATTACACTATTACACTCTTGCTATTGAGCATAATCCTAACACTAGGAGCATAGAGGAGAAGAATGATCAAGCTTAAAGAAGGTGACCCAAGGGTTATTTCCTTACTATTTACTTCTTTTCATTTATTGCAACTATATGTAACTAAACCCCTAATCTAGGGGATAGATTTGAGGATCAATTGGTTATGGGTTTAGCTTAGCTTGTAATGAATCTCTTATGTGTTTTATTCATTCAAATTAATTAGATTCCATTCATTATAATTGACTTGTATATCACTTGTTGATTGCTATCTTGAGTGGAGTAATTTGTTATATATTCATATGTGGATTGACAATCCTTGTGTGATTAAGAACCCATTGGATAGGATAGATTAGTGGTGGGTATATCAACCCCACTAATCTAAGCCTCTAAGTGGTTAACATAATGAGAATGGTACATTAATGTAGCTAATTAGCTTACCCACATTCAATTGTTAATCGATCTATTCCCTAGCTATCTCATTAATTGATTTTATCACAATTCTTATCAAGGTGTTGAGTATTCTATTTTTCATAACATATTTTGTATATTTTCATTTGACCAGTTAGCATTGGTGGTTTTAGAAACCACACATCTATCAAACACTATGATTTACTTTATTGTTCAAAGATTAGTCAATTTATCTAATTAACACTTCATACCCTGTGGAACGAACTTGCTCACTATTTTGCTATCAAATCACATTTTAAAAGGATTAAGTGGCTTAAAAGAGTTTTCAAGAATCAACCAAAATCTATATTATTACTATTTTGTTGAGTACACAAACGACCTCATCAGCCTCCTTGGTTGAGCATGAAAGACCCCATGTTAAGCTTGTGGGATCCTTTGTTGTAAAGGTCTTGGTTGAGGAGGTCTTGGTTGTGGTGGTGGAGCTCTTGTTGGAGCCCTTGCTTGTGCTTCAATTTCTTCCACATATCCTAACCCCTTTTTGTCACAAGGACTCTTCCCACAAGATAGCATCTTATCAAGCTTCTCGGTTCCGGAAGTCATCTTAGTAATAAACCCTCTTGCTTCCATGAGCTCTTTCCTTAAGCTTTCTTCATTCTTCTTAGCCAAGACAAGTTCCATCTTCAATCCTTCTTCCAACTCTTTTGCTTTACTCATTTCCTTGCTCAAATGAGTCACTTTGGAAGTTAATTCAAGCTTCTCCCCTTTCAACTTTTGTATCTCCTTTTTCTTCTTCAATCTTGAGTTCTCAAGAATCTCATGAAGTCATCATAGTCCATTTCTTCATCAAACTCAAAGTTGGACATTGATGAGTGACTACCACCATTTGAGTCACTTTCTTCTTGCTTGTCCTCTTCCTCTTCTTCATCACTCATCACTTCATTACTATTGTGAGAGGATGAGAAAGCAATGAAGTTGGCAACTTGGTCTTCATCATCATCCGAAGACTTATCTTCCTCTTCTAGATCATCACTATCACTTTAAGTCACCGCCATGGCTTTTCCTCTCTTTTTCTTCAAATTTGCACATTCGGGAGCAATGTGTCCAAAGCCACTACACTCATAGCATTGGACACCTTTCTTGTGGTCCTTCTCTTGAGTTTGCTCCACTTTCTTGAAAGGAGCCTTCTTTTTCACAAACTTTCCCTTTGAGCCAAACCCTTTCTTCTCAAACCTCATAAATTGCTTGAACTTCTTTGCCATCAGAGCAATTTCTTCATCCGAGTCTTCTTCATCCTTTTCTACCTTGATGCTCTTCAAGGCAAGACTCTTTTGCTTCTTTGGAGGTGTAGAAGTAGGACCCTTTCTAGATTCATGGGCCAAGAGCCTTCTAATAACTTCAATTGGCTTCATCTTTGAGTAGTCACTATTTTCTTCCAATGCTGTCACTTTGGATTCAAACATCTCGGGAAGCAATCTCATGATCTTTTGGTTGATTCTTCTATTCGAGTAGGGATCACTAAGTTGGTGACTTTGATTTACTATATCCATAAGCTTCACTTGGAAGTCATTGAAGCACTCATCCTCCTCCATCCTTATGGTCTCAAATTGTGTTTGAAGGACTTGGAGCTTGGAATCCTTTACCACCTCAGTTCCTTCATGAGCTGTCTCCAATATGTCCTAAGCTTCCTTAGCTATCCTTGTAGTTTGAATGAGTTTGTATTGGTTGTCATCCATGGAACATAGAATTGCGTGCATGGCTTTGTTGTTCCATTTTAAAGCCTTAAACTCTTGGAGGGGTCCCTTGTGCCTTTGGCTTGGGGACTTCTTCTCCACCTCCCGTAGGAGTCATCATAGGTGGCATGTACCCATCTTCAATTGCTATCCATGCCCGGTCATGAATTTGGCATACATATGCTTCCATTTTGCCCTTCCATGATGCGTAATTAACCCCGTTGAGCAAGGGAGGTCTTGTGCTAGAGGCACCCTCGCCTCCAATTCCATTTCCACTCATTGTGTTTCGGTGAGAATGATATGAATGTATACAAACAAGTTAAACACACAAAATGCAAAAAAAAAAAAAAAAAAAAAATGCAAATGCAAAGGACTCTAATAGGAGTAAGGGATCTCCTAATTATGTTAAGGAACCCACTATGATACCAACACTTTTTACCAATTTTCAAGATTAATCAAGATTACAAAAATAACCTCAACTAGTCAAAACTAAAATCAAGTGTAAAAAATGCGGAAAGTAAATAACACGAGATTTTTACGTGGAAACCCATACGGGAAAAAACCACGGGCTGTTTTGTGCACCACACTAGAACCTCAATCCACTAATTATAATGGCAATTACAACCTAGTTTGACCACGTCAAACCTTACACGGTTACTAATCTACCACTACTACCCGCAGAACTTGAAAAGTGAATCTAGTTCATTGCTTGCAAATTACCAAAAGGCAAACACAAGACTTGTCTCTCAAAGAGGAGATATAAACACAACCTAAGGTGAATATGTGCAATATTCAAGATGTTAAAATGCAAGGTTAGACATTTAAGCTTATTACGGCATGGATGAACATGTTAGAGACATTCCTAGATATCATGTGGCTATATGTGCAAAACAATCCCTATAGGTAATAGCTATCACAAACAACTCACAAAACATAATAAATGCTGACTTGAAACTAGTCAAGTAATAAATGAGCTATCTTGTAGAGAAAGAACATATAAAGTGATGCTATTGACGTTCTAACCACAAGTCATGTGAGAAAAGATGAACACCCTATAAAAATCAAACTAGACAAGCTAGATGATGAATGAAACATGAAAGAATGATCAGTGTTTGTGTTTTGAGTAAAAAAAATGAAGTCTTAATACCTTTACTTTAAAGATACATAATGGCTCTTCAAAAGATGTAATTTTTGCTTTAAAAAACGTCCAAAGGCTATCAAGACATATATATATATATATATATGAGATCCAAACAAAGTGGCGTCATTTTGACTCTTGGAAATGAAACGTCACACACGACCGTTGCGTGTACCACTGTGAAAGCCACAGCTGTCATGGCAGTGGTTTGCTCTGCCAAGACAAATGCTGCTGAAAAATAACAGCGGTTCGGGAGCAGTTCTGGGAGTGGTTGGCTCTATTCGCGAACCGCTATCTTAGCGCTATGAAGAAAATCACAACAATCCTAGGAGCAGTAAGAGGTAAAAAATTAACCTCTAGAAAACGCTTCATGCAAATTTCAAGGCCAAAAATCATGGCAAAGAACAAATACAAAATGATAGAGTGATCATGCATGAAAAGAGAATATGCAACAACAAGAACCACACAACATGGTACATAGGACATGTAAGATTATGAGATGTGTGTGTGTGCAACTAAATCTCTTCAAATTGAGAGTCAAGATCAAGTAGCTACCTTCGTTGAAGCTTTTGATGTCCACAATGAGGTCCTTAAGCATTTGAGAAGAATTTCTTCAATCCTAAGCTACCCTTACAAGATTGAACTCCATTGTGATTTTGTCAATGAAATAAGTCAATCAAAAAGTGAGGCACTTACATGCCTATTTGAGATGAAATTGTTGTGATATATGCCTATATGAGATGAAATTGTTGTGATATTCATTTTAGATGAAATTATTGTGTTATGTGCCTATTTGATTGAAATTATTGTGACATATGCCAAGGATAAGATGAATTGGTTGTGATGTATGCGTTATTATTGTGCATTTTGTATCAAAACACTTATATGCATATCAATTAGGACACACATTTCATAGTTGCACACATGTTGTTGTTATACAATTGTGTTTGCACATATTGACACACTTGAATTGTGTGCACACACGTGAATTAGATAGGCGTTGTTCAATTGTGTTTGCACATATTGGTACACTTGAATTGGGTGCACACACGTGAATTAGATAGGCATGGTGCCATGTGAGTGCACAAATGAGAATTGAATTGTTAATAGGGGAAGTTATTATAATAACTTATAATAGGCACTTTAAGGTGATATTGAACACCTTTGTGAATTGAAAACTTGTTTAGGTTTTTAATTTGGACACACACACACAATGCACATATATAGCTTAGGATGTTAATACGTAATTTTGAATTGTGGGGTTTTTTAACCCAATTACTGACGTTTGTGGAGCATTTTTGTGCTTGTTTTTGTTCTAACCACAGATGGCACCAAAACGGAAAGTGTCCCAAGCCCTTGAGGAGGGTGATGCATCCTGGCAGAGAAAAGGGAAGGAGCCTCTATCCCAGAACCATCGCTGGAGGAAATTTTTAAAATGAGGCTCATTGGCACCTCTAAGCAACCCAGTATAATAGAGAGAGACATTAGCTTCGATGAGTTGGGTCACACGACCATTTTTAAGGAGATTCGCCGAAGGAGGTGGGAGGCATACGTCTCGTTACCAAAGAGGGTCAATCGGAAGATAGTGCAGGAGTTTTACGCCAGCATAGATCCAGACGAGTTCGAATTGGGAGCTCCGGTGGTGGTCCATAAGAAGCCAATCTTCATGACCGCCGAGAAAATCAACAAGTATCTCATGACTCCCGACTACCCGATGTGGGAAGAAGGGTACGAGCCCAATGACCTCTTCCAGAATTATGACCAGCGATTTGGGGCAGCTCTCACAGGGATAGAGGACATCCCATGGGAGACTAGGGATCGCAAGGTCCACCAGAGGGAGCTTGGGTTTAGTGAGCAATTCTGGCACATCTACTTCATCTACTCTCTCATGCTAAGCCAACACCACACTGATGTCAACAAAGAAGTGGCGATCATGCTTTACCAAATGAGAAACCAGTTAGAGTTTGACGTGGGGAGAACCATAGTGAGGCAGATAGCAGAATTAAAAAGGAAGTCCAATTTGAGCCTCTTCTTCCCTTGTTTGATCACACACTTCACGCGTGAGGCAGGTATTCGAGTTGATAGGCCCCAAGATGGGATTGAGACCCCTAAGGGCACTGTAAGGAGGAGAGCCTACAATGAGGCAGCTGAAGGAAAAGGAAGGAATAGCTTCAGTCCAAACGAGTTTGAAAATATTTATATACTTGCGTGTGTCTAAACAACCTAGAGGGGGGGTGAATGGGTTGTTAATCCGTTATTACCAAATTTTCGGATTAGTCAATATTACAAATAAAACCCCAATCACACAAACAATAAAATCAAGTATAAAATGCGGAAATTAAAGAACACTTGATTTTTACGTGGAAACCCACACGGGGAAAAAACCACGGGCTGTTATGTGCGCCACACACGGTCAACGAAATCCACTATATGAAAAGGAATTTACACCCTAAAGTGATTCTCGGACTCTCACCCTAGATAACCTCAGGCTATGGACACTACCACTCGCCACTCTTGGTTCAATCCCTAGTGATATCCCCTGATACACTACTCTTGGCGTGAGCAACTCCTAATCTACCCGGCGGGCCTTTTACAGTGGCACTCGACCAATTGCTTGAGCACTACACACCGGTAGCCACAAGACTTTCCTTGCTTGTGCAACTTCACCTAGAAGCCACAAGACTTTGACTCATGAAGAGAATCAACAACCTATGTGAATATGTGATGATATTCAAGATGCAAATAATGCTAGGCTACACTAAATGCTTAACTAGATGTTATAATGCAAATCAACACTCTAGTTATCAACAATGCCTACATGCTCATGCATGAGGACTCCAAAGTGATTCTAGCAATCTAATTGTCAACAAACAAGGCCAACTCAACACAAGTTGTCAATAAACATGGCAATGACAATAAATGCAATTAACAAGTGCAATCAAGGAATTGTCAATTAAAAGCCAATCAACACATGTTGTCAATGAATATGGCAAGGACAATAAATGCAATTAACTAATGCAATCAATGAGTCCTAATCAAGAATGCCTAAATGTAAAGCATACATACTTAGCTAGATGTTATCAATCACAAAACAATCCTAGCTATCAAACAATGTCAACATGTCCAAACATGTGAACTCAATTAGTTGTAGAGAATTTCTAACAACATAATTGTCAATTAAATCCACAAGAACATTCAATTAAGCTTGACTAGATAAATAAACATTAATCTATCAACCTAATCATCAACCAATTTTACAAGAATGTTCTAGGGTTAGCTATTTAGGGAAAATCATCCTAATCATGTAAGCTACCACAAATAAAACCCAATCATGTCATAACTTCACTAAATATGCAATAAGAGTGAAGATTTGCTAAACTAAGCAATAAAAGACATGTCTTGACTAAGATAGAACAATAAATGAAGATGTGGTGTTTGTTCTACTTACCAAGTCATAAATGAAGAAGACCCATGGAAGATTGATGCATGAAACATGTTAGATGCACATGGGTTTTGGGTTTGGAGAGTTAAAGGTGAGTTCTTGGGAGCTTGTCTCTCTAGGGATGAGTTTCTCTTTTTAAGATCTGAATTTTAGCTCAACACCAGACCTAAAGCTATCAAGGACAATATATAGGAGAACCAACCCAAAGTGGCATCGTTTTGAAACAGGAAAACAAAACGCCGTAGGTGACCGCTGCCATACCGCTGCCAAAGCCGCAGCGGTCCGGCAGCGGTTTGCCCTGTCAAGCCAACCGCTACGGGAAAATTGGCAGCGGTCCGAAAGCGGTCGTGGGAGCGGTCGCCACTGTCCGTGAAAACGCTGCCTCAACCACTAGAAAATGGGAGCGGTCCGAGAGCGGTCCGAGAGCGGTTACATGCATTTTCAAACCTCTCAAGACACAAAGCATGCATTTTAAACAACCAATGTATACAATAGAAAAGTCATGCATGAAGAGAGGTAAACCAGAAATATGCATCAACAAGAAACACTCATAAAAAAATACATAAGCACACAACTAAATAAAAACACAAATGCAATCATATAAATGCAATGAAAGGTGTGTGAGTGTGCTAAATGACATAGATGCACAAAATCAATGAAACACACATGCAAGGTAATAAATGCAAGATAGGTAAAGATGCATGCAAGTGTGTGTGTGCACCTAGTCTCTTCAAGAATCAAGGTCAAGTGATATACCTTTTGAAGCTCTTGATCTTGAAGTCACCGGGATGCATGGAAGCTTGCCTTGATAATCATCAAGATGACTTAAGCTACCCATTACACAATCATCCCCAATGTGGTATGTCATGAAATAAGCCAATCACAAAATAGAGGTCCTTACAGAGTTAAAGCAACAGATGAGAGCGCAGCGAAGAGTGATTACAAAGAGAGAGCTTGAGAGGCTAGAGGCAGAGGCTCGAGAAGAAGAGTTTGAGATAGAAGATGATGGCGAGAGCCAGTCTGAGCAGTCAGAGATTGAGAGAGATGCTAGCGTGCCATCTTGGGCACATACCATGATCCGATCGCATGAGAGTATGATCGAGTCCAATGCCGCTTTGGCAAAGATAGTTGGCCGTCTTGCCAGGCAAGTTAGGCGGTTGAATGGGGTGGTTGCTCGGTTGATTGGATACTAGAGGGAGGATCCCTCTGAGGAGGAGGAGCAGGATCAAGAGCACCACCAAAAGCATAGAGAAGAGGAGCCACCCGTGGTATCCGATCCACCTACCACCACCGATGCACCGGTAGTGCCTATTGCAGCGGAGTCAGGTATACCTTTTCCTTATCCCTATCTTTTCACTAACTTTGATGATTATTTTTTCAGTTCGATTACCCAGCTGGACCTATATGATCAAGATTTCTACTTCATGGACTTACTTTATGATGAGAAGCAGCGGATAGAGCAGAGCCTAGTACAGATAGTGAACGAACAGTTTCAAGGCAGGTGGGACAAACAAAAGCCGATCTCGAAGCTGGAACTGATGGAGGAGAAGAATGATTGGTCGTTCATTGTGAGCATCGAGCTTCTTCTGGAGGGATATGACTGTGCGAGTGCACAGTCAGTGGAGTACATTGTGGAGTAATTCGAGTAGCCGACGAGCGTAGTTCTGTGCGTGGGGTCACCTCCTCCATTTAAGCCTACCTGTTTTCAGTACTCCATCAGAGGCATTCAGTTCACACCATTAGACCCTTCTAGCAGCAGTGACAACTCCAGCAAGACCACCAGTAGTTCTAGCACCAGCTATACCAATGACGGGAGTGGACCAATTTAGGCGGATTGGTACTCCGCAGATTTTTATGGGCGGAGCATTGTTCCTCATTTTTGTATACTCAGTACTTTGTTTGGGGTTGTATTTACAGTATTTTTAGTTTCATTATAATATATATATATTATAATTACTTGCGTATAAATTTTAGTTAGTTAGTAACATGCTTAGATCTAAGTGCGGGATTTTTATGTGGTTGACTAATAGTGCCTAAGATGATACTATCTAGTTAACTAGGATCTTTTGAAGCATCATATTGTATATAGTGTTTTAATGTTTTAATGTTGTGTTTGTGTAAATTTTTTTCCAAAAGTTTCCGATTGAGCCAAGGGGACACATGTTGTTTAAATGAGATGCTATGATGTATATGTTGTTAAGGAATACGTGCATGCGTTAATTACTAAAATGTCGCTATCATAATGGCATTCCGAGAAGACAATGCGCATTACGTAATAGTCTCTTTCTTTTGTGCTTAGTGAACAGAACTTAGCACTAGATTGCTTTAACCAATAGTGGAGGCTACTCGTGAGAGACAGAGCCTAAATAATCACCTTTTAAGGGTAAACACTCTTCACTAATCATATTATCTCATTTGCATAATTGAATGCCCATGAACATGAAATTGTGGACTGCTTGTTAGGCTTGTATTCCCTCGTTAGACTGACTTTTGGATATGATTCTTGGCATGTGTGTGCTTAGCTACTAAATTGCCCAAACATTGTCCATGATTGTTATGTGTGCTCCAACTGCCAATTTGCGGCCAAACACAAACCATTCATTTCATCACTACAAAAACACATATACATACATGAAATTTTGTAGTACTTGATCACGGATTACACATGGTTTGTAAATGCGAAGGTATAGCTCAAATTTATTGTAAATAGCGTGTACTCAGGTGATGATAGATAGTTGTGCAATGTTCTGGCTGTAGTTAAATTGTCAAATGTAAAACACTTAAGCCACAGTATGTGATGGAAAAGTACTCGAATCCGAGTACCAATAGCACAAAGGAAAAAGAAATCTTAGCCTAGACGCTTGTAGACATCTGTGTAATGAGCTATGGACATTAATTGTGAGGTTTAAAACAAATTACGGTGTGTTATAATATTAATCTAGAGGGGGGGGGGGGGGGGGTGAATAGATTTTATCCGATTTTACCCAATTTTTGTTAATATGCAAGATTACGAAAATACCCCTAACTAGTCAATAAAAAATAGCAAGTGAATATGGTGCGGAATATTAAATGACACTTGATATTTACGTGGAAACCCTCACGGGAAAAACCACGGGCTATTAAGTGAGCCACACTCGAACCTCGAATCCACTAAATGCGATAAAGATTACAACCTAATCCCGGAAGTAATCACACATCTACCTAATCCAGGTATGAGTGAACCTAGTTCAATTGCTTGTGATTTACTCAACCTAATCCCGGAAGCTACACAAGTCTTACAATCTCAAAGAAGAGATAACAAGCCTATGTGAATATATGAATACTCAAAATGCAATAAGAGCAAGGCAACGCTATATGCTTTTCTAGGATGATGATATATCAATGAAATCAATCCTAGATATCAAAAGCTAAATGACATATCATAAAGCTTAGCTATTCAAGAATAAACAAACACTAGATAGCTATCACAATACAACACTTAATCATATTCATCACAAACAATCTCTAACTTGTATTTAGCATGTGAACATAAAACATACAAGTAAGTAAAGAGATTTATTGACAAGAAAGAAACTAAAATTAGATGAAGTTAGTCAAAATCTTACCAAGCAAGTTGTGATGATGCAAAGTTATGCAAGAATGATCCTAGATGAACTTGATGAATCAAATGAAAAGCTTTGAGTGTTTAAAGGTGAGTTCTTGATGATTTTTCTCTCAAGTGTTTCTCTTTTTGCTTTAGGGTTCTAAGGAGTCAAAGAACTGACACACAGAAAAGAGAAAGCATGATATTTATAGGCATCAAAAACAGGGCATGTGAAAAGACAAGTTTGCCCCTGAAAACGCACGATCGGCGGTTTCATTCAGCGGCCAGGCCGCTGATCATGACCGCAGAATTCATCCCGAGAGAACAGGAGAGAAAACGACGGTTTAATTCTATGGTTTCGAAACCGCCGATCTAACCGCAAAATCAACCCGAGAGATTAAAATCAATAAGGTTTGATCGGCGGTTTCAAATCGGCGGTCGGGGCCGTCGATCTAACTGCAGAATCAGACCAGAGACCTTTGGTCCAAAACAGCAGTTTCATTCGGCGGCCAGGGCCGCTGATTAAACCGTTGATTCACCAAAAGTGGTGAATCCAAGGAGAAAGCCAAGGCAATCACCAAGAGCGGTCTTCGCGCAAAACCAAGCACACTTATGTGCAAGCGCGGACGTTTTCGACATCTACGGAAAACGAAATACAAGACACAAACACATAACAAGATACAATACATAAAAGTGCATGTGTGAAAGTGACATGTGAAGAGAATGCACACATATTAAAATATGCAAAGTGAGTGTGTGCTACTAAATCTCTTCAATGAAAAACTAAGCTCAAGAGATATACCTTTAGCGTGCTTGTCACCTTGAGGTCTTGAGGGCAATAAGCTAGATCCTTAAACACCTAAAACTACCCTTACAAGGCAAACCCTAACATGTGGTTTGTCTACAAAATAAGCCAATCAATATGAGAATCCTTACAATCTCCCCCTTTGGCTATTTCGTGACAAAACCATCTCTCACATCGATCCTCAGTACAAAATATAAACTATGGGATATCAAAGATAATCTACATTACACAGAGATAAAAAAAAATAAACATCTTCAAGCCTTCAATCTCTTGTAGACTTATCAACCCTTCAAAAAAAAAAAATTACACTTTCCAAAGCAAGTGTATGTGAGATGATCAAGTGAAAATAACCAAGCATTTGCATTTAAGTAATTTAAGCCCAATGCAATGTATGAAAATGCAATGCTCCCCTTCAAAGGGTTACTCCCCCTCAAACCATAAACTCCCCATAAGCACATTTACTACTACAATAAGCAACTCCTTTTACCACATCCTACTCTCCCTTTTTGTCATGATATAGGCAAAGGAGTAGTCCCCAACCGGGTCATTCATAGCAAAGAGAGAAAGAAGCATACAAGATAATGCATAATTAAATAAGCCACTTTATGCACTCAATTAATTGGAGAGAATCAAGGAGATTTATTTTATTGAAAATGTGTGAAATAAAAATGCTTTGCAAACAAGACATGTTGCATTCAAGTCCAAAATACAATGGTATTTGGCAAAACAAATGACAAAGGTTTCCAAAAGAATTCAAACCAATTTTATCATTTGTCATGAGAGAAGCAAGGATATAGAGATTTCATTGATTTCAATTTTAATAGCAACTATATCCAACTTTATAAGCGAAACATGGCATGAGTGACTTTGCACCCTATTTGATTTTTTCGGGTATGAAACCCGTATGATAGTAGCCATGTTCAACAAATAAAGAAAGAGAGACATTTGGATTGAAACATCCTTTGAATGGATACATGATCTTTTATCATTTTTAGTCTCACTAGCTTTTTCACACATTGTTTTGCATTTAAGAACATGCAATCATCAATTCATGCTTTTTCAATTTAGCATGTCAATTAAGAATCATCATGTCATGGAAATAACTATAGGTCATTCAAATCATACTTTCTATGTAAATTTCCTAGTCCAAAAATGCATGTTTGAACATAAATATGACATGGATTGAAAACAAAGCAAGGTTCACACTTATTGAGATAAAAGCATATATACATATGTCCAACCAAGCTTACTTCAAGCAATTAAAAGAGAAGCACAAGATCTTTCAAATATTTTGCATGCATCAAGTATACAAAAAGCTCTCTTTGCTTGAGTTCCCCTTATGGGGTCAATCACAAAAAACTCATCACTCCACAAGACATATCCCAATAGATCTACTAAGTTTTAAATCGAGTAGAATCTAGAGGTTTTGTAAACAAGTCCGTTAGTTGATCATTTGTACCTACATGCTCAAGTACAATGCATTTATTTTCAACTAGTTCTCTAATGAAATGATGACGGATGTCAATATGCTTAGTTCTAGAGTGTTGAACCGGATTCTTGGAAATATTAATAGCACTCATGTTATCACAAAAGAGAGTGAGTGTACCTTGGTTGAATCCGTAGTCTACTAGCATTTGCTTCATCAATAGGAGTTGTGTGCATCCACTCCCCACGGCTATGTATTTGGCCTCCGCCGTGGACAAGGAAATTGAGTTTTGCTTCTTACAAAACCAAGAAACAAGATTGTTTCCAAGGAAAAAGCAACCGCCCGATGTGCTCTTCCTATCATCACAATTTCCCGCCCAATCCGCATCACTAAAGCCTACAAGACTAGCATTAGTGTCAAACGAGTACCAAATCCCATAGTTAGAAGTCCCATTCACATATCGAATGATTCTTTTGACGGAAGAGAGATGGGACTCCTTGGGATCAGATTGGTACCTAGCATACACACCCACACTAAAGGATATATCGGGCCTACTTGCGGTCAAATAAAGCAAGCTTCCTATCATGCCCCTATATAGTGTTTGTTCCACACTTTTACCACTAGCATCCTTGCTAAGTTTCAAAGTGGTACTCATGGGTGTATCACAATGTTTGACTTTTTCAAGACCAAACTTCTTCACAAGGTTTTTGGCATATTTGGCTTGGGATATAAAAATCCCATCATTTAAATGCCTAATTTGTAAACCTAGGAAATAACTAAGCTCACCAACAAGACTCATCTCAAATTCATGAGACATAACATCAACAAATTGTTGAACCTTGGTGTTGTTGGTGGAACCAAACACTATATCATCAACATATATTTGAGCTATAAAAAGCTCATCATTGTCTCTCTTGATGAATAGTGTCTTGTCAACACTACCTCTTGTGTAGTCATTGTTGACAAGGAATTGAGTGAGGCACTCATACCAAGCCCTCGCTGCTTGTTTCAACCCATAAAAAGCCTTTTTGAGGCGATAGACATGGTTGGGGTGGTGAGCATCCAAAAACCCCTTGGGTTGCTCAACAAACACTTCCTCGTGCAAGAAGCCATTGAGGAAGGCACTCTTTACGTCCATTTGGTGCAACTTGAACTTGTGCACACAAGAGATGGACAAGAGAAGCCTAATGGACTCTAAACGGGCAACGGGAGCAAAAGTCTCCTCAAAGTCGATACCCTTAATTTGAGAGTACCCTTGTGCAACAAGTCTTGCCTTGTTACGCACTATGTTGCCATCCTCATCGGATTTGTTCCTATATATCCATTTTATGCCTATGACATTAGTGGTCTTAGGCCTAGGAACTAGAGTCCAAATCTCATTCCTTTCAAATTGGTTTAGCTCTTCTTGCATGGCAAGAACCCAAAATTCATCATTTAATGCTTCATCAATCTTTTTGGGTTCTATTTGAGAGGTGAAGCAAGTGAAGCTAATAAGATTAGCTATTTGCCTTCTAGTCCTAACACCCTCATTCACATCTCTAATAACATCATCTTTGTTATGGAGTCTTCTAACCCATGGAGCGGGTTCATTAGAGTCCAAGTTAGGAATTCTATCAATAGGTTGTGTGTTATTATCAACAACATTGGACGTCCCCACATTAGGAGTCACATCAACCTTCTCCAAAGGAGAATCATCACTAAAAATAACCTCCTCCTCATGATTACTAGACTTGAACCTTTCATCATCAAATACAACATTAGATGATTCCATAACACTTAGAGTTTTCTTATTGAAAACTCTATAGGCTCTACTATTTAAGGCATAGCCAATAAATATACCCTCATTACTCTTGGCATCAAATTTGCCAAGTTGATCTCGGTCATTTAAAATGTAGTATTTGCTTCCAAATGTGTGGAAGTAGCTAACATTTGACCTTTTACCTTTCCATAACTCATAGGAGGTATTCCTAGTACCAGGCCTTAACAAAACTCTATTTCCTATATAGCAAGCCGTGTTGAGGGCTTCGGCCCATAGATTCCTAGGCACATTGTTGCTAAGCAACATCACACGAGCCATCTCTTGAAGGACCCTATTTTTCCTCTCAACAACTCCATTTTGTTGAGGTGTCCTAAGAGCCGAAAACTCATGGGAGATACCTATACTATCACAATAGGTTTCAAATGAAGCATTCTCAAATTCCCTCCCATGATCACTTCTAATCCGTTTTATACTTTTAATGTTAGAATTCATTTCATTTTGAAGTTTAGTACAAAGCATTTTAAACTTATCAAAAGTTTCGGATTTTTCTCTAAGAAAATATGCCTATGTGAACCTAGAGAAATCATCTACACAAACAAAAATGTATCACTTTCCACCCAAGCTCTCAGTTTGCATAGGACCCATAAGATTCATGTGGAGAAGCTCTAGGGGCTCCTTGGTGGAAAGATACTTGCCCTTTTTGTGCATGCTTTTAGTTTTTTTTTCCTTGTTGACAAGGTCCACAAACACCATTGGCTTTCTTCCCAAGCTTAGGGAGGCCACGCACACATTCAAACTTTCCAAGGGTCCGTAGATCCCGAAAGTTCATGTGGCCAAGTCTTTCATGCCACAACTCAATTTGCTTATCCTTGGACACATTGTTTGAGACTATTCTAGCTTCAAGAAAATAGCAATTGTTGCTAGATCTCATTCCTTTCAACAAGGTTTGTCCATCGGGCTTTAGGATAGAGCAATTATCTTTGCTAAACAAGACGGAATATCCTTCATCACTTAGATGAGAAATGCTAATCAAATTGGCTTTCAAGCCATCAACAAGTAAAACATTTGATAAGGAGGGTAATCCGGGAACGGAAATGGTTCCTTTCCCTATGACTCTCTTTTTGGATCCATCACCAAAGGTGACACATCTTCCTTCCTCCATAACAAGAGTCTCGAAGAATCTCTTGTTTCCCGTCATGTGCCTAGAGCACCCACTATCAAGATACCAAAGATTAGAAGAATTTGCCTTTAAGGCAATTTGTGCAACATGACAAACATTTTCATTCTTTCTAACCCACTTAAGAACAACATTTTCTTTCTTAATGGTCTTTGGTACATGGGCTCTAGTAATCCTAGGATCATGCAAATTAATTTTATTATTCCTAAGAACATACATCTTGGCTATATTCTTTCTCTTTTCAATCATGCTTCGAGTTCTACACATTTTTATATATCGAAAGCAATTTGGTCGAATGTGACCATTAAAACCACAAAAATGACAAATTGGAATGAAATGAGAAATCATACCATTGCCTTGTGCATTCATGGGAGCCTTCCCTTGTCTTTGTGGTTGAGTGGGTTCAATCCATCTCTTTTGTTGAACCGGTCTATCTTGCTTCCAATGTTGGACTTGCATGATTGCCTTCTTCCCTTTTTGAGCCAAATGATGAGAAATGTTGGCTTGAGGTTGCCTTCTTGACACCACCTTCACTTGTGCAATTTTAGAGCATTGTCCTAGATCTATCTTCTTCCTAGGAGTGTGCACCGGTGAAGCTTCTATGTTGCCCAAGCCCTTAACAAACACGGTCTTCTTAGAGGAGGAGGTCTCTTGACTATCTTCAAACCCAAGACCTCTCTTGTCACATGGACTCTTTCCAACACCAAGCATGTGGTCTAACTTTTTGGTGCTAGAGTCCATCCTAATAAGTGACTTCTTAGCTTCATCAAGCTCCCTCTTCAAACCTTCTTCATTCCTCCTAGATAAAGCTAACTCCTCTCTTAGCTTATCTTCTCTCTTCTTAAGTTTTTCCACTTCTTCACTTAAGTGGTCATTGTGAGATGAAAGCTCAAGATTTTCTTCTCTCAACATCTTGATCTTCTTAGTGGTTTTCATCTTTAAGCCTCTAAACTCCTTAAGATATTCAACTAACACCTCTTTCTCCACATATCCATTTGTGGAGTTAGAATCGGAGTCATCTTCACTAGAGTCACTTTCCCTTTGACTCTCTTCCTCTTTTTCACTACCACTTTTGCTCTTGTGAGAGGAGGCAAAAGCTAGGAAGTTAGCCATGATGTCTTCATCATCTAAAGACTCATCTTCTTCATTGGAGTCATCACTACTTCCACTCCAAGTGGCGGCCATCACTTTTCCCTTCTTCTTTTCCTTGTGATTTGCATAATCGGGAGCAAAGTGACCAATCCCGCCACACTCAAAACAACGGACCCCTTTCCTTTCGGTCTTCTCTTGCCTTGGTTCAAACTTCTTGAAGGGACCCTTCTTCTTCAAGTCTTGGCCTCTTATACCAAATCCTCTCTTCCCAAACTTCATAACCTTACTGAATCTTTTCACAAATAAGGCCATGTCTTCATCCGAGTCATTCTTCACCTCCTTTTCATCCTTAGATGCTTTCAAAGCAATTCCCTTTTGCTTTTTAGGAGGAGTAGAGTTAGGAGCCTTCTAGACTCGTAGGCGAGAAGTCTTCCAATGACCTCGCTCGGCTTCATATCCTTATATCCACTATTTTCTTCTAAAGCCGTCACCTTAGACTCAAATCTATCGGGGAGAGATCTCATAATCTTCTGCTTGATTCTCCTATCCGAATACGGGTCGCCAAGTTGATGACTTTGATTCACAATGTCCATCAACTTAACTTGGAAGTCATTGAAGTACTCATGCTCTTCCATCCTAATGGTCTCAAAACTAGTTTGGAGGACTTGTAGTTTTGAATCCTTGACCACTTCGGTTCCTTCATGAGCCGTCTCTAGGATTTCCCATGCCTCTTTGGCAATCCTAGTAATTTGAGCTAACTTGTATTGGTTCTCATCCATGGCACATAGGATGGCATGCATTGCCTTCCTATTCCACTGTGAAGTCTCAAACTCTCCATTAGTCCATTGTGCCTTAGGCTTGAGAACTTCTTCTCTACCACCCGTGGGAGTCATCATAGGAGGAGCGTATCCGTCTTCAACCGCCATCCATGCCCTATCATGGATTTGGCATAAGTACGCTTCCATCTTCCCCTTCCATAAGGAGTAGTTATCGCCGGTGAGCAGTGGAGGACGCGTGCTAGAAGCACCCTCGTTGTTGCCACCATTTTCATTCATTTTCTATATGAATGAAATGAGATGAAGGCAAAATGTATGAATGAAACAAAGATCACACAAATGCAAAACACACCAACATGAGCAAGGATCACCTAAGTATGTCTAGGAACCTGCTCTGATACCAATTAAAACAAATTACGGTGTGTTCTAATATTAATCTAGAGGGGGGTGAATAGATTTTATCCGATTTTACCCAATTTTCGTTAATAGGCAAGATTAATAAAATACCCCTAACTAGTCAATACAAAATAGCAAGTGAATATGGTGCGGAATATTAAATGACACTTGATATTTACGTGGAAACCCTCACGGGAAAAACCACGGGCTATTAAGTGAGCCACACTTGAACCTCGAATCCACTAAATGCGATAAAGATTACAACCTAATCCCGGAAGTAATCACACATCTACCTAATCCCGGTATGAGTGAACCTAGTTCAATTGCTTGTGATTTACGCAACCTAATCCCGGAAGCTACACAAGTCTTACAATCTCAAAGAAGAGATAACAAGCCTATGTGAATATGTGAATACTCAAAATGCAATAAGAGCAAGGCAACCCTATATGCTTATCTAGGATGATGATATATCAATGAAATCAATCCTAGATATCAAAAGCTAAATGACATATCATAAAGCTTAGCTATTCAAGAATAAACAAACCCTAGATAGCTATCACAATACAACACTCAATCATATTCATCACAAACAATCTCTAACTTGTATTTAGCATGTGAACATAAAACATACAAGTAAGTAAAGAGATTTCTTGACAAGAAAGAAACTAAAATTAGATGAAGTTAGTCAAAATCTTACCAAGCAAGTTGTGATGATGCAAAGCTATGCAAGAATGATCCTAGATGAACTTGATGAATCAAATGAAAAGCTTTGAGTGTTTAAAGGTGAGTTCTTGATGATTTTTCTTTCAAGTGTTTCTCTTTTTGCTTTAGGGTTCTAAGGAGTCAAAGAACTGACACAGAGAAAAAAGAAAGCATGATATTTATAGGCATCAAAAACAGGGCATGTGAAAAGACAAGTTTGCCCCTGAAAATGCACGATCAGCGGTTTCATTCGGCGGCCAGACCGCCGATCATGACTGCAGAATTCGTCCCGAGAGAATAGGGGAGAAAACGGTGAATTCATTCAACGGTTTCGAAACCGTCGATCTAACCGCAGAATCAACCCGAGAGGTTAAAATCAATCAGGTATGAGCGGCGGTTTCAAATCGGCGGTCAGGGCTGCCGATCTAACCGCAGAATCAGACCAGAGACCTCTGGTCCAAAACGACGGTTTCATTCAGCGGCCAGTGCTGCCGATTAAACCGCCGATTCACCAAAACTGGTGAATCCAAGGAGAAAGCCAAGGCAATCACCAAGAGAGTTCTTCACGTAAAACCAAGCACACTTATGTGCAAGCGCGGACGTTTTCGACATCTACAGAAAACGAAATACAAGACACAAACACACAACAAGATATAATACATAAAAGTGCATGTGTGAAAGTGACATGTGAAGAGAATGCACACATATTAAAATATGCAAAGTGAGTGTGTGCTACTAAATCTCTTCAATGAAAAACTAAGCATAAGAGATATACCTTTAGCGTGCTTGTCACCTTGAGGTCTTGAGGGCAATAAGCTAGATCCTTAAACACCTAAAACTACCCTTACAAGGCAAACCCCAACATGTGGTTTGTCTACGAAATAAGCCAATCAATATGAGAATCCTTACAAGGTTGATCGATAAACTTCAGAATTTCGATGAAAATTCATCCATTTGTTCCCATTACAACCAAGGAAAGCCCTAGTTGATCCTTTAGGAAGTCTAGTTGAGGAATGTGAGTCGAAACATGCTCTTTCCACGTTTGTGGCATATCAATTCATTCATGAAACAGTTTCCATAAGTCGTGCGTTAATATTGATTACATATGCGTTACATTTGATTCTTATATGTATTCTCTTACTCGCATATGTTGTTTGAGAGTCACTTAGGTTCTGAGAGAAAATTCGACTGAAATTCGATGAGGATAGAGTCAAGGCGAATTGAGTTTTTGCTTTTGAGTGCTTTGTTTTTGAAGTGGAGTATTGAGAGTGTGGGATTTGCTTTGTTGCATGTTTTTGAAGGGTGTAATTGTGCTAGTTCCTAACCAGAGGTTTTGGCATGTTTTATTCCTGAATCATCTCATCATATAGCATCTTTGTAATTTGGCTCTCGGAAATGTTTTAATGTGCGTTGTATATATTTAGTACATAGTAGGATCGTGTTCTTAGTTTAATTTTAGTATTTGTAGTTTGCTCGAGGACGATCAAAAGTCAGGTTTGGGGGTTTGATCGCGCTCAAAATGTTCACATTTAGCGCTCCCTTTACTTAGTTTTTGTAATCATTTTCCGAGCATTTTTGGTGTTTAACATTGTAAATAAGATTTTTTAGGTAATACGGCGTTTTGAAAGCGTTTGGGTCCGAAATGATGAAAAGAAAGAAAAGAAGGAAAAGAAGGAAAAGAAGGTAGAAAAACCAAGGATGCCCTATTCTTGCGGGTTCAGACATCAAACCCCATAGGAAAGTACCAGCGAAGAGAACAAATGGGAAAGAATACAGAGGCTAGCGGGTTAATCTCCCTTGCCCCACAGGAAAGAATTAGCTGAAGGAAGCTGCGGGACATCTCAATGCCATATCCAGCTATTTCATCTCATATGTGCTATGGGAATAAAAACGCTGAACAAAACCGCAGACACACATCAGCGGGTTCAGACCATTCCTCTGGCAAGAAGATTTCTGCGGAAGGAATCCGCAAAGACAAGGAAAGAGCATCCGCAGGTTCATTCAGCGAGAAAAAAGCCGTGGAACATGCCTTTAGGAGACTCTAACAAGCTACAAGTGGATCAAATCCAGTCACTTCAAATCCTTTTCCATCCACTTTCCATTTTTTGCCTTGGTTATGGACCAAAGGACCCTCACTTGTCTTAGGAAGGCCTCCCCTTTATTGTATTTTCCATCCTTTTTTGCTTCCATAGGTAGAGACACTCAAACACAAGACATGTATGTAGAAAATAGATGTAAGTTAGAGATAGTGATATTTTTAGATATTTTTCTCTTAGAAAAGCCAAGTTAGTTTTCTTGGCAATTTTCTAGGCAACCAAACACCCACTTTGGTACCTTAGTTTAGTTTACTTCAAGTTTCCATAGAAGCAAAGAGGATCATTTCCACTTCACAAGAGTTACCATCGGTGATGTTTCCTTCAATTGTATTTCTTAGTAGCTTTGATTCTATGTGTAACTAAATCCTCTTTGTTAGGGGAGTAGATGTAATTCTTGTAATTTAACTTTACTATATAATCAATCATGTTTATTTCACTTTCTCAAGTCATGTATGTGCTATTTATTCCATTTATGATTGGTAGTTGCAACCACTAATTTATCATTGAATGCATAACAACCTTGATGAACTTATATGCATTAAAGACCACTTATGCATGTACCTCTTATGCCATCTAAGTTTAGATTTACTCACTTTGTGAATCTTTACTAACACCTTTGAGTAAACCTCCTTTAATCACTCTCCTAGCCTTAGGTTGTGATTAAAATTGAGGATTTAATACCTTATAATTTGACATGAATAGATGCATGTTAGGGACTTTGTGATTGAGCTTAATGAATGATTGATTAGCTATAGTAAGTTGTTACTTGAACAAATCTATACCTTAGCAATCCTTTAATTTAGAATTTGAAACCAATAGTTGTAATTGTTTTCTAAATCAATTCAGATCTTAGCATAGTTAATGTGTTGATCATCTTAGTTAATTAAACAATCATTAGTCAGAGTTAATTTTAATTGTTACACTAGCTATCTATTGAAGTGTAAACTTGCTAATCTCCGTGGGAATGATAATCCTTACTTTGCACACTATATGAGTTTTACGACTTGTGCACTTTCAAAGGGTGAAACACTTGCGCGTCCCATTAGTATAACTTAGGTAGAGTAGCGTAATTTGTAGTCGTATTTGTAGAACCGGTTCGGGCGTGTCAAGGATCATGTCTGGCGCACATAACTACCGATGGTTTTTCCTTGTTGAAGGTTTCCACGTAAAAATCAAGTGTCATTTAATTTCTGCTTTATTACACATGGTTTATTGTATTGACTAGATTGGAGTTATTTTCGTAAAATTGACTAATTGTGAAAATTTAGTAATAACCGGATTAAAATCTATTCACCCCCCTCTAGATAGTTTTATACACAATAGCATAATTTGTTTCAATTGGTATCAGAACGGGTTCCTAGATATACTTAGGTGATCCTTGCTCATTTTGTTGTGCTTTGCATTTTGTGTGAGTTTTGATTATTCATACATTTTGCATTCATTTCACTTCATTCATTAAACATAATGAGTGGAAACGGTGGTGGCAACGAGGGTGCTTCTAGCATGAGACCTCCCCTAATCACCAGGTTGAAATATGCCTCTTGGAAAGGCAAGATGGAGTCGTACATTTGCCAAATCCATGATAGGGCGTGGATGGCAGTTGAAGACGGCTACGCTCCACCAATGATGACTCCAACACGTGGAGGAGAGGATGTACTCAAGCCTAAGGCGTAATGGAACGTGCAAGAGTTTGAGGCATTGAAATGGAATAGGAAGGCGATGCATGCCATCCTATGTGCAATGGAAAAGAATCAATACAAATTGATTCAAAACACTAGGATTTCTAAGGAAGCATGGGACATCCTAGAGGTTGCACATGAGGGAACCAAAGTACTGAAAGACTCCAAGCTTCAAGTCCTCCAAATTCAATTCGAGATGCTTAGGATGGAGGAGAATGAGTGCTTCAACAACTTTGAATCAAGTTGATGGACATGGTCAACCAAATTCATCAACTAGGTGACCCTTACTCAGATAGAAGGATCAAGCAAAAGATAATTAGATTGCTGATGCGGTCGTTTTGCATAACAAAATAATGTTTTAAATGTGTTCTTTTTGAAAACCAATTTCACCACTTAGAAAATCCACTTATATGTAAAATTAGTAAAATGGTAAGCAAGGATCGTTCCAGAGGGAATTAGAGTAATTAGTTGAATTATTTAACTAATCTAAAAATGCAAATAAAGTAAATTATGGTAGTTTGAATGGTGTATGGTTTAAGAAACCATCAAACATACATGAAAGTAAATATAACGAAAATGTAAATAGAATATGAATAGATAGGAATCCAATATCAACAACCTAGATATGAAAATGATTAAACAATTAATTGGAAGTCTTGGAAAATGATATAGTAGCTAATGGACTTTGAGCAATTCATCAATGGCTTCATTAATGCACTATTCACATAATCAAGGACTGATCTCAATCAAAAGTGTTGTTTAGACGGTCACTACGAACCATAAATAACTTCCCACCAAAATGCCTAACTGATTAAGGAAGGGGGTCAAGGTTGGATCAGTTATTGACGATCAAAGGCCTAGGCAATTTTGATAGACCTGTTAGGATTATGCTCGAGTGTAATGTTGTACTTGACAATCTTTTCATTTTAATAAAGTGATTTCTGTTTGTTAACAAAATCTTATATAGCATTTATTATTATAATTGTCAAAGTAAATAATCATAAGGTCAAAAGGCTATGAGAAAAGAAGAATTGTTCATACATCTGGATATGTATGAGGTAGACACAATTCCTTAGTTAGTCTTGAATAACGTTCACAACTTAAGTTAAAGGTTGGGCACTTTTATCTTGTTAAAGTTGTAGAATTCATTTACTAGCATTTGAGTGGGATCAAATGTGTTGTGATGAGTCTAAAATCATCGAAGAGTCTTCGAGTAAAAGAATCTAGTGCACTGGGTGCATTGAACTGGATCACAATGAAATACTTTTTTCTAGAACCGTCAATAGATAAAAGTTTTTTCATTATCAGGACAATCGGAGAGTCTATCTTAATCCTGAGATAAATGATGGACTTATGGTTGCAAGTGTTATCATTTGAGCTATCAATGAGTACGATTATATAGCATAGTCTATCCTCGATAGTTTGGTGGTATTCGTTTGTTAATCGATAGAGGACTTCATTTATAGATATGGACATCGTGGCTCCATTTATTAAATGTGAGTAGAATATCATCATTCAGATGCTTTGTGGTTTTGGATATTAAATCTTAACGTTGAGTTTTCAGTAGTGTCTATTGAAAGATGACTTCTGGACAAGTCATAATATATATATCCAAGTTCAAAGTGTGGTCATATGAGTAAATATGGTAACTTGGAGAGCTATAGGCGGTCTATGAGCTCTTGGCGATTACTGATATTCTTCACGAGGATTCACTATCTCCTATATGATTGTCTAGGGTATGAATGAGAATCGTTGACTTATTCCATCTTTATTTAAGAGTGCAATTTTAGTTCTTTAGTGGAATGAGCTAAATTAATAGATTAAACCTAAGTGAATCATTTGTTGATTGTGATGGGGTTATATCTATTGGAGCTTAAATTTAGATAGGCCCGCCAAGATCCCTAATCCGCACGGACTTACATGAATCACTCGATATATTCTACCGGACTATTTGTGGGTCCATTTAGAATTGTATTTAATATATTAAGAATATAATTTGCACATTATTTATTTAATGGGCTGTTTAATTATATTAATATATTAATGAAAGACATGTGAACTTGTTTCTTTTAGTAAGAATGGGTCTAGTTCACATGTGGGCTTTTTATTAAAGTCCAAATGGATTAAATAAAATAAGAAAACAATATTTGGCCCAAGTTTTAGTCATGGGTGGCTAGGCTATTATTTAGCCCATTATATTGTTTTATTTTATTATTTAATTAAATGGAAATTAATTAATATGTTAATTAATTATTTAATTAAAAATCAAATCTTTTTCTGATTAGGAAATATGTTTCCTAGTAGTATACTATTATTAGTAGTATATTAAATATAAAAGACTTTATTTGTTTAGTCAAATTAGGAAGTCTTTTATATAGTCATAAATACACTAAATAGTTGGATTAGGGTTTGAATTCGAAGAAGTCTTTTGTGGAAACACAAATCCTATTTGGAAAAGGACTTTGGTGATCACCTTGTTAGACAAGGTAAGAATTCGGCCACCCTAAATAAACTAGGGCAAAATTTTGGCCACCCTAAAATAAATTAGGGCAAAAAATCGGTCCCTATATAACACTAGGGATGATTTTCAGCCAGACCTAATTTTTGCTTTTGAAGAATTATTTTTCTTTTGCTAAAGTGAAAAATAAAATCCTACTCCAAGACTAGTGAGTGTTTCAGCCAAGAGGGGTGTGAGAAAAGAATTGTTCTTGTTTTGATAGTGTACTAGTGATCTTAACATCAAGAGATCTTGTACACACTTTCGAATTAGGTTCACGCGAATTTCAATCTTACGATTGTAAATTCAAAAGTGACCGGAATATTCTTAGCAACCTTTTGGAGATTGTAGTGACTAATAGAATCAGAAAAGTTTTTGTTGTCCATTCTCAGGTTCACAATTCAAAGAAGGGAGACCACGCTCCTAGGTGATTCACGTTCGTGATCGGTTTTGGAAGATCTTGTGGATTACCATCGATGTTAGTCAATCGGATCATGCGACAAAGGTATTTCATCTTTTCGTATGTATGTTTGATTAATTAAAGGGTTAAGGTTCAATATGGAAAAAATTTTAAAATATACTAAACTCTCTTTTAGTCTTGCTTCTGCTGCGTGCACGTATTTTTCCCCTACAATTGGTATCAGAGCCTGGTTGTACCATTTAATTAATGAACGTATATATACATGAATCTATTTCTTTTTACTATGATTATGCATGTTTAGAAAGAGATGGCACTCTAGGTATTCTCATATATAATTACATTGGTATGTATGGATTTATATATGTTATATTTTGATATAAAGTGAATTGTTATTGCTCGATTTTGATCCTAGAATTTCAATGTATTTTTTTTTTGTTTCGGAATTGTAACAAGAAGGGTGGCCTATTATCGTCACAATTTCCTTCTTGGTAGTTGCTAAGTTTTGTTTTTATTATATTAAAATAAACTGTAGTTTTTTTATTTATTATTATTGTATTAAAAATAGTGCAGTATTTTTTTGTATTAAATACTGCAGTGATTAAAAAAATATATATATACTGCAGTATTTTATTGTATAAATAAGTTTGTAATATGTTCAAGCATCGAAGATTCGAAGACTTGAAGAATTAACAGCAACTGGAACGAGTTTGGGACCATGCGCACCATAGCAATGTGCACGCGCGCAAAATTGCACGCAGCTGTGCATGTTGGACTGTGGGCTATGCATGGCAACCCCATGGAGTCCATGGGATGCGCACTGCAGCCCTTGTTAGGGTTGTGGAGTGTGCACGCCAATGGGGCAGCCGTGGGTGCTCAAGTGATAGATGGCCGCTTGAAGATTTGTTCGCCAAGAAAGGAGTTTTTTGTATTCCAAACAAATGTAATTTACTTGCTTTTCTAGGATGCATCAAAATCGTGGCTATTTACTTTGCGTAAATATTACAATATTTGTTATGAAGGGAAAAATATACGTACCCGCAGCGGAAGCGAGACTAAAAATAGGTTTAGGTAGCTTTTAAAATTTTTCCAATTATGAACCTTAAACCCTTTTGATTATATATATTTAATTAATCAAAAGGGTTTAAGGTTCATAATTGGAAAAATTTTAAAAGCTACCTAAACCTATTTTTAGTCTCGCTTCCGCTGCGGGTACGTATATTTTTCCCTTCAATTGGTATCAGAGCCTAGGTTGAACCCTTTTAATTAATTAAACGTATATATACGTGGATCGATTTCTTTTATTGTGATTATGCATGTTTTAGAAAGAGATGGCACTCTAAGTATTCGCATATATTATTACATGTGATGTATGGATTAATATATGTTTTTATGTGGATTGTTATTGCTCGATTTTGGCTCTAGATTTTCAATGTATTTTTGGTTTCGGAATTGTAACAAGAAGGGTGGTCTATCATCGCCATAATTCCTTCTTGGTAGTTGCTAGGATTTTTTTTTATGTATTAAAAAATTGCTGCAGTTTTTAATGTATTATTTATTATAATGTGCAGTATTTTTTTACTGTCATGAATAAAAAAAAAAAAAAATTTCTGCAGTAATTTTATTTGATTAAATTAAATTGTAACACGTTCTACATCGAAGTATCGAAGAAACGAAGCAACCGGAACCGAGAACGAGCACCGTGCGCACCCTAGGAGTGGATTGGGCTGCGCATGGCATGCCCGAAATCCAGTGGGCTGCACACGGCAGCCTTGCCACCTAGAGGGCTGCGCACGGCAGCCATGCAAGGCCCATGGGCTGCGCATGGCAGCCCCTTACGTGGGGTTGTGGGCCGTGCAATCCCGTGGAGGGAGGCTGGAGGATGGGCTTATGGTGATGGGCCACTCGAAGATCTTGTATTCCTATATCAATGTAATTTATTTGTTTTTCTAGGATGGGCCAAAATTGTTGCTATTTAATTTATGCTTAAATATTACAATATTTGTTGTTGTATGATAACATGACATATAGAATAGGAGTGCCACTCATATATCTCTTTTGGTATGAACATGCATTGAATGATTTAGGTATCTAAATTGGCATCTAGATAACTTGGTAAATCATTATATGGGATTTAATCACACGCCTTAAATAATTGAGTGGGAGAAGGTGTTTTTGTAACACCTATGGCTTCCAAGATTAGTTGAGCTTAATTATTTTATGGTAATTCCCCAAAGGGACATCCATGAATGGAATTAAGCAATATACTTCCTTACAAGGATAGACTAGACAATGGACTCAACGAGATCTACTCCCAAAGGAGGGATTTTCGTGAGAGAAAATTGAGGGTCGATATCTTGGTAACACACTCAATGTAATTTTATTGATATCCTCCAAAGAGTTCTTGTCAGTAAAATTGCAAGGCTAAAATTGAAAACGCTGGTTGTTATGTTAACAATTAGGTGGGACCTAGTCTAACTAGTAAATGGTGCGAACTCCCAAAGGAGGCGTAACATTTATGGGTGTTAGATCACCGTTGAATTTTATGATTGACTTATTCATTTAATTCAAGATAAATATTTAAAAGTGCTTTATAATGATTATTTACTTATATATGTTTTGTTTTCATTCAGAAATCATGACCCCATCACTTATGAACATCCTGAAAGATAACACCTTAACTGGAGATAACTATGTAACATGGAAAAGGAAAATTGGGTTGTTGCTGCAAAGTGAAAAACATAAGTTTGTTCTAACCACTCCTAAACCACCTGCTCCTACAATTGAATCAAGCATTGTGCAAAGAGATGAGTATGAGCAGTGGAAGACTTCAGATGATATGGCCAAATGTTATATTATGGCCACTATCTCCGACGTGTTGCAACAGCAGCATGAAGGAATGGAGTCTGCTGCTGATATAATGATGTCTCTAGAGGATATGTTTGCTATGAAGTCCAGGACGACTAAGAGAGAGGCAGTGACTGCTTTTATGAATCTTAGGATGAAACCTGGACAGGCTGTGAAAGATCACATGATGAAAGTCATAGCACATCTCAACATTGCTGAACTGCATGGCGCTGAGATAGATGGTGAGACAAAGATTGATATGGTTGTCAATTCATTGTCAGATTCCTTTGATCAGTTCAAATTGGATTACACTTTGAACAAAAAGGAATACACCTTACAGAGCCTGATGCAAGATGTTCAAAGTGCTGAAAAGATCCTTGTGAAAGGCAAAGGTCAAGAGATTCATTTGGTTGGTAAAGTTGCTACTGTTAAGGCCCGTCAAAAGGTCAAGAAACAATAGAAGAAAAAGCAACTTGGGCCTACCAAGAAGGAGACCAAGAAAGTAACCAAGATCAAAGGGAAATGCTTCCTTTGTGGTGAAAAGGGACATTGGAAGAGAAATTGCCCAAAGTCCCAGAACAAGAAGGAAGAAGGTAATTTGAATTATCTTGAAACATGTTTTTTGGCTGATTCTACAGATTCTTGGATCATAGACTCAGGAGCCACTAATCATGTTTGTTATTCCTTGCAGGGGTTCCAAGAAAGGAGAAGGCTAAATAAAAATGAGATCAATTTGCGTCTGGGCAACGGAACGTTAGTGTCTGCAAGTGCAGTGGGAGATATTAGAGTTTATTTAGATTCTAGAAGGCATTTAGATTTAATAGACGTTTATTATGTACCTCAATTCAAGAGGAATTTAATTTCAGTTTCTTGTTTGAATAAATTTGGATATTCGGTTACTTTTAATAAAGTTTTTATTATTAGTAAGAATGACAAAGTTATTTGCAAAGGTACATTGGAAAACGGTCTATACTTCTTGCATAGAAATATCTCTCACTCGTTAGACACAGAAATAACGGAACCTGATCATAAAAGAGTTAAATTATCAAAAGATGAAACCTACCTTTGGCATTTACGCTTAGGTCATATTAACCTTAATAGGATTAAAAGATTGGTAAGTGACGGACCTTTGAGTGACTTAAAGGTTGATGATCTACCAACTTGTGAATCTTGTTTGGAAGGTAAAATGACCAAAAGGATGTTCTCTGCCAAAGGTGCCAGAGCCACTGAATGTTTAGGATTGATACACACTGATGTATGTGGACCTATGAGCATTCAAGCTAGAGGTGGATATGAGTACTTCATCACTTTCACAGATGATTACTCAAGATTTGGATATGTGTATCTCATGCGACATAAGTCGGATGCTTTTGACATGTTCAAAGCATTTAAAGCTGAAGTGGAAAATCAGCTTGAGAAACACATAAAAATCTTGAGATCTGATCGTGGTGGAGAATATCTATCTGGTGAGTTTCAGCAATATCTTATTGATAATGGGATAGTTTCTCAGTTTTCTGCACCTGGTACACCTCAACAAAATGGGGTAGCAGAAAGGAGAAATAGAACTCTTTTGGATATGGTTAGGTCTATGTTGAGTTATTCAACACTTCCTATTTCTTTCTGGGGATATGCTTTACAAACTGCAATATACATTCTAAACCGTGTACCATCTAAGTCTGTTCCTAAAACACCGCATGAGTTGTGGACTGGGCGCAAGCCTAGTTTACAACACTTAAGGATATTTGGATGTCCTGCGCACGTGTTAAAAGGAAAGACAGAAAAGATGGAGTCCCGTTCAGAAACATGTATATTTGTAGGGTATCCGAAAGAAACTAAAGGATATTATTTTTATAGTCCTTCAGATCTTAAAGTATTTGTTTCGACAAATGCTAAATTTCTGGATAAGGACTATATGAATGATTTTGTGCCTAAAAGTAGAATTGTCCTGAATGAGATGTCAGGACATACAATTCCACGAGAGGTTACACAACCTAACCCAATTGTAAATTCCGATCCAACACAAGGTCAACAACCTACCATTCCTCGTCGTAGTGGGAGGGTTAGAACACAACCCGAAAGATACATTGGTCTGGGAGAATCTGTAGAGAATCTCCCGGACGACGATGATCCCTATACGTACAAAGAAGCTATGGAGGATGTTGATAGTCGCCATTGGCAAAAGGCAATGCAATCCGAGATTGAATCTATGTTCAATAACAAAGTCTGGTCTCTTGTAGACTTGCCTAAAGGGATAAAACCCATTGGGTGCAAGTGGGTATACAAGAGGAAAAGAGGTATGGATGGAAAGGTGGAAACCTTTAAAGCTAGATTGGTAGCTAAAGGGTATACACAGAAAGAAGGTATCGATTACGAGGAAACCTTCTCTCCTGTGGCCATGCTTAAATCCATTAGGATACTCTTATCCATTGCAGCATCTTTAGATCTAGAGATTTGGCAAATGGACGTCAAGATAGCTTTCCTTACTGGAAGTCTTGACGAAAGCATCTACATGATGCAACCAGAGGGATTCATTGAAAAGGGCCAAATGGAAAAGGTATGCAAGTTGCAGAAATCCATATATGGATTAAAGCAAGCATCCAGATCCTGGAACATAAGGTTCGATCAAGCTGTCAAAGGTTTTGGATTTATTCAGAATCTTGATGAACCTTGTGTATACAAAAGGATTAAGGGCGACAAGTTGGTTTTCCTGATTCTTTATGTTGATGATATACTACTCATCGGAAACGATGTAGGTGTATTGACATCAGAAAAAGAATGGTTAGCAAAACAATTTGATATGAAGGACTTAGGAGAAGCAAGTTTTATTCTAGGTATCCAAGTTATAAGGGATAGAAAGAATAGAACGATTGCATTATCCCAAGCTTCATACATAGACAAAATCTTGTCTAGGTTTTCCATGCAGGATTCCAAGAAAGGTATGTTACCTTTCAGACATGGAATCAAGCTTTCTAAGGAACAAGTTCCTAAGAATGAGCATGAAGAGCAATTCATGAGTAGAGTTCCATATGCCTCGGCAGTTGGAAGTCTCATGTATGCAATGCTCTGCACTAGACCAGATATTTGTTTTGCTGTTGGCATAGTTAGCAGGTTTCAATCGAAACCTGGTCCTGATCACGGGACGGCAGTCAAGCATATTTTCAAGTATCTAAAGAGAACGAGAGATAATATGCTTGTATACTCTGGAGGGGATTTGATTCCCGTTGGGTATACAGATTCTGATTTTCAATCAGATTCTGACTCCAGAAAATTCACATCAGGGGCTGTATTTACTATTGGAGGAGGAGCAGTCATATGGAGGAGCAGTCATATGGAGGAGTATCAAGCAATCTTGTATTGCTGATTCCACCATGGAAGCTGAGTATGTTGCTGCATGCGAGGCTGCCAAAGAGGCTGTTTGGCTCCGCCAATTCTTGATTGACTTGGAAGTGGTTCCTAGTGCGAATAAGCAGATCACTATCTACTGTGACAACAGTGGAGCAGTGGCTAATTCGAAAGAACCAAGAAGTCACAAGAGAGGTAAACACATTGAAAGAAAATATCATCTTTTAAGGGAGATTGTTCAAAGAGGTGACGTGACGATTACCAAAATCGCGTCAGCGGAAAATCTAGCAGATCCCTTCACAAAGGCTCTACCTCAGAAGAGTTTCGATGGGCACCTAGAAAATATGGGCTTGAGAGATATGACACATTTGCTATAGCGCAAGTGGGAGATTGTTAGGATTATGCTTAATAGCAAGAGTGTAATAGTGTAATTAACAATCTTATTCATATTAATAAAGTGATTTCTGGTTTAAACAAATCTTATAGCATTTATAGTTTAATAATTGTTAAAGTAAATAATCATAAGGTCTAAAGACTATGAGAAAAGAAGAATTGTTCATACATCTGGATATGTATGTGGTAGACACAATTCTTTAGTTAGTCTTGAATATCGTTCACAACTTAAGTTAAAGGTTGGGCACCTTTATCTTGTTAAAGTTGTAGAATTCTTTTGCTAGCATTTGAGTGGGATCAAATGAGATATGATGAGTCTAAAATCATCGGAGTGTCTTCGAGCAAAAGGATCTAGTGCACTGGGTGCATTGAACAGGATCACAATGAAATACTTTATCTATAACCGTCAGTAGATAAAAGTAATTTCATTATCAGGACAATCGGAGAGTCTATCTTAATCCTGAGATAAATGATGGACTTATGGTTGCAGGTGATATCATTTGAGCTATCAATGAGTACGATTATATCGCATAGTCTATCCTCGATAGTTTGGTGATATTCATTTGTTAATCGATAGAGGACTTCATTTATAGATATGGACATCGTGGCTCTATTTATTAAATGAGAGTATAATATCATCATATGGATGTTTTGAGGTAATTGGATATTAAATCTCAACGTTGAGTTTTCGATAGTGGCTATTGAAAACATGGCTTCTGGACAAGTCAAAATATCCAAGTTCAAAACGTGGTCATATGAGTAAATATGGTAACTTGGAGAGTTATAGGCGGTGTATGAACTCTTTGCGATTACTAATATTAATCACGAGGATACACTATCTCCAATATGATTGTCTAGGGTATGAATGAGGAAGCATCTTCCTTTTCTGTCTTTATTTAAGAGTTCAATTTTAGCTCTTTAGTGGAATGAGCTAAAATTAATGGATCGGACCTAAGTGAATTATTTGTTGATTGTGATTAGGTTATGTCTATTGGAGCTTAAATTTAGATAGCCCGCCAAGATCCCCAATCCACACGGACTTGCATGGATCACTTGATATATTCTACCGGACCAATTTGGGGTCCATCTAGAATTGCAATTTAATATATTAAGAATATAATTTGCACATTATTTAGGTAATGGGCTGCACAATTATATTTATATATTAATGAATAACATGTGGGCTTGTTTCTTTTAGTAAGAATGGGTCTAGTTCACATGAGGGCTTTTTATTTAAAGTCCAAAGGATTAAATGAAATGAGAAAATAATATTTGGGCCCAATATATATATGGGGCGGCAACAAGGTTATTAACCTAAAATATTATTTTGTTTTCATTATTTAATTAAATAAGAATTAATTAATTTATTAATTAATTGTTTAATTAAAGTAACAAATCTTTTCTAAATAGGAAATATGATTCCTATTTGTATACTATTGGTAATAGTATAATTAAATAGAAAGACTTGTTTGACAAGAAAATAAATAATTAATTTTATTTATTTAATCAAATAGGAAGTCTTTTTATTTTAGTCAAACAAGGAATAAAAGATTATTGAGTTTGATTAGGGTTTGGAAATCTTAAACAAAATAGGAATTAGGGTGCAACTAAATCTCCAATATTTTAGGAGTAAAATTGCGGAAACCCTAATTAGTTTTGGTCAAGGATTTCGGTCACCCTAGGGTAAGAAAGAAGAGAAATTTTCGGCCACCTATATATGCATTCATATAATTTTCGGCCAGCTCTAAAGGGCAAGG
>OX940804.1:7852280-8172608 GCA_954870605.1 Acer campestre | reverse complement strand
GAAACTGTGCACAGGAAAGCTTTGGTAAGTTTGGAGAAAGAATCAACACTACCTGGTGGCAATTTTCTGAACCATGTCTTGGCACAGTCTGTTAGAGTTGAAGGGAACATCTGCCCATGGCTATCCTGGTTGCACTCTGGACCTCCATCTGGTGTACGAAGCTTTCCAGGTGGCTGACGGGGTCTTCTGTTCCAGAATACTTTTCTGAAGGCATCCTGAATTTGGGGGGTAGCCCCGCCTCCCTAACTCTCTTGGAGAATGGTGCATTCATCTCACCCAAAGGATTCTTCTGGATCCCCTGATGCTTTCCCTTTTTTAGCTGCTCCAACTCCTTTGCCATTCTCGTCATCTGGTCCTCCAACCGCTGAGACTTCTTAGTTCCGGATCGTGCTACCGAAATTTCATCATCCGAAGATTCGGAATCGATGACTACCTCCTTTCGCTTAACTCTTTGATGCCTCTCCCTGGAAATCCTCCGAGATTTGGCACTTTCTTCAGAATTGGGACGGGATTCCCTCTCCTTGGACCGCGGTCTTGGTGGGGATTGAATCTTCCTAGGAGGAACCTCAATCGCGGATTTTACCAGTCGTGGTCTGAGATCCGCCTGTCGGACTGGGAGAGGGGGGCCCAATCGGTCGAAGACTGGAGCCCGAGTGCTTGGTCTGACATCGTCCTGGATCCCGGCTGCTTCGAATGGGATTCCCTGGGCCATCATCCGGAGCCGGATCGCTTCTACGTAGGCCGCGGCGTGCTGCTCTAAAACCTCTCGATTGACCCCTTGCCCCGCGGGGTTTTGAGGGACAGGGTCTGCAGCCGGTGGGGGCACTGGCGGAGGATTCTCGCTCCTGATACCCTTACCCCGCCTCTGAGCTCTTTCAGTGGAGGCAAGGGATTGGAGCCCTGATGGTTCGGGATGACCCTGGGAGGATCGGAGTCTCATTCTAAATATTTCTGGGTGGAAGTAAGCTGTTGCTAAACAATGGTTGGGAGACTTCCCACAGACGGCGCCAAAAGTGTTATCCGAAAACCGTTAAAAGGACGATAATCCAAATAGCCACTTTAAAGGGTCAAGATCGAGATTGATCCTGGCCAGAGGGGTATCAAGTGGTTCGACACCGACTAGGTCCCTGTCAATGCATGCATGATAAAGAATACGTGAAATTGAATTGGAATTCGTCTTATTGATCTCTCTTCTCCGTTACATGAATACACTGACCATAAATCTATTAAAGCATTAGATTACATGAAAGTTTTTGAACGAAAATATGGATTATGGTTGTGACATGGAGATTTCGGTCGATAAGTGGGATGGTGGTAGAGGTAAATCTGTGCCTGTCGATAAGTAGAGTCTAGGGTTCTTCTCTCCCTTTTCTCTTTTTCCCTTCTTTTTCCCTTCTTTTTTCCTTTGGCGATGAATAAGTTGTTGTATATATAGGTCCTGTTTGCTTGCCATGCACTCCTACAATCTCGGACTAGGGTTTGGCCGCTTGCAGGATCCTCCTTCTTAGGAAATAAAATCGGAGCTTTAATGCGCTGAATTCAGTCTTTCCTTCCTAGGAGGAGTCAATCATTTTCCTTCCGAATAGGACTCCTACTGTAATGCTCTTTTCAAATTAGGACTCTTTGGCGGGAAGGAATATTCCTCCTTTGTACGGTGACGTTTTACTGGGTCGTTTGTGGAGCTTTTAGTTCTTGAAGTTTAAGATACTGCTTCCTGGTGCTCTTCTGTCCTAGCGGGCTGCCTACATCTAGTTAGCATCCTACTGATGGCAGTAGGGGGACATCTAACCAGCTTTGTAGTAAGGTGATCAATAGAACTCCGTGTCGGGGTGCAGCAGGGTCCATAGGACGCTATATCGGGGTGTAGCGGGGTCCATAGGAAGCTGTATCGGGGTGTAGCGGGGGCCATAGGAAGCCCGGTTATAGCCGGGTCTGATCTCGCCGTGAGTTCTAGTGAGAATTTTTGGCTCTTGGCTTCTTTATTGAGCTGAGATGCTTGTCGGGGTGGATCCTGCTGGTGGAGGTATGTGTTGGGGTTAACCGGGGTTCACTCTGTCATGGTATCCGGGTTGGGTACTGTTATAGCCTTCTTGTGTCGAGGTGGAAAATTCTTCTTTGGTCCTCCGCCAATTTTGGCGGTTAACAATATTAAATGCCATTATAGCATGTTGCCGCCCCATATGTGTATTGGGCCAAATATTATTTTTCTTATTTCATTAAATCCATAGGACTTTAAATAAAAAGCCCACATGTGAACTAGACCCATTCTTACTAAAAGAAACAAGCCCACATGTTATCCATTAATATATAAATATAATTGTGCAGCCCATTACATAAATAATGTGCAAATTATATTCTTAATATATTAAATTGCAATTCTAGATGGACCCTAAATTGGTCCGGTAGAATATTTCAAGTGATCCATGCAAGTCCGTGTGGATTGGGGATCTTGGCGGGCTATCTAAATTTAAGCTCCAATAGACATAACCTAATCACAATCAACAAATGATTCACTTAGGTCCGATCCATTAATTTTAGCTCATTCCACTAAAGAGCTAAAATTGAACTCTTAAATAAAGACAGAAAAGGAAGATGCTTCCTCATTCATACCCTAGACAATCATATTGGAGATAGTGTATCCTCGTGATTAATATCAGTAATCGCCAAGAGTTCATAGACCGCCTATAACTCTCCAAGTTACCATATTTACTCATATGACCACATTTTGAACTTGGATATTTTGACTTGTCCAGAAGCCATGTTTTCAATAGACACTATTGAAAACTCAACGTTGAGATTTAATATCCAATTACCTCAAAACATCCATATGATGATATTATACTCTCATTTAACAAATGGAGTCACGATGTCCATATCTATAAATGAAGTCCTCTATCGATTAACAAATGAATATCACCAAACTATCGAGGATAGACTATGCGATATAATCGTACTCATTGATAGCTCAAATGATATCACCTGCAACCATAAGTCCATCATTTATCTCAGGATTGAGATAGACTCTCCGATTGTCCTGATAATGAAATTACTTTTATCTACTGACGGTTATAGATAAAGTATTTCATTGTGATCCTGTTCAATGTACCCAGTGCACTAGATTCTTTTGCTCGAAGACACTCCGATGATTTTAGACTCATCATATCTCATTTGATCCCACTCAAATGCTAGCAAAAGAATTCTACAACTTTAACAAGATAAAGGTTCCCAACCTTTAACTTAAGTTGTGAACGATATTCAAGACTAACTAAAGAATTGTGTCTACCACATACATATCCAGATGTATGAACAATTCTTCTTTTCTCATAGTCTTTAGACCTTATGATTATTTACTTTAACAATTATTAAACTATAAATGCTATAAGATTTGTTTAAAACAGAAATCACTTTATTAATATGAAAAAGATTGTTAATTACACTATTACACTCTTGCTATTGAGCATAATCCTAACAGGCTCCGACTGGACCGAGTACACGCCCCCTCCAGTGAGGTCCGATCCGTCTTATCCCCAGCTTCTCAAGGACCCCGCTAGCATCTTAATTAAGAAATATGGCCGCAAGCCGGACTACTCACTAGAACTCACAGCGGGATCCAACCACTCTATGACCGGGCTTCCTATAGACCCCGTAAAACCCCGACATAAGTTTCCTATGGACCCCACAGCACCCCGACACAGAGTACCACTAAGCATCCCGATGAGGTATCAGCTAGATCCTCCACTGTTTCAGTAGCAGGATGCGCTAGTGGTTCACTGTAGGGAAAAATATACCTGCAGCGGAAGCGAGACTAAAAAAAAAATAGTTTGAGTAGCTTTTAAAAAATTTTCCTTTTATGAACCTTAAACCCTTTTAATCAATTAAAAATATATAATATATATAACAAAAGATTAATACCTCTTGTCGCGTGATCCGATTGACTTACGTCGATGGTAATCCGCAAGATCTTCAATCCTAGCACGAACGTGGATCACCTAGGAGCGTGGTCTCCCTTTCTTTGAATTGCAAACCTGTGATTGGATTAAACAAACTTTTCTCTTGTTCGTTAGTCACAAAAACAATCAAAAGAAACCTAAGATTATTCCGGTCACTTTTGAGTTCTCAATCTAATGATCGAAACTCGCGTGAACCTTGATCGATGTTGTATACACAAGCTTATCAATGATTAAGCAAATAGTACACAATCAAAGAATAATCTATGTTTCCTTTTTGCCTTAGTAGAATAAAAAATCTCTTTCTATGAGTTAAGAAGAAGAAGAAGAAATAAATTCTGCGCCTAAGCCTTAGGGGGGTGGCCGAATTCTATAAGAGGCCTTATATAGGTGGCCAAATTTCTTCTTATTTTTACCCTAGGGTGACCGAATTCTTTCCCCAAAATTAACTAGGGTTGCCGCAAATCCTCCTACAAAAAGGAGTATGATTTGCACCCTAATTCCTATTTTGTTTAAGACTTCCAAACCCTAATCAAACTCATAAATCTTTTATTCTCTTATTTGACTAAAATAAAAAGACTTCATATTTGATTAAATAAATAAAATTAATTATTTATTTCCTTGTCAAACAAGTCTTTCTATTTAATTATACTACTACCAATAGTATACCTTTAGGAATCATATTTCCTAATGAGAAAAGATTTGTTTCTTAATTAAATAATTAATAAATTAATTAATTAATTCTCATTTAATTAAACAATGAAAACAAAATAATATTTAAGGTTAAATAACCTCCTTGCCGCCCCATATATATTATTGGGCCAAATTTTATTTTCTCATTTCATTTAATCCTTTGGACTTTAAATAAAAAGCCCACATGTGAACTAGACCCATTCTTACTAAAAGAAACAAGCCCACATGTCATCCATTAATATATAAATATAATTGAGCAGCCCATTACATAAATAATGTGCAAATTATATTCTTAATATATTAAATGCAATTCTAGATGGACCATAAATTGGTCCGGTATAATATATCAAGTGATCCATGCAAGTCCGTGTGGATTGGGGATCTTGGCGGGCTATCTAAATTTAAGCTTCAATAGACATAACCTAATCACAATCAATAAATGATTCACTTAGGTCCGATCCATTAATTTTAACTCATTCCACTAAAGAGCTAAAATTGAACTCTTAAATAAAGACAGAAAAGGAAGATGTTTCCTCATTCATACCCTAGACAATCATATTGGAGATAGTGTATCCTCGTGAATAATATCAGTAATCGCCAAGAGTTCATAGACCGCCTATAACTCTCCAAGTTACCATATTTACTCATATGACCACGTTTTGAACTTGGATATTTTGACTTGTCCAGAAGCCATGTTTTCAATAGACACTATCGAAAACTCAACGTTGAGATTTAATATCCAGTTACCTCAAAACATCCATATGATGATATTATACTCTCATTTGATAAATGGAGCCACGATGTCCATATCTATAAATGAAGTCCTCTATCGATTAACAAATGAATATCACCAAATTATCGAGGATAGACTATGCGATATAATCGTACTCATTGATAACTCAAATGATATCACTTGCAACCATAAGTCCATCAATTATCTCAGGATTAAGATAGACTCTCCGATTGTCCTGATAATGAAATTACTTTTATCTATTGACGGTTATAGATAAAGTATTTCATTTTGATCCAGTTCAATGCACCCAGTGCACTAGACTCTTTTGCTCGAAGACACTCCGATGATTTTAGACTCATCATATCTCATTTGATCCCACTCAAATGCTAGCAAAAGAATTCTACAACTTTAACAAGATAAAGGTGCCCAACCTTTAACTTAAGTTGTGAACAATATTCAAGACTAACTAAAGAATTGTGTCTACCACATACATATCCAAATGTAAGAACAATTCTTCTTTTCTCATAGTCTTTAGACCTTATGATTATTTACTTTAACAATTATAATATTCAACTATAAATGCTATAATATTTGTTTAAACCAGAAATCACTTTATTAATATGAAACAGATTGTTAAATACAATATTACACTCTTGCTATTGAGCATAATCCTAACATTCTCCTACTTGCGCTATAGCAAATGAGTCATATCTCTCATGCCCATGTTCTCTAGGTGCCCATCGAAACTCTTCTGAGGTAGAGCCTTTGTGAAGGGATCTGCTAGATTTTCTGCTGACGCGATTTTGGTAATCGTCACGTCACGTCACCTCTTTGAACAATCTCCCTTAAAAGATGATATTTCCTTTCAATGTGTTTACGTCTCTTGTGACTTCTTGGTTCTTTCGAATAAGCCACTGCTCCACTGTTGTCACAGTAGATAGTGATCTGCTTATTCGCACTAGGAACCACTTCCAAGTCAATCAAGAATTGGCGGAGCCAAACAGCCTCTTTGGCAGCCTCGCATGCAGCAACATACTCAGCTTCCATGGTGGAATCAGCAATACAAGATTGCTTGATACTCCTCCATATAACTGCTCCTCCTCCAATAGTAAACACAGCCCCTGATGTGGATTTTCTGGAGTCAGAATCTGATTGAAAATCAGAATCTGTATACCCAACGGGAATCAAATCCCCTCCAGAGTATACAAGCATATTATCTCTCGTTCTCTTGAGATACTTGAAAATATGCTTGACTGCCGTCCAGTGATCAGGACCAGGCTTCGATTGAAACCTGCTAACTATGCCAACAGCAAAACAAATATCTGGTCTAGTGCAGAGCATTGCATACATGAGACTTCCAACTGCCGAGGCATATGGAACTCTACTCATGAACTGCTCTTCATGCTCATTCTTAGGAACTTGTTCCTTAGAAAGCTTGATTCCATGTCTGAAAGGTAACATACCTTTCTTGGAATCCTGCATGGAAAACCTAGACAAGATTTTGTCTATGTATGAAGCTTGGGACAATGCAATCGTTCTATTCTTTCTATCCCTTATAACTTGGATACCGAGAATAAAACTTGCTTCTCCTAAGTCCTTCATATCAAATTGTTTTGCTAACCATTCTTTTACTGATGTCAATACACCTACATCGTTTCCGATGAGTAGTATATCATCAACATAAAGAATCAGGAAAACCAACTTGTCGCCTTTAATCCTTTTGTATACACAAGGTTCGTCAAGATTCTGAATAAATCCAAAACCTTTGACAGCTTGATCGAACCTTATGTTCCAGGATCTGGATGCTTGCTTTAATCCATGTATGGATTTCTGCAACTTGCATACCTTTTCCATTTGGCCCTTTTCAATGAATCCTTCTGGTTGCATCATGTAGATGCTTTCGTCAAGACTTCCATTAAGGAAAGCTGTCTTGACGTCCATTTGCCAAATCTCTAGATCTAAAGATGCTGTAATGGATAAGAGTATCCTAATGGATTTAAGCATGGCCACAGGAGAGAAGGTTTCCTCGTAATCGATACCTTCTTTCTGTGTATACCCTTTAGCTACCAATCTAGCTTTAAAGGTTTCCACCTTTCCATCCATACCTCTTTTCCTCTTGTATACCCACTTGCACCCAATGGGTTTTATCCCTTTAGGCAAGTCTACAAGGGACCAGACTTTGTTATCATACATAGATTCAATCTCGGATTGCATTGCCTTTTGCCAATGGCGACTATCAACATCCTCCATAGCTTCCTTGTACGTATAGGGATCATCGTCGTCCGGGAGATTCTTTACAGATTCTCCCAGACCGATGTATCTTTCGGGTTGTGTTCTAACCCTCCCGCTACGACGAGGAATGGTAGGTTGTTGACCTTGTGTTGGATCGGAACTTACAATTGGGTTAGGTTGTGTAACCTCTCGTGGAATTGTATCTCCTGACATCTCATTCAGGACAATTCTACTTTTAGGCACAAAATCATTCATATAGTCCTTTTCCAGAAATTTAGCATTTGTCAAAACAAATACTTTAAGATCTGAAGGACTATAAAAATAATATCCTTTAGTTTCTTTCAGATACCCTACAAATATACATGTTTCTGAACGGGACTCCATCTTTTCTGTCTTTCCTTTTAACACGTGCGCAGGACATCCAAATATCCTTAAGTGTCGTAAACTAGGCTTGCGCCCAGTCCACAACTCATGCGGTGTTTTAGGAACAGACTTAGATGGTACATGGTTTAGAATGTATATTGCAGTTTGTAAAGCATATCCCCAGAAAGATATAGCAAGTGTTGAATAACTCAACATATACCTAACCATATCCAAAAGAGTTCTATTTCTCCTTTCTGCTACCCCATTTTGTTGAGGTGTACCAGGTGCAGAAAACTGAGAAACTAGCCCATTATCAATAAGATATTGCTGAAACTCACTAGATAGATATTCTCCACCACGATCAGATCTCAAGATTTTTATGTGTTTCTCAAGCTGATTTTCCACTTCAGCTTTAAATGCTTTGAACATGTCAAAAGCATCCGACTTATGTCGCATGAGATACACATAGCCAAATCTTGAGTAATCATCTGTGAAAGTGATGAAGTACTAATATCCACCTCTAGCTTGAATGCTCATAGGTCCACATACATCAGTGTTTATCAATCCTAAACATTCAGTGGCTCTGGCACCTTTGGCAGAGAACGTCCTTTTGGTCATTTTACCTTCCAAACAAGATTCACAAGTTGGTAGATCATCAACCTTTAAGTCACTCAAAGGTCCATCACTTACCAATCTTTTAATCCTATTAAGGTTTATATGACCTAAGCGTAAATGCCAAAGGTAGGTTTCATCTGTTGATAATTTTACTCTTTTATGATTAGGTTCTGTTATTTCTGTGTCTAACGAGTGAGAGATATTTCTATGCAAAAAGTATAGACCGTTTTCCAATGTACCATTGCAAATAACTTTGTCATTCTTACTAATAATAAAAACTTTATTAAAAGTAACCGAATATCCAAATTTATTTAAACAAGAAACTGAAATTAAATTCCTCTTGAATTGAGGTACATAATAAACGTCTATTAAATCTAAATGCCTTCTAGAATCCAAACAAACTCTAATATCTCCCACTGCACTTGCATGTTAGGATTATGCTCAATAGCAAGAGTGTAATATTGTAATTAACAATCTTTTTCATATTAATAAAGTTATTTCTGGTTTAAACAAATCTTATAGCATTTATAGTTTAATATTATAATTGTCAAAGTAAATAATCATAAGGTCTAAAGACTATGAGAAAAGAAGAATTGTTCGTACATCTGGATATGTATGTGGTGGACACAATTCTTTGGTTAGTCTTGAATATTGTTCACAACTTAAGTTAAAGGTTGGGCACCTTTATCTTGTTAAAGTTGCAGAATTCTTTTGCTAGCATTCGAGTGGGATCAAATGAGATATGATGAGTCTAAAATCATCGGAGTGTTGATGAGGTCGTTTATGTACTCAACAAAATAGTAATAATAATGGTTTTTGGTTGATTCTTGAAAACTCTTTTTAAGCCACTTAATCCTTTTAAAATGTGATTTGATAGCAAAATAGTGAGCAAGTTCGTTCCACAGGGAATGAAGTGTTAATTAGATAAATTGACTAATCTTAGAACAATAAAACAAATCATAGTGTTTGATAAATGTGTGGTTTCTAAAGCCACCAATGCTAAACTACTCAAATGACAATACACAAAAATGTTATGAAAAATAGAATACTCAACACCTTGATAAGAATAGTGATAAAATCAATTAATGAGAGAACTAGGGAATAGATCGATTAACACTTGGATGTGGGTAAGCTACTAGCATCATTAATGTACCAATCTCATTATGTTAACCACTTAGAGGCTTAGATTAGTGGGGTTGATATACCCACCACTAATCTATCCTATCCAATGGGTTCTTAATAACACAAAGATTGTCAATCCACATGTGAATATATAACAAATTATTCCACTCAAGATAGCAATCAACAAGTGATATACAAGTCAATTATAATGAATGGAATCTAATTAAATTGAATGAATAGAACATATAAGAGATTCATTACAAGCTAGACTAAACCCACAACCAATTGTTCCTCAAATCTATCCCCTAGATTAGGGGTTTAGTTACACATATTTGCAATAAATGAAAAGAAGTAAATGATGAGGAAATAACCCTTGGGTCACCTTCTTTAAGCTTGATCCTTCTTCTCCTTGTTAGGATTATGCTCAATAGCAAGAGTGTAATAGTGTAATTAACAATCTTATTCATATTAATAAAGTGATTTCTGGTTTAAACAAATCTTATAGCATTTATAGTTTAATAATTGTTAAAGTAAATAATCATAAAGTCTAAAGACTATGAGAAAAGAAGAATTGTTCATACATCTGGATATGTATGTGGTAGACACAATTCTTTAGTTAGTCTTGAATATCGTTCACAACTTAAGTTAAAGGTTGGGCACCTTTATCTTGTTAAAGTTGTAGAATTCTTTTGCTAGCATTTGAGTGGGATCAAATGAGATATGATGAGTCTAAAATCATCGGAGTGTCTTCGAGCAAAAGGATCTAGTGCACTAGGTGCATTGAACAGGATCACAATGAAATACTTTATCTATAACCGTCAGTAGATAAAAGTAATTTCATTATCAGGACAATCGGAGAGTCTATCTTAATCCTGAGATAAATGATGGACTTATGGTTGCAGGTGATATCATTTGAGCTATCAATGAGTACGATTATATCGCATAGTCTATCCTCGATAGTTTGGTGATATTCATTTGTTAATCGATAGAGGACTTCATTTATAGATATGGACATCGTGGCTCCATTTATTAAATGAGAGTATAATATCATCATATGGATGTTTTGAGGTAATTGGATATTAAATCTCAACGTTGAGTTTTCAATAGTGTCTATTGAAAACATGGCTTCTGGACAAGTCAAAATATCCAAGTTCAAAATGTGGTCATATGAGTAAATATGGTAACTTGGAGAGTTATAGGCGGTCTATGAACTCTTGGCGATTACTGATATTAATCACGAGGATACACTATCTCCAATATGATTGTCTAGGGTATGAATGAGGAAGCATCTTCCTTTTCTGTCTTTATTTAAGAGTTCAATTTTAGCTCTTTAGTGGAATGAGCTAAAATTAATGGATCGGACCTAAGTGAATCATTTGTTGATTGTGATTAGGTTATGTCTATTGGAGCTTAAATTTAGATAGCCCGCCAAGATCCCCAATCCACACGGACTTGCATGGATCACTTGAAATATTCTACCGGACCAATTTAGGGTCCATCTAGAATTGCAATTTAATATATTAAGAATATAATTTGCACATTATTTATGTAATGGGCTGCACAATTATATTTATATATTAATGGATAACATGTGGGCTTGTTTCTTTTAGTAAGAATGGGTCTAGTTCACATGTGGGCTTTTTATTTAAAGTCCTATGGATTTAATGAAATAAGAAAAATAATATTTGGCCCAATACACATATGGGGCGGCAACATGCTATAATGGCATTTAATATTATTTTGTTTCATTATTTAATTAAATAAGAATTAATTAATTTATTAATTAATTGTTTAATTAAAGTAACAAATCTTTTCTAAATAGGAAATATGATTCCTATTTGTATACTATTGGTAGTAGTATAATTAAATAGAAAGACTTGTTTGACAAGGAAAATAAATAATTAATTTTATTTATTTAATCAAATAGGAAGTCTTTTTATTTTAGTCCAATAAGGAATAAAAGATTATTGAGTTGGATTAGGGTTTGGAAATCTTAAACTAAATAGGAATTAGGGTGCAACTAAATCTCCAATATTTTAGGAGTGAAATTGCGGCAACCCTAATTTGATTTTTGGTAGAGATTTCGGCCACCCTAGGGCAAAAAGGAAGAGAAAAATTCGGCCACCTATATAAGACCACATATAGATTTCGGCCACCCTCTAGTGCTAATGTGCAGAATTTCTTCTTCTTCTTCTTCTTCTAAACTCATAGCTAGAAATCTATTATTCTACTAAGAACAAAAAGAACATAGATTATTCTTTGATTGTATTCTAGTTGCTTATTCATCTATGAGCTTGTGAATACTATATCGATTAAGGTTCACGCGAGTTTCGATCATTAGATTGAGAACTCAAAAGTGACCGGAATAATCTTAGGTTCTTTTAGATTGTTTTTGGGACTAACGGATCAAGAAAAGTTTGTTGAATCCAATCACAGGTTTGCAATTCAAAGACAGGGAGACCACGCTCCTAGGTGATCCACGTTCGTGCTAGGATTGAAGATCTTGCGGATTACCATCGACGCAAGTCAATCGGATCACGCTACAAGAGGTATTAATATATTTTATTACTTTCTTATATATATATGTTTGATTAATCAAAAGGGTTTAAGGTTCATAATTGGAAAAATTTTAAAAGCTGCGGGTACGTTATTTTTCCCTACAATTGGTATCAGAGCCTAGGTTGAACCCTTTTAATTAATTAATGTATATATACGTGGATCGATTTCTTTTTATTGTGATTATGCATGTTTTAGAAAGAGATGGCACTCTAGGTATTCGCATATATTATTACATGTGATGTATGGATTAATATATGTTTTTATGTGGATTGTTATTGCTCAATTTTGGTCCTAGATTTTCTATGTAATTTTGATTTCGGAATTGTAACAAGAAGGGTGGTCTATCATCGCCATAATTCCTTCTTGGTAGTTGCTATATTTTTTATGTATTAAAAATTGCTGCAGTTTTTTAATGTATTAAAAAAAAAAAGGTGCAGTATTTTTACTGCTGTGAATAAAAAAGGTGCAGTATTTTTTACTGCTGTGAATTAAAAAAAAAAAAAAAAAAATTTCTGCAGTAATTTTATTTTTGTTTAAATTAAATTGTAACTCGTTCTACATCAAAGAAACGAAGACGTGAAGCAACCGGAACCGAGAACGAGCACCGTGCGCACCCTAGGAGTGGATTGGGCTGCGCATGGCAAGCCCAAAGCTTGGTGGGCTGCGCACGGCAGCCTTGCAAAGCCTTATGGGCTGCGCATGGCAGCCCCTTATGTGGGGTTGCGGGCTGTGCAAGCCCAAGGGAGGATGCCGAAGGATGAGCTTATGGTTGATGGGCCACTTGAAGATCTTGTATTCCAAATTCATTGTAATTTACTTGTTTTTCTAGGATGGGCCAAAATTGTTGCTATTTATTTTATGCTTAAATATTACAATATTTGTTATTGTATGATAACATGACATATAGAATAGGAGTGCCACTCATATATCTCTTTTGGTATGAACATGCATTGAATGATTTAGGTATCTAAATTGGCATCTAGATAACTTGGTAAATCATTCTATGGGATTTAATCACACGCCTTAAATAATTGAGTGGGAGAAGGTGTTTTTGTAACACCTATGGCTTCCAAGATTAGTTGAGCTTAATTATTTTATGGTAATTCCCCAAAGGGACATCCATGAATGGAATTAAGCAATATACTTCCTTACAAGGATAGACTAGACAATGGACTCAACGAGATCTACTCCCAAAGGAGGGATTTTCGTGAGAGAAAATTGAGGGTCGATATCTTGGTAACACACTCAATGTAATTTTATTGATATCCTCCAAAGAGTTCTTGTCAGTAAAATTGCAAGGCTAAAATTGAAAACGCTGGTTGTTATGTTAACAATTAGGTGGGACCTAGTCTAACTAGTAAATGGTGCGAACTCCCAAAGGAGGCGTAACATTTATGGGTGTTAGATCACCGTTGAATTTTTATGATTGAGTTATTCATTTAATTCAAGATAAATATTTAAAAGTGCTTTATAATGATTATTTACTTATATTAATTTTTGTTTAATTAAGAAATCATGACCCCATCACTTATGAACATCCTGAAAGATAAAAGTTTAACCAGTAATAATTATGTCACATGGAAAAGGAAAATTGGGTTGTTGCTGCAAGCTGAAAAAAAAAATATAAATTTTGTTCTAACTACTCCTAAACCACATACTCTTACTAATGAATCTAATAAGACGAGTATGAGCAGTGGAAGACCTCTAATGAGATGGCCAAATGGCTACCATCTCCGACGTGTTGCAACAGCAGCATGAAGGAATAGGGTCTGCTGCTAATATGATGATGTCTCTAGAAGAGATTCATATGGTTGGTAAAGTTGCTACTATTAAGACCCGTTAGAAGGTCAAGGAATAATAGAAGAAAAAGCAACTTGGGCCTACCAAGAAAGAGACTAAGAAAGTAACCAAGATCAAAAGAAAGTGCTTCTTTTGTGGTGAAAAGAGACATTGGAAAAGTAATTGCCCAAAGTCTCAGAATAAAAAGGAACAAGGTAATATGAATTATCTTGAAACATGTTTTTCTGGTAGATTCTACAGATTCTTGGATCGTAGACTCTGGAGCCACTAATCATGTTTGTTATTCCTTACGGGGGTGTCAAGAAAGGAGAAGGCTAAATAAGAATAAGATCAATTTGCGCTTGGGCAACGGAACGTTAGTGTCTGCAAGTGCAGTGGGAGATATTAGAGTTTGTTTGGATTCTAGAAGGCATTTAGATTTAATAGACGTTTATTATGTACCTCAATTCAAGAGGAATTTAATTTCAGTTTCTTGTTTGAATAAATTTGGATATTCGGTTACTTTTAATAAAGTTTTTATTATTAGTAAGAATGACAAAGTTATTTGCAAAGGTACATTGGAAAACGGTCTATACTTCTTGCATAGAAATATCTCTCACTCGTTAAACACAGAAATAACGGAACCTGATCATAAAAGAGTTAAATTATCAAAAGATGAAACCTACCTTTGGCATTTACGCTTAGGTCATATTAACCTTAATAGGATTAAAAGATTGGTAAGTGACGGACCTTTGAGTGACTTAAAGGTTGATGATCTACCAACTTGTGAATCTTGTTTGGAAGGTAAAATGACCAAAAGGACGTTCTCTGCCAAAGGTGCCAGAGCCACTGAATGTTTAGGATTGATACACACTGATGTATATGGACCTATGAGCATTCAAGCTAGAGGTGGATATGAGTACTTCATCACTTTCACAGATGATCACTCAAGATTTGGATATGTGTATCTCATGCGACATAAGTCGGATGCTTTTGACATGTTCAAAGCATTTAAAGCTGAAGTGGAAAATCAGCTTGAGAAACACATAAAAATCTTGAGATCTGATCGTGGTGGAGAATATCTATCTGGTGAGTTTCAGCAATATCTTATTGATAATGGGATAGTTTCTCAGTTTTCTGCACCTGGTACACCTCAACAAAATAGGGTAGCAGAAAGGAGAAATAGAACTCTTTTGGATATGGTTAGGTCTATGTTGAGTTATTCAACACTTCCTATTTCTTTCTGGGGATATGCTTTACAAACTGCAATATACATTCTAAACCGTGTACCATCTAAGTCTGTTCCTAAAACACCGCATGAGTTGTGGACTGGGCGCAAGCCTAGTTTACAACACTTAAGGATATTTGGATGTCCTGCGCACGTGTTAAAAGGAAAGACAGAAAAGATGGAGTCCCGTTCAGAAACATGTATATTTGTAGGGTATCCGAAAGAAACTAAAGGATATTATTTTTATAGTCCTTCAGATCTTAAAGTATTTGTTTCGACAAATGCTAAATTTCTGGATAAGGACTATATGAATGATTTTGTGCCTAAAAGTAGAATTGTCCTGAATGAGATGTCAGGAGATACAATTCCACGAGAGGTTACACAACCTAACCCAATTGTAAGTTCCGATCCAACACAAGATCAACAACCTACCATTCCTCGTCGTAGTGGGAGGGTTAGAACACAACCCGCAAGATACATCGGTCTGGGAGAATCTGTAGAGAATCTCCCGGACGACGATGATCCCTATACGTACAAGGAAGCTATGGAGGATGTTGATAGTCGCCATTGGCAAAAGGCAATGCAATCCGAGATTGAATCTATGTTCAATAACAAAGTCTGGTCTCTTGTAGACTTGCCTAAAGGGATAAAACCCATTGGGTGCAAGTGGGTATACAAGAGGAAAAGAGGTATGGATGGAAAAGTGGAAACCTTTAAAGCTAGATTGGTAGCTAAAGGGTATACACAGAAAGAAGGTATCGATTACGAGGAAACCTTCTCTCCTGTGGCCATGCTTAAATCCATTAGGATACTCTTATCCATTGCAGCATCTTTAGATCTAGAGATTTGGCAAATGGACGTCAAGACAGCTTTCCTTAATGGAAGTCTTGACGAAAGCATCTACATGATGCAACCAGAGGGATTCATTGAAAAGGGCCAAATGGAAAAGGTATGCAAGTTGCAGAAATCCATATATGGATTAAAGCAAGCATCCAGATCCTGGAACATAAGGTTCGATCAAGCAGTCAAAGGTTTTGGATTTATTCAGAATCTTGACGAACCTTGTGTATACAAGAGGATTAAGGGCGACAAGTTGGTTTTCCTGATTCTTTATGTTGATGATATACTACTCATCGGAAACGATGTAGGTGTATTGACATCAGTAAAAGAATGGTTAGCGAAACAATTTGATATGAAGGACTTAGGAGAAGCAAGTTTTATTCTAGGTATCCAAGTTATAAGGGATAGAAAGAATAGAACGATTGCATTATCCCAAGCTTCATACATAGACAAAATCTTGTCTAGGTTTTCCATGCAGGATTCCAAGAAAGGTATGTTACCTTTCAGACATGGAATCAAGCTTTCTAAGGAACAAGTTCCTAAGAATGAGCATGAAGAGCAGTTCATGAGTAGAGTTCCATATGCCTCGGCAGTTGGAAGTCTCATGTATGCAATGCTCTGCACTAGACCAGATATTTGTTTTGCTGTTGGCATAGTTAGCAGGTTTCAATCGAAGCCTGGTCCTGATCACTGGACGGCAGTCAAGCATATTTTCAAGTATCTCAAGAGAACGAGAGATAATATGCTTGTATACTCTGGAGGGGATTTGATTCCCGTTGGGTATACAGATTCTGATTTTCAATCAGATTCTGACTCCAAAAAATCCACATCAGGGGCTGTGTTTACTATTGGAGGAGGAGCAGTTATATGGAGGAGTATCAAGCAATCTTGTATTGCTGATTCCACCATGGAAGCTGAGTATGTTGCTGCATGCGAGGCTGCCAAAGAGGCTGTTTGGCTCCGTCAATTCTTGATTGACTTGGAAGTGGTTCCTAGTGCGAATAAGCAGATCACTATCTACTGTGATAACAGTGGAGCAGTGGCTAATTCGAAAGAACCAAGAAGTCACAAGAGAGGTAAACACATAGAAAGGAAATATCATCTTTTAAGGGAGATTGTTCAAAGAGGTGACGTGACGATTACCAAAATCGCGTCAGCGGAAAATCTAGCAGATCCTTTCACAAAGGCTCTACCTCAGAAGAGTTTCTATGGGCACCTAGAGAATATGGGCTTGAGAGATATGACACATTTGCTATAGCGCAAGTGGGAGATTGTTAGGATTATGCTCAATAGCAAGAGTGTAATAGTGTAATTAACAATCTTATTCATATTAATAAAGTGATTTCTGGTTTAAACAAATCTTATAGCATTTATAGTTTAATAATTGTTAAAGTAAATAATCATAAGGTCTAAAGATTATGAGAAAAGAAGAATTGTTCATACATCTGGATATATATGTGGTAGACACAATTCTTTAGTTAGTCTTGAATATCGTTCACAACTTAAGTTAAAGGTTGGGCACCTTTATCTTGTTAAAGTTGTAGAATTCTTTTGCTAGCATTTGAGTGGGATCAAATGAGATATGATGAGTCTAAAATCATCGGAGTGTCTTCGAGCAAAAGGATCTAGTGCACTGGGTGCATTGAACAGGATCACAATGAAATACTTTATCTATAACCGTCAGTAGATAAAAGTAATTTCATTATCAGGACAATCGGAGAGTCTATCTTAATCCTGAGATAAATGATGGACTTATGGTTGCAGGTGATATCATTTGAGCTATCAATGAGTACGATTATATCGCATAGTCTATCCTCGATAGTTTGGTGATATTCATTTGTTAATCGATAGAGGACTTCATTTATAGATATGGACATCGTGGCTCCATTTATTAAATGAGAGTATAATATCATCATATGGATGTTTTGAGGTAATTGGATATTAAATCTCAACGTTGAGTTTTCAATAGTGTCTATTGAAAACATGGCTTCTGGACAAGTCAAAATATCCAAGTTCAAAATGTGGTCATATGAGTAAATATGGTAACTTGGAGAGTTATAGGCGGTCTATGAACTCTTGGCGATTACTGATATTAATCACGAGGATACACTATCTCCAATATGATTGTCTAGGGTATGAATGAGGAAGCATCTTCCTTTTCTGTCTTTATTTAAGAGTTCAATTTTAGCTCTTTAGTGGAATGAGCTAAAATTAATGGATCGGACCTAAGTGAATCATTTGTTGATTGTGATTAGGTTATGTCTATTGGAGCTTAAATTTAGATAGCCCGCCAAGATCCCCAATCCACACGGACTTGCATGGATCACTTGAAATATTCTACCGGACCAATTTAGGGTCCATCTAGAATTGCAATTTAATATATTAAGAATATAATTTGCACATTATTTATGTAATGGGCTGCACAATTATATTTATATATTAATGGATAACATGTGGGCTTGTTTCTTTTAGTAAGAATGGGTCTAGTTCACATGTGGGCTTTTTATTTAAAGTCCTATGGATTTAATGAAATAAGAAAAATAATATTTGGCCCAATACACATATGGGGCGGCAACATGCTATAATGGCATTTAATATTATTTTGTTTCATTATTTAATTAAATAAGAATTAATTAATTTATTAATTAATTGTTTAATTAAAGTAACAAATCTTTTCTAAATAGGAAATATGATTCCTATTTGTATACTATTGGTAGTAGTATAATTAAATAGAAAGACTTGTTTGACAAGGAAAATAAATAATTAATTTTATTTATTTAATCAAATAGGAAGTCTTTTTATTTTAGTCCAATAAGGAATAAAAGATTATTGAGTTGGATTAGGGTTTGGAAATCTTAAACTAAATAGGAATTAGGGTGCAACTAAATCTCCAATATTTTAGGAGTGAAATTGCGGCAACCCTAATTTGATTTTTGGTAGAGATTTCGGCCACCCTCTAGTGCTAATGTGCAGAATTTCTTCTTCTTCTTCTTCTTCTAAACTCATAGCTAGAAATCTATTATTCTACTAAGAACAAAAAGAATATAGATTATTCTTTGATTGTATTCTAGTTGCTTATTCATCTATGAGCTTGTGAATACTATATCGATTAAGGTTCACGCGAGTTTCGATCATTAGATTGAGAACTCAAAAGTGACCGGAATAATCTTAGGTTCTTTTAGATTGTTTTTGGGACTAACGGATCAAGAAAAGTTTGTTGAATCCAATCACAGGTTTGCAATTCAAAGACAGGGAGACCACGCTCCTAGGTGATCCACGTTCGTGCTAGGATTGAAGATCTTGCGGATTACCATCGACGCAAGTCAATCGGATCACGCTACAAGAGGTATTAATATATTTTATTACTTTCTTATATATATATGTTTGATTAATCAAAAGGGTTTAAGGTTCATAATTGGAAAAATTTTAAAAGCTGCGGGTACGTTATTTTTCCCTACACTCCTCTATGCTCCTAGATGCAAGGAATGGAGGTTGAGGAAATGTCTTGGAATGTGGGTGTTTTGGTGGAAAGTTACTAAGGATTTTGGTGGAGAAATGGTGGGATGAGGAATGATGTAGTGAAGTAATCAAGGTTTTGTGTTGAGGGTTGGATGGATTAGATGAGTTCAAGGAGAGAAATGGAGGAGGATGAATAATGTTCCATGGATGATGATCTAGATCTGAAAATGAGTGTTCTTTGAAATTTGCTCTGAATTTCGATGCTTGAAGATGGAGGGACGCTTCATATATATACTCACTCATGGACATGTACTGGTAACTGCTTGATTCGCTGATGTGGAGTCTAGGTCGCTATTTGGTCGCTATGGCGACCATGGAGCATAAAACGGTTAGATGAGAAGGTCGCTCTAAAAACCATCTTTCTCGCTATTTGTCAAGTGGCGACCATGACCAAAATGTGTAGAGGTCGCCACTTGTATCTTCTAGGTCGCCATGTATCTTCTAGGTCGCCATGGCGACCATAAGTGGCGACCTTGGAAATGTGAAGAGGTCGCCATTTGTACCATCAAGGTCGCCATGGCGACCCTAAGTGGCGACCATGCCTTGAGTGCACTAGGTCGCCACTTGCAAGGGAGGTCGCCAGAGCGACCCCAAGTGGCGACCCCACCTGATTGTTTTTGTGACCTTCTGTCGCCATGGCGCTCAAGTGGCGCCTAAGTGGCGACCTTCTGATGCCTTTAGGAACTCTTCTGTCGCCATGGCGCTCAAGTGGCGCCCTCTTATGTCCAAGTGGCGAAAATGCCCTGTTTCTTCTCATTTGTGAGACATTTTCGCACAAGTCCTCCACCTTCATCTCAATTGCTTCTGAAACCTAATAAAACCTGAAACACTCAATTTAACAACATTAAACACGGGGAAATGCCCGAGAATCAAGCAAAAAGAAACGGAAATGAGGGCCAAAATCATACCAATTTTGGCCTGATCAAGTGTCTTCGAGCAAAAGAATCTAGTGCACTGGGTGCATTGAACTAGATCACAATGAAATACTTTATCTATAACCGTCAGTAGACAAAAGTCATTTCATTATCAGGACAATCGGAGAGTCTATCTTAATCCTGAGATAAATGATGGACTTATGGTTGCAAGTGATATCATTTGAGTTATCAATGAGTACGATTATATCGCATAGTCTATCCTCGATAGTTTGGTGATATTCATTTGTTAATCGATAGAGGACTTCATTTATATATATGGACATCGTGGCTCCATTTATTAAATGAGAGTATAATATCATCATATGGATGTTTTGAGGCAATTGGATATTAAATCTCAACGTTGAGTTTTCGATAGTGTCTATTGAAAACATGGCTTCTAGACAAGTCAAAATATCCAAGTTCAAAACGTGGTCATATGAGTAAATATGGTAACTTGGAGAGTTATAGGCGGTCTATGAACTCTTGGCGATTACTGATATTAATCACGAGGATACAGTATCTCCAACATGATTGTCTAGGGTATGAATAAGGAACATCTTCCTTTTCTGTCTTTATTTAAGAGTTCAATTTTAGCTCTTTAGTGGAATGAGTTAAAATTAATGGATCGGACCTAAGTGAATCATTTGTTGATTGTGATTAGGTTATGTCTATTGAAGCTTAAATTTAGATAGCCCGCCAAGATCCCCAATCCGCACGGACTTGCATGAATCACTTGATATATTTTACCGGACTATTTGTGAGTCCATTTAGAATTGTATTTAATATATTAAGAATATAATTTGCACATTATTTATTTAATGGGCTGTTTAATTATATTAATATATTAATGAAAAGCATGTGGGCTTGTTTCTTTTAGTAAGAATGGGTCTAGTTCACATGTGGGCTTTTTATTAAAGTCCAAATGGATTAAATAAAATAAGAAAACAATATGTTGGCCCAAGTCTCTTGTCATGGGCGGCAATGGGTAATAATAAGCCCATTATATTGTTTTATTTTATTATTTAATTAAATGGAAATTAATTAATATGTTAATTAATTATTTAATTAAAAATCAAATCTTTTTCTGATTAGGAAATATGTTTCCTAGTAGTATACTACTATTAGTATTATACTAAATATAAAAGACTTTATTTGTTTAGTCAAATTAGGAAGTCTTTTATATAGTCACAAACACACTAAAGAGTTGGATTAGGGTTTACATATGATATATAATATATGCATGTGGAATATATAGTTGGTATATTATTTATATGCATGCATGCGGAATATACATATATAGTTTTTATACATATATGCATGCGGTAGATATATATTATATATACATATAATGCATGCAATGTTTTAAACAAATACAATAACAATAGATATATTAGGCGGTGCAAGCATATATACTATATATTTGTTTTTTTTTGTTTTTTTTTGCATGCAAGTTATATATACATATAATATAGGCGTACAGTTATAAAAATAGATATATATATTTTGGCAATATATTGTCGGCCACAATATATATAAATATATTCTTAATATATTTTTCAAAACCCTAAGTTCTTGCTTTGAAAAGATTTTTTTTTTTTTTGAGAGAAAAAAAATCCAACTCTAAGTGCAGTGAGAAATTCTGCCAAGATAGATTGAGAGAAAAGATTGTTCTTGTTTCGATAGTGCACTACTAGCCTTACATCAAAAGGTTTATTGTGCACAATTTCGAATTAGGTTCACGCGAGTTTCAATCTAACGATTGTGAACTCAAAAGTGACCGGGACATTCTTAGCAATCTTTTGGAGTTTATTGTGACTAACAGAAATCAGAAAAGTTTTTGTTATCCATTCTCAGGTACACAATTCAAAGAGAAGGGAGACCACGCTCCTAGGTGATTCACGTTCGTGATCGGATTGGAAGATCTTGCGGATTACCATCGACGTAATGTCAATCGGATCACGCTACAAAAGGTATGATATCTTCTGTCGTATATATGTTTAATTAATTAAAGGGTTAAGGTTCAAACATGGGAAAAATTTTAAAAGTTACTAAATCTGTTTTTTAGTCTCGCTTCCGCTGCGTGTACTACGATATTTTCCCTACAATTGGTATCAGAGCTTGGTTGAACCCTTTTAATTAATTAACGTATATATACGTAGATCGATTTCTTTTTATTGTGATTATGCATGTTTAGAAAGAGATGGCACTCTAGGTATTCGCATATATACATGTGATGTATGGATTTATATATGTTTTATGTGGATTGTTATTGCTCGATTTTGGTCATAGATTTTCAATGTATTTTTGTTATGGAATTGTAACAAGAAGAGTGGTCTATCATCGTCATAATTCCTTCTTGGTAGTTGCTAGGTTTTATTTTTTTTAATAATATAGGTGCAGTATTTTTTATTTAATTTTTTAGTGCAGTTTTTTTTTATGTATAAAAGTACTGCAGTGAATAAAAAAAAAAATTAATACTGCAGTATTTATTATTTTATATTGCCGTAATGTATTTGGTTGTTGAAGATTCGAAGACATGAAGAAGAACGAAGCAACCGGAACCGAGAACGAGCACCGTGCGCACCCTAGGAGTGGATTGGGCTGTGCATGGCAAGCCCAAGCCTTGGTGGGCTGCGCATGGCAGCCCCTTTGTGGGGTTGTGGGCTGTGCACGCCCATGGGAGAAGGCCGAAGGATGAGCGTATGGTTGATGGGCCACTTGAAGATCTTGTATTCCTAAATCATTGTAATTTACTTGTTTTTCTAGGATGGGCCAAAATTGTTGCTATTTAATTTTTGTTTAAATATTACAATATTTGTTATTGTATGATAACATGACATAAAGAATAGGAGTGCCACTCATATATCTCTTTTGGTATGAACATGCATTGAATGATTTAGATATCTAAATTGGCATCTAGATAACTTGGTAAATCATTCTATGAGATTTAATCACACGTCTTAAATAATTGAGTGGGAGAAGGTGTTTTTGTAACACCTATGGCCTCCAAGGTTAGTTGAGCTTAATTATTTATTGGTAATCCCCCCAAGGGGCGTCCATGAATGGAATTTAGCAATATACTTCCTTACAAGGATAGACTAGACAATGGACTCAAACGAGATCTACTCCCCAAGGAGGGATTTTCGTGAGAGAAAATTAAGGGTCGATATCTTGGTAACACACTCAATGTAATTTTATTGATATCCTCCCAAGAGTTCTTGTCAGTAAAATTGCAAGGCTAAAATTGAAAACGCTGGTTGTTATGTTAACAATTAGGTGGGACCTAGTCTAACTAGTAAATGGTGCGAACTCCCAAAGGAGGCGTAACATTTATGGGTGTTAGATCACCGTTGAATTTTTATGATTGAGTTATTCATTTAATTCAAGATAAATATTTAAAGTGATTTATCATGATTATTTACTCATATATATTTGTTAAGAAATCATGACCCCATCCCTAATGAACATCCTGAAAGATAACACTTTAACTGGAGATAATTATGTCACATGGAAAAGGAAAATTGGGTTGTTGCTGCAAGCTGAAAAACATAAATTTTGTTCTAACTACTCCTAAACCACCTGCTCCTACTAATGAATCTAATGTGATGCAATGAGACTAGTATGAGCAGTGGGAGACCTCTAATGAGATGGCCAAATGGCTACAATCTCATACGTGTTGCAATAGCATCATGAAGGAATGGGGTCTGCTGCTGATATGATGATGTCTTTAGAAGAGATTCATATGGTTGGTAAAGTTGCTACTATTAAGACCCGTCAGAAGGTCAAGGAATAATAGAAGAAAAAGCAACTTGGGCTTACCAAGAAAGTAACCAAGATCAAAAGGAAGTGCTTCTTTTGTGGTGAAAAGAGACATTGGAAAAGTAATTTTCCAAAGTCTCAAAATAAGAAGGAACAAGGTAATATGAATTATCTTGAAACATGTTTTTCTGGTAGATTTTATAGATTCTTGGATCGTAGACTCTGGAGCCATTAATCATGTTTGTTATTCCTTACGGGGGTTTCAAGAAAGGAGAAGGCTAAATAAGAATGAAATCAATTTGCGCTTGGGCAACGGAACGTTAGTGTCTGCAAGTGCAGTGGGAGATATTAGAGTTTATTTGGATTCTAGAAGGCATTTAGATTTGATAGACGTTTATTATGTACCTCAATTCAAGAGGAATTTAATTTCAGTTTCTTGTTTGAATAAATTTGGATATTCGGTTACTTTTAATAAAGTTTTTATTATTAGTAAGAATGACAAAATTATTTGCCAAGGTACATTGGAAAATGGTCTATACGTTTTGCATAGAAATATCTCTCACTCGTTAGACACAGAAATAACAGAACCTAATCATAAAAGAGTTAAATTATCAAAAGATGAAACCTATCTATGGCATTTACGCCTAGGTCATATTAACCTTAATAGGATTAAAATATTGGTAAATGACGGACCTTTGAGTGACTTATAGGTTGATGATCTACCAACTTGTGAATCTTGTTTGGAAGGTAAAATGACCAAAAGGACGTTCTCTGCCAAAGGTGCCAGAGCTACTGAATGTTTAGGATTGATACACACTGATGTATGTGGACCTATGAGCATTCAAGCTAGAGGTGGATATGAGTACTTTATCACTTTCACAGATGATTACTCAAGATTTGGCTATGTGTATCTCATACGACATAAGTCGGATGCTTTTGACATATTCAAAGCATTTAAAGCTGAAGTGGAAAATCAGCTTGAGAAACACATAAAAATCTTGAGATCTGATCGTGGTGGAGAATATCTATCTGGTGAGTTTCAGCAATATCTTATTGATAATGGGATAGTTTCTCAGTTTTCTGCACCAGGTACACCTCAACAAAATGGGGTAGCAGAAAGGAGAAATAGAACTCTTTTGGATATGGTTAGGTCTATGTTGAGTTATTCAACACTTCCTATTTCTTTCTGGGGATATGCTTTACAAACTGCTATATACATTCTAAACGATGCACCATCTAAGTCTGTTCCTAAAACACCGCATGAGTTGTGGATTGGGTGCAAGCCTAGTTTACAACACTTAAGGATATTTGGTTGTCCTGCGCATGTGTTAAAAGGAAAGACAGAAAAGATGGAGTCCCGTTCGGAAATATGTATATTTGTAGGGTATCCAAAAGAAACTAAAGGATATTATTTTTATAGTCCTTCAGATCTTAAAGTATTTGTTTCGACAAATGCTAAATTTCTGTAAAAGGACTATATGAATGATTTTGTGCCTAGAAGTAGAATTGCCTTGAATGAGATGTCAGGAGATACAATTCCACGAGAGGTTACACAACCAAACCCAATTGTAAGTTCCGATCCAACACAAGGTCAACAACCTACCATTCCTCGTCGTAGTGGGAGGGTTAGAACACAACCCGAAAGATACATCGGTCTAGGAGAATCAGTGGAGAATCTCCCGGACGACGATGATCCCTACACGTACAAGGAAGCTATGGAGGATGTTGATAGTCGCCATTGGCAAAAGGCAATGCAATCTGAGATTGAATCTATGTTCGATAACAAAGTCTGGTCCCTTGTAGACTTGCCTAAAGGGATAAAACCCATTGGGTGCAAGTGGGTATACAAGAGGAAAAGAGGTATGGATGGAAATATGGAAACCTTTAAAGCTAGATTGGTAGCTAAAGGGTATACACAGAAAGAAGGTATCGATTACGAGGAAACCTTCTCTCCTGTGGCCATGCTTAAATCCATTAGGATACTCTTATCCATTGCAGCATCTTTAGATCTAGAGATTTGGCAAATGGACGTCAAGACAGCTTTCCTTAATGGAAGTCTTGACGAAAGCATCTACATGATGCAACCAGAGGGATTCATTGAAAAGGGCCAAATGGAAAAGGTATGCAAGTTGCAGAAATCCATACATGGATTGAAGTAAGCATCCAGATCCTGGAACATAAGGTTCGATAAAGCTGTCAAAGGTTTTGGATTTATTCAGAATCTTGACGAACCTTGTGTATACAAAAGGATTAAGGGCGACAATTTGGTTTTCCTGATTCTTTATGTTGATGATATACTACTCATCGGAAACGATGTAGGTGTATTGACATCAGTAAAAGAATGGTTAGCAAAACAATTTGATATGAAGGACTTAAGAGAAGCAAGTTTTATTCTAGGTATCCAAGTTATAAGGGATAGAAAGAATAGAACGATTGCATTATCCCAAGCTTCATACATAGACAAGATCTTGTCTAGGTTTTCCATGCAGGATTCCAAGAAAGGTATGTTACCTTTCAGACATGGAATCAAGCTTTCTAAGGAACAAGTTCCTAAGAATGAGCATGAAGAACAATTCATGAGTAGAGTTCCATATGCCTCGGTAGTTAGAAGTCTCATGTATGCAATGCTCTGCACTAGACCAGATATTTGTATTGCTGTTGGCATAGTTAGCAGGTTTCAATCGAAACCTGGTCCTGATCACTGGACGGCAGTCAATCATATTTTCAAGTATCTTAAGAGAACAAGAGATAATATGCTTGTATACTCTGGAGGGGATTTAATTCCCGTTAGGTATACAGATTCTGATTTTCAATCAGATTCTGACTCCAGAAAATGCACATCATGGGCTGTGTTTACTATTGGAGGAGGAGCAGTTATATGGAGGAGTATCAAGCAATCTTGCATTGCTGATTCCACCATGGAAGCTGAGTATGTTGCTGCATGCGAGGCTGCCAAAGAGGTTGTTTGGCTCCGCCAATTCTTGATTGACTTGGAAGTGGTTCCTAGTGCGAATAAGCAGATCACTATCTACTGTGACAACAGTGGAGCAGTGGCTAATTCGAAAGAACCAAGAAGTCACAAGAGAGGTAAACACATTGAAAGAAAGTATCATCTTTTAAGGGAGATTGTTCAAAGAGGTGATGTGACGATTACCAAAATCGCGTCAGCAAAAAATCTAGCAGATCCCTTCACAAAGGCTCTACCTCAGAAGAGTTTCTATGGGTATCTAGAGAATATGGGCTTGAGAGATATGACACATTTGCTATAGCGCAAGTGGGAGATTGTTAGGATTATGCTCAATAGCAAGAGTGTAATATTGTAATTAACAATCTTTTTCATATTAATAAAGTTATTTCTGGTTTAAACAAATCTTATAGCATTTATAGTTTAATATTATAATTGTCAAAGTAAATAATCATAAGGTCTAAAGACTATGAGAAAAGAAGAATTGTTCGTACATCTGGATATGTATGTGGTGGACACAATTCTTTGGTTAGTCTTGAATATTGTTCACAACTTAAGTTAAAGGTTGGGCACCTTTATCTTGTTAAAGTTGCAGAATTCTTTTGCTAGCATTCGAGTGGGATCAAACGAGATATGATGAGTCTAAAATCATCGGAGTGTCTTCGAGCAAAAGAATCTAGTGCACTAGGTGCATTGAACTGGATCACAATGAAATACTTTATCTATAACCGTCAGTAGACAAAAGTCATTTCATTATCAGGACAATCGGAGAGTCTATCTTAATCCTGAGATAAATGATGGACTTATGGTTGCAAGTGATATCATTTGAGTTATCAATGAGTACGATTATATCGCATAGTCTATCCTCGATAGTTTGGTGATATTCATTTGTTAATCGATAGAGGACTTCATTTATATATATGGACATCGTGGCTCCATTTATTAAATGAGAGTATAATATCATCATATGGATGTTTTGAGGCAATTGGATATTAAATCTCAACGTTGAGTTTTCGATAGTGTCTATTGAAAACATGGCTTCTAGACAAGTCAAAATATCCAAGTTCAAAACGTGGTCATATGAGTAAATATGGTAACTTGGAGAGTTATAGGCGGTCTATGAACTCTTGGCGATTACTGATATTAATCACGAGGATACAGTATCTCCAACATGATTGTCTAGGGTATGAATAAGGAACATCTTCCTTTTCTGTCTTTATTTAAGAGTTCAATTTTAGCTCTTTAGTGGAATGAGTTAAAATTAATGGATCGGACCTAAGTGAATCATTTGTTGATTGTGATTAGGTTATGTCTATTGAAGCTTAAATTTAGATAGCCCGCCAAGATCCCCAATCCGCACGGACTTGCATGAATCACTTGATATATTTTACCGGACTATTTGTGAGTCCATTTAGAATTGTATTTAATATATTAAGAATATAATTTGCACATTATTTATTTAATGGGCTGTTTAATTATATTAATATATTAATGAAAAGCATGTGGGCTTGTTTCTTTTAGTAAGAATGGGTCTAGTTCACATGTGGGCTTTTTATTAAAGTCCAAATGGATTAAATAAAATAAGAAAACAATATGTTGGCCCAAGTCTCTTGTCATGGGCGGCAATGGGTAATAATAAGCCCATTATATTGTTTTATTTTATTATTTAATTAAATGGAAATTAATTAATATGTTAATTAATTATTTAATTAAAAATCAAATCTTTTTCTGATTAGGAAATATGTTTCCTAGTAGTATACTACTATTAGTATTATACTAAATATAAAAGACTTTATTTGTTTAGTCAAATTAGGAAGTCTTTTATATAGTCACAAACACACTAAAGAGTTGGATTAGGGTTTACATATGATATATAATATATGCATGTGGAATATATAGTTGGTATATTATTTATATGCATGCATGCGGAATATACATATATAGTTTTTATACATATATGCATGCGGTAGATATATATTATATAGGGAAAATCGTATTTTAGTCCCTGTAGTTTGCCTTAATCCAAGTTTAGTACACGGTTTTTTGGTATTGTAACTTTCAGTCCATCTGTATTCTGACAATATGAATTCCAGTCCCTACCGTCCAATTCTGTTAGGGTTCCGTCAAGTCAACGAGGGTCAATGAGGGTAAATAGGTAAATTCATCAGTGGGGACAGGAAGGGTAATTAGGGTTGAAGGGTAATTAGGTAACTTGATATATATAATTAATAATATATTAATTAAAAAAACAAATGAGTGGATGAGATCAGGCCACGTCATTTTACTAAATATTAAAAAAATAAAATATTAATTTTTTTCAATTTACCCTAATTTTATTGAAGAAATTGGAAATCAAATCAAAGAAATCCCTAATTTATTCTTTTTCTTTCACCATCATATCCAAACCCATCAATCTTATTCTCTATCTCTCACCACCACCACCACCACCATCAACCACCTAGAAGCCGTGAAAGCAGAAGAAGAAGAGAGAGATCTCGTCGTCGTCGTCGTCACTGCTTCCCGTCGTCGTCGTCGCTTCCGGTCATCGCCTCTGTCGTCGTCGTCGCTTCCGGTTGTCGCCTCCGTCATCGTCGAATTGATTTGGATTTCATGGATGGTGAATCGGTGGTTTGGGGGTTTGTATTTGGGTTTTTATTTGTTGCAAAAATGAGTGGTCATGGGTATTTAGTTGGTGATGCTGATGGGGTGCCATGAAGAAGATGAAGATAGAGGTGGGTGACAGAGAGAAGAAGATGCAGATGGTGCCGTGAAGAAGAAGATGGTGGAGATGGGTCTTTGGTGCCGTGAAGAAGATGAAGATAGAGGTGGGTGACAGATAGAGAAGAAGATGAAGGTGGTGCCGTGAAGAAGAAGATGGGTATTTGGTTGTATTTGGGTTTTTGTTTCTTAGTTTTGGGAAAGCATTAGGGTTAGAAGAAATTTCAGTGCAGGGACAGAAAAATGTGCATTTCATTTGTTATTTTACTTGAATATATTTGGTTTATTTGGTTTATTTTGCTTGAATTTGTTGATGTATTTGTGCTTGTGCTTGTGATGTGTTTGTTACTTGAAATTTTTACTTGAATGTGGATTTTGAATTGGGTTGGGTCTGGGTGATGATTTTTTTTTCGTTCTTGATTTCTGTTTGATTTTAATTTGATTTAGGTTTGATTTTAATTGACTTCGATTTGATTTCGAATTGATTTGGGTTTGATTTTAAATTTATTTCGGTTGATTTTGGCATCCAGTTGATTTTGTTTCCTTGATAAAAGATCTGCAGATCAACAATTTTTTTTTTGTTTTTAAAATCTTTTTTATTTTTGTTCTACACCATATTTACTATATATATATATATATATATTTTGTCTTTAAATTCCTTTTTTTTTTTTAATTTATGTTTTCAAACTTTAATAATAATAATAATAATAAAAAGATATGGCAGAATTCTTTTTTTTTTTTTTTATGGATACTGGTGATGTTAATTTGATTTTTTCCATGAGTGAAGATTTTTTATTTTATTTTATTGTTTTGTTTTGTTTTATTTTATATTTATTTGTTTTTTTATATCTGTTATATATATTTATATATTAAATATGTTTTTAATTTTTAATTAAGGGTAAAATGGTCATTAAATGAGTATCAGATAGTCAGAGGGGCATTAATGTCTTTTAGTCCGACTGACATGGCAGAATCTGTCTTTTGACAGATTCTGTCACAGAAGGACTAAAAGCTATAATAAAAAATAAACGTGGACTAAACCTGGATTAAGGTAAACTACAGGGATTAAAATGCAATTCCCCCTATTATATATACATATAATGCATGCAATGTTTTAAACAAATACAATAACAATAGATATATTAGGCGGTGCAAATATATACTATATATTTGTTTTTTTTTGTTTTTTTTTGCATGCAAGTTATATATACATATAATATAGGCGTACAGTTATAAAAATAGATATATATATTTTGGCAATATATTGTCGGCCACAATATATATAAATATATTCTTAATATATTTTTCAAAACCCTAAGTTCTTGCTTTGAAAAGATTTTTTTTTTTTTTGAGAGAAAAAAAATCCAACTCTAAGTGTAGTGAGAAATTCTGCCAAGATAGATTGAGAGAAAAGATTGTTCTTGTTTCGATAGTGCACTACTAGCCTTACATCAAAAGGTTTATTGTGCACAATTTCGAATTAGGTTCACGCGAGTTTCAATCTAACGATTGTGAACTCAAAAGTGACCGGGACATTCTTAGCAATCTTTTGGAGTTTATTGTGACTAACAGAAATCAGAAAAGTTTTTGTTATCCATTCTCAGGTACACAATTCAAAGAGAAGGGAGACCACGCTCCTAGGTGATTCACGTTCGTGATCGGATTGGAAGATCTTGCGGATTACCATCGACATAATGTCAATCGGATCACGCTACAAAAGGTATGATATCTTCTGTCGTATATATGTTTAATTAATTAAAGGGTTAAGGTTCAAACATGGGAAAAATTTTAAAAGTTACTAAATCTATTTTTTAGTCTCGCTTCCGCTGCGTGTACTACGATATTTTCCCTACATTGCAGACACTAACGTTCCGTTGCCTAAGCGCAAATTGATCTCATTCTTATTCAGCCTTCTCCTTTCTTGGAACCCCTGCAAGGAATAACAAACATGATTAGTGGCTCCTGAGTCTATGATCAAGAATCTGTAGAATCAGCCAAAAAACATGTTTCAAGATAATTCAAATTACCTTCTTCCTTCTTGTTCTGGGACTTTGGGCAATTTCTCTTCCAATGTCCCTTTTCACCACAAAGGAAGCATTTCCCTTTGATCTTGGTTACTTTCTTGGTCTCCTTCTTGGTAGGCCCAAGTTGCTTTTTCTTCTGTTGTTTCTTGACCTTTTGACGGGCCTTAACAGTAGCAACTTTACCAACCATATGAATCTCTTGACCTTTGCCTTTCACAAGGATCTTTTCAGCACTTTGAACATCTTGCATCAGGCTCTGTAAGGTGTATTCCTTTTTGTTCAAAGTGTAGTCCAATTTGAACTGATCAAAGGAATCTGACAATGAATTGACAACCATATCAATTTTTGTCTCACCATCTATCTCAGCGCCATGCAGTTCAGCAATGTTGAGATGTGCTATGACTTTCATCATGTGATCCTTCACAGCCTGTCCAGGTTTCATCCTAAGATTCATAAAAGCAGTCACTGCCTCTCTCTTAGTCGTCCTGGACTTCATAGCAAACATCTCCTCTAGAGACATCATTATATCAGCAGCAGACTCCATTCCTTCATGCTGCTGTTGCAACACGTCGGAGATAGTGGCCATGATATAACATTTGGCCATATCATCTGAAGTCTTCCACTGCTCATACTCATCTCTTTGCATTATGCTTGATTCAATATTAAGAGCAGGTGGTTTAGGAGTAGTTAGAACAAACTTATGTTTTTCACTTTGCAGCAACAACCCAATTTTCCTTTTCCATGTTACATAGTTATCTCCAGTTAAGGTGTTATCTTTCAGGATGTTCATAAGTGATGGGGTCATGATTTCTGAATGAAAACAAAACATATATAAGTAAATAATCATTATAAAGCACTTTTAAATATTTATCTTGAATTAAATGAATAACTCAATCATAAAAATTCAACGGTGATCTAACACCCATAAATGTTACGCCTCCTTTGGGAGTTCGCACCATTTACTAGTTAGACTAGGTCCCACCTAATTGTTAACATAACAACCAGCGTTTTCAATTTTAGCCTTGCAATTTTACTGACAAGAACTCTTTGGAGGATATCAATAAAATTACATTGAGTGTGTTACCAAGATATCGACCCTCAATTTTCTCTCACGAAAATCCCTCCTTTGGGAGTAGATCTCGTTTGAGTCCATTGTCTAGTCTATCCTTGTAAGGAAGTATATTGCTTAATTCCATTCATGGACGCCCCTTTGGGGGATTACCAAAAAATAATTAAGCTCAACTAATCTTGGAAGTCATAGGTGTTACAAAAACACCTTCGCCCACTCAATTATTTAAGGCGTGTGATTAAATCCCATAGAATGATTTACCAAGTTATCTAGATGCCAATTTAGATACCTAAATCATTCAATGCATGTTCACACCAAAAGAGATATATGAGTGGCACTCCTATTCTATATGTCATGTTATCATACAACAACAAATATTGTAATATTTAAGCATAAAATAAATAGCAACAATTTTGGCCCACCCTAGAAAAACAAGTAAATTACATTGAAATAGAAATACAAGATCTTCGAGTGGCCCATCAACCATAAGCCCATCCTCCGGCCTCCCTCCTCGGGATTGCACGGCCACAACCCCACGTAAGGGGCTGCCATGCGCAGCCCATAGGCCTTGCATGGCTGCCGTGCGCAGCCCACTTGATTTCGGGCATGCCATGCGCAGCCCAATCCACTCCTTGGGTGCGCACGGTGCTCGTTCTCGGTTCCGGTTGCTTCGTTTCTACGATGTAGAATGTGTTACAATTTAATTTAAACAAATAAATTACTGCAGAAATTTTTTTTTTTTTATTCATGACAGTAAAAAAAATACTGCACATTATAATAAATAATACATTAAAAAACTGCAGCAATTTTTAATACATAAAAAAATGTCTAGCAACTACCAAGAAGGAATTATGGCGATGATAGACCACCCTTCTTGTTACAATTCCAAAACCAAAAATACATTGAAAATCTAGGACCAAAATCAAGCAATAACAATCCACATATAAAACATATACAAAACCATACATCACATGTAATTATATATGCGAATACCTAGAGTGCCATCTCTTTCTAAACATGCATAATCACAATAAAAAGAAATCGATCCACGTATATATACGTTTAATTAATTAAAAGGGTTCAACCTAGGCTCTGATACTAATTGTAGGGAAAAATATACCCGCAGCGGAAGCGAGACTAAAAAAAAAATAGTTTGAGTAGCTTTTAAAATTTTTTCCTTTTATGAACCTTAAACCCTTTTAATCAATTAAAAATATATAATATATATAACAAAAGATTAATACCTCTTGTCGCGTGATCCGATTGACTTATGTCGATGGTAATCCGCAAGATCTTCAATTCTAGCACGAACGTGGATCACCTAAGAGCGTGGTCTCTCTTTCTTTGAATTACAAACCTGTGATTGGATTAAACAAACTTTTCTCTTGTTCGTTAGTCACAAAAACAATCAAAAGAAACCTAAGATTATTCCGGTCACTTTTGAGTTCTCAATCTAATGATCGAAACTCGCGTGAACCTTGATCGATGTTGTATACACAAGCTTATCAATGATTAAGCAAATAGTACACCATCAAAGAATAATCTATGTTTCCTTTTTGCCTTAGTAGAATAAAAAATCTCTTTCTATGAGTTAAGAAGAAGAAGAAGAAATAAATTCTGCACCTAAGCCTTAGGGGGGTGGCCGAATTCTATAAGAGGCCTTATATAGGTGGCCAAATTTCTTCTTATTTTTACCCTAGGGTGACCGAATTCTTTCCCCAAAATTAACTAGGGTTGCCGCAAATCCTCCTACAATAAGGAGTATGATTTGCACCCTAATTCCTATTTTGTTTAAGACTTCCAAACCCTAATCAAACTCATAAATCTTTTATTCTCTTAATTGACTAAAATAAAAAGACTTCCTATTTGATTAAATAAATAAAATTATTTATTTATTTCCTTGTCAAACAAGTCTTTCTATTTAATTATACTACTACCAATAGTATACCTTTAGGAATCATATTTCCTAATGAGAAAAGATTTGTTTCTTAATTAAATAAATAAATAATTAATTAATTAATTCTCATTTAATTAAACAATGAAAACAAAATAATATTTAAGGTTAAATAACCTCCTTGCCGCCCCATATATATTATTGGGCCAAATATTATTTTCTCATTTCATTTAATCCTTTGGACTTTAAATAAAAAGCCCACATGTGAACTAGACCCATTCTTACTAAAAGAAACAAGCCCACATGTCATCCATTAATATATAAATATAATTGAGCAGCCCATTACATAAATAATGTGCAAATTATATTCTTAATATATTAAATGCAATTCTAGATGGACCCTAAATTGGTCCGGTAGAATATATCAAGTGATCCATGCAAGTCCGTGTGGATTGGGGATCTTGGCGGGCTATCTAAATTTAAGCTTCAATAGACATAACCTAATCACAATCAATAAATGATTCACTTAGGTCCGATCCATTAATTTTAACTCATTCCACTAAAGAGCTAAAATTGAACTCTTAAATAAAGACAGAAAAGGAAGATGTTTCCTCATTCATTCCCTAGACAATCATATTGGAGATAGTGTATCCTCGTGAATAATATCAGTAATCGCCAAGAGTTCATAGACCGCCTATAACTCTCCAAGTTACAATATTTACTCATATGACCACGTTTTGAACTTGGATATTTTGACTTGTCCAGAAGCCATGTTTTCAATAGACACTATCGAAAAGTCAACGTTGAGATTTAATATCCAATTACCTCAAAACATCCATATGATGATATTATACTCTCATTTGATAAATGGAGCCACGATGTCCATATCTATAAATGAAGTCCTCTATCGATTAACAAATGAATATCACCAAATTATCGAGGATAGACTATGCGATATAATCGTACTCATTGATAACTCAAATGATATCACTTGCAACCATAAGTCCATCAATTATCTCAGGATTAAGATAGACTCTTCGATTGTCCTGATAATGAAATTACTTTTATCTATTGACGGTTATAGATAAAGTATTTCATTTTGATCCAGTTCAATGCACCCAGTGCACTAGACTCTTTTGCTCGAAGACACTCCGATGATTTTAGACTCATCATATCTCATTTGATCCCACTCAAATGCTAGCAAAAGAATTCTACAACTTTAACAAGATAAAGGTGCCCAACCTTTAACTTAAGTTGTGAACAATATTCAAGACTAACTAAAGAATTGTGTCTACTACATACATATCCAAATGTATGAACAATTCTTCTTTTCTCATAGTCTTTAGACCTTATGATTATTTACTTTAACAATTATAATATTCAACTATAAATGCTATAATATTTGTTTAAACCAGAAATCACTTTATTAATATGAAACAGATTGTTAAATACAATATTACACTCTTGTTATTGAGCATAATCCTAACATTCACACCCTCAGAACTAACTACCCCGTAACTACCCCGCCAAGCAGGAAGATACCAAGTAGCAAGATCCTTATGCCAGGATTAAAAGCTCCACATTAAAACACCGCCGTTCAAAATAAAACAGAGGAGATATATTCTTCCTTGCCAGAGAGTCCTATTTTGAGCAGGTCAGCACATTTAGAGTCCTCTTAGGAAGGAAAGATTTACCTACGAGATTGACTCCTCATAGGAAGGAAAGACTAGATTCTACACGTAAAACTCTGAGATTATCTCCTAAGAAGAAGAGGATCCTATGTGAACCAAACCCTAGACCGAAATTTAAGGAGTGCATGGCAAGCAACAAAGGATATATATACAACTACTTATTCATCGGAAAAAAAAGGGGGAAGAGACAAAAAAATCCTCACCAGAAACCCTACATTCAAGTTCTACTTATCGACGGGCACGAGGCCCCCATCACCACCATCTCCATTACCCACTGAATCTCTATGCCTTATAGTTAATCCTAAATGTATAGTTCACATATTTATAATGCAAAGTGACAATTAATAAGAAACTCATTTTTTATCTATTTTCTGGTGTCCTATGTCGTATTTGCATTGCTTAGGATAGTTTGTATCGAACCACTTGATACCCCTCCGACCTGGGTCGACTTTGATCTTGGTCCTTGTAAAGTCGTTATTTGGAACTTCACCCCCAGTGATGATTTTCTGGTAACAGTTAGCATTGGTGGTTTTAGAAACCACACATCTATCAAACACTATGATTTATTTTATTGTTCAAAGATTAGTCAATCTATCTAATTAACTCTCCATATCCCTATGGAACGAACTTGCTTACCATTTTATTATCAAATCACATTTTTAAAAGGATTAAGTGGCTTAAAAGAGTTTTTAAGAATCAAATAAAAACTATATCATTTTTGTGAGTGCACGACGGCTCATCAAAAACATGGAGGGGTATCCAATTGACCATACATGGAATGCTGGTCACCTCAGGAAGTTCTATCCTTAGAAATTTTATGAAAGACTTATGTCAGATGACATGCCTTCCCCGAATTCACTTTGTATTTTTTGAGAAATTCAATAAAGCCAGTTTTTTCTCCTACATGGTTTGCCTATGTTCATTCTACAAATTTTTTCGCCATAACTGAATCTCCTTAAGACTAGGAAAAAGCCTTATGGTGCTCCTGCTGCCTTAGTCGAGGTATACCCTCCTCCAAGAAGGATCTGGTGCATAGGTGCATAAGTGGCATAGTTTCCTACCAGACTAAAGATCCAGATTTGTAGCCTTAGTTGCCAGTCGTATCCTCAAGACCATGAAAAAGCCTTGTGGCACTCCTGCTGCCTTGGTCGGGGTATACCCTCCTCCAAGAAGGATCTGGTTTATTAGATTAAAGATCCAGATTCGTGGCCTTAGTTGCCCGCCGTATCCTCGAAGCCAGGAAAAAGCCTTATGGCGCTCCTGCTACCTTGGTTGGGGTATACCCTCCTCTGAGAAAATCTGGTGCTAAAGTGGCCTTAGTTGCCTACCAGGGCAAATCACCAGAAGGATCATGATACTTTATTGGGATACATGATACCTTACTTCACCGTATCTCCAAGAAAACCTGGTGCTAAAATGGCCTTAGTTGCCTATCAGGGCAAATCATCAGAAGGATTAGGATACTTTACCGGGATACCTGATACCTTACTTCACCGTCTCTCCAAGAAAACCTGGTGCTAAAATGGCCTTAGTTGCCTACCAAACAAATCACCAGAAGGAACACGATATCTTACCGGGATACCTGATAATTTGCTTCGCCATATTTACATAAGAAGACTTGGTGCTAAAATGCCCTAGTGGCCTACCAAGTGCGGATCGTCCAAGGATAAAGATACCTTGCCAAGATACTTGTTACCTCGCCTCACCATGAACCCTGATGCTAAAGGGGGCTGGGGCCACCTACCAGATATGTATCATCCAGATGCCAAGACTCTTAGAAAAAGAATGCTAGGTACCCGGATTTGTAAATCTTTCTATCTAGATATCAAGTTTCCTTGATATAGGAATATCAAGTCCCACCATTCACCTATGAAAACGACTAAGTACCAGGATTCCCAATGTGGAAGGCTTAAATACCCCGATCCTCTAAAATGAATTTCATCCTAAATCAAGAGTTTCGAGGTTGAAGACATTTAGTACCATGATTTATGTTGTCTGGATATAAATGTCAAAGTAAGCTCAGCGAGAATTAGAAGTTTCTTACCAAGACCAAATTAACCCTTAACTGCAAGAATTCCCAGTTGAATCTTACAAGAGGACTATCGTCTATAGCTATCTTCAGAAGCTGTTCAAGTTTGGTTTTCTCTATGGCCATATGAACAAGCATGAAGATACAAAGTACTGGCAGCATCTCAAGTGAATTTTATTTGAGTTAGTAGCAAAGCATACGGAGTTCAAATTTTATTAAGGTGCACTTTAAACAAGTAAGACAATATAGTTGCAAAAAGAGGGGAAGTTGTATTGATTAATCGGGGTGCCTAACTCCCACTTCCGGGCTACAAAGAGGTACATAAATATAAAAAATATATACAACTCAATCATCCTTCTCCTCCTCTATGCCCTCCTTCTGTTCGGCTGCGTCTGCCCCCACAACTTTGGCTACAATACCAGCTTGGACCCCCTTAACTCCTAGAACCACGGATCTAGCTAGAGCATCTTCTTCCTCCACTAAAACAACCTCAGAAAAAGGCACAAAATCTTGCATCTGCATCTCCTGACTAGTGGGAGGGTCCTGGACTGCCCTTTCAGTCACATCGGCTTGAATGTCAGTAGGCAAATCAGGCCCTTGAGATGGAAGGGGATCCAAATGTGCAGCGTTCTCAGGAGAAACCTCCTGGTCCGGATCACCTCCTGATAATTGGATGGCCTTCGCCATGATTTGATCCCGATCCCAATTTAGTATAGCTTGGAGATCGAAAGGGGGAGGCAAAGCTATGGCCATTTCATAGCAGGCAGTGAAGTAGCCGTCTTCAAAAAAAGGACCATTTTTGGCCTCCATGCTATGCACCATGTCTCGCAGAAGTTGGTTCTCATCCTGTTGCTATTTCTTTTCTCTCTTCAGGCACTCTCTCTCCTCCCAGCAGCGTAGTGACCGGATTGTCTTCGTATCCAGGCAGCGTTCAAAATGCCTAGCCTCCACCAAGGCAGCTTGCCTTCCCTCCTCCGCCTCTGCTGTAGCTTGAACCTAGGGGGCCACACTAGGGGGCCACACTCTGCAGGGCTTAAGAGAGCTCCTGTTTAGCGTCCTCCAACTCAGCCTGGATCCTAAGGTAGGCCTCCTTCAGGGTAGACAGCTGTTTCTCCATAGCCAAGGCAAACTTGAAACCCTGCAAAAAAAAAAAAAAAAAAAAAGGTCAATACTTGTAAAAAAATATATATATATAGAAGATAACAGTAAGAGAAAGGGCAGGATTCTACCTCAGCTAAAATAGCGGCCCCCTTGGCAGATAAGATGTTAGAAGGGAGCTTTGCCATGCTCACCAAGCTTCCTCCGGGATAAGAAGCTATGAATTGGGCTACCACTTCATCATGAATGGTACCCCCCTATCCCGATCCCGGAGGAATGTTGACTGCTGGGAAAGAGGTAGAAGCAACATCCTCCTTCTTCCTCACCTCTGCTTGGTCCTTGGCAGGCTCTGTTGAAGGAGGAGGAATAGAAGGAGCAATCAATGCAGGCCTTAGAGCAGCAACCTTTCGAGTTTGTCTCTACGGCTGGCTTGACAAACCCTGAGCTTTAGTCGCCCGAGCCAGCATCACACTCATGGATGGGCTTGTAGGAGTTAGAGTAGGAAGAGGGGTTGGAATCTTAGCCGACGACCTCGTAAAAGATGGATGAGGTGCAGAAACTGTAGCAGGCTGGGTAGACCCAGTCGCAGCTTTAGCAGCAGAAGAAGGAGAAGGGATGGGAGAAAAGGAAGGAAGCAAACAAATATCACCCGACTTGGAAGAAGATGGGGAATCGGGCTCTATGGGGGTAGAAGAAACCGCCAAGAAGAAGAAAATGTAGTAAGAAAAAAGGAGAGGAAAATATGTATACACACAAGAATAAAGATAAGTAAAGCTGTGTACCTGGAATAACAACAGAGATCCTTAGGTATCTCTCCAGGCAGTCTCCTTCAAAAGCATCTAGAGTAGGATACTTCATGTTGGTGTAGCCCTTCCTCATGATCCTCCTGAAAACATCCCGGGATTTCGAAGAAAGCACTCATTTGGCCCATTTATCCCTCACGGTGAACTAGGTGGGGACCGGGTACTCAACACCCCCAATGAAGGTAGTCCGTCCCCAGTCTCCCTCGACCATGATCCACTCTTCTTTCCAGGGTGCGGCATACTTCACGTTTGCCCCGGGAACCAGGAACTTCATCTCATTGTACGCCCTCAGGTAGAATTGACTCCGGGGCACCAGATTCGCTATCTAGAATACGTAGCGAAACTCATCAAATCCTAGCCCCTTTTCCACCTTGTCCTGCTCACACCACTCCTTCTAGAGCACTAAGAACCCGGTTAGGTGCTTCCAAAAACCAGGCGAGATTTGCAATGGGGCTAACTTAAAAGAAACGAGAGCCCGACGGAGAGTAGGGTGGAGAGGAAGTTGAACCCCACATTCGAAAGCGACCTTATAGATTAGAAGACGATCCTGAGGTGGGGTATATACGTCGTAACCCTAGTGAGGAAGGGACAGGGTGATGTAGTCAAGGATCTTATAGTCTTCTCGCAATTTAGCGAAAGTGTCCAAAGTGCACACCGAATCCAGAACAATCCTACCATCGTGGTAGGATGCAAAAGAACTAGCAAGTACCACGACCAAGGTGAGGTCAGGCGCTCCACCTTCCTCCTTACCACCAATGTTTACGGCATCTTCTTCATCAGCAATCTGAACCGGGTATTCTGGTCTGTTGTTAAAACCCTACCCAATTCGAGGATTCCTTATAGAACGACGGCGCTGTGTCGAGGTATCGACATCGGCCGCATCATCTTCGACGTGCCCTCATTTCATCCCTTTAGATGTTGGAGAGTCCTCTACTGAATCGGCCTTCTCCGTGTTGAATAAGGCATCGAGACTGTCTAAAGGGTATGGGGAAGCTGGATCGGAGTGCGAAAAAGTTATGACAGGGTGAGTTTGGTCAGCGGGAAGCTCTTGTGAAGTAGCAGGATGTTTCGAGGGAGGCACCATTGTTATAGTAGGAAGAAGGAGAAGGAAGAAGCTCGAAAGGTTACTGGTAAGAATAAGGAAAGAAGAAAGTAGGAAAGCTAGGGTTCTTCTTTTGCTTTTGAAATTTGAAAGTGGTAGAAGAGAAACAAGAACACCGTTCTATTTATAGAGAAAAGTAGGCTATTATCGAGATGCACATGGAATCCGAAATTAATGACCGGAGATGTGCTAGAGGCGGTTTTGTGTTAATTACGCCAAAAACGGCTAGTTTGAAATCAGCGGGGTAATCACCATCTGACACATGGACTGTACAATAAGTACCAACGTATCCAAGGAAGATTTCCTCCTTGACAATGGAAACCAGCCAGCCAGACAAGGGGTATACAGACAGACAGACAAGGTAGAAAATCCTTCAAGCATAATCGAAATCCTGACTCCAACCCCGACTAGGTATTGCTGTTCAAGTTAGAGGGGACTTCTCTTAACCACCAAAATTGGCGAAGGACCAAAGAAGAATTTTCCACCCAGATACAAGGGAGAAATAATTTTTCGGGGTACCATCCGATTGCTTCAAGAGAGAAACTTAGATCAATCCAGATACACACCCCTACCAGAAGAACCAAGACTAGCAGTTTCCTAACTTCACGGGTGCTTGACAATATCCTGATACGGAGCTCCACCAAGTATCCTGATGTAGGGTTCTTCACATAGTATCCCTCTATTACATCATCCAGTATCTTGCTACTACATCAGCTAGGTATCCCGCCGCTGCTTAAATTGACATCCCGATTCCCTGACGATCAAGTAACTTGCAGAAATTGCAAAACTAGTAGGGGGCGGGGTATTCGAAGACTTAGACACCCTCCAGAACCAGTTCTCTAGGTAATCAGAATACCAGACGAATAATTTATAAAGGCAGAACTTATGCACCCAAAAGGTCGGATTAAAGCTCCAAAGAAGAAATACTGAAAACGCCTTCGTTTAATCAAACAGAGGAGGTAGAATTCTTCCCCCCAGTTGAGAGTTCCATTCAAATAAGGAGTCAACTTGATCAGAATCTTCCTAGGAAAGAATCACTGGATTCTAGGGATCAAATCCCGCGCCAATCTCATTAATCGCCAAAGGAAGGTCCCATAATTGCCGAAACCCTAGACCGAAATTATAGGAGTGCATGGCAGGCAATGAGACCTATATATATGACATTATAAACTATAGAAACGGGATCCGAAATCGGTTCAGAAAAAAAATAAAAATAAATAAATAAATAAACCCTATAACCCTTCAGCTTATTCTACTTATCGACATGCACAAGGGCGCTACCACCATCTCCTCCACCAACAGAGATTCTCAACCATCACCATAGATAGAAAAAAAATATCCAATGTATCATTGTTATAAACAATATTATCAATAAAAATCCGATTTATTCAGCTTAGTCTTTATATTTAAATCTTGTCTGCACTGATAGGAATACTATAGGTATCGAACCACTTGATACCCCTCCGACCGGGATCCACCCCGATCTCGGTCCTTAAAGTTATTATTTGGAATTTCACCCAGTGACGATTTTTCGGTAACAGAAGACATTACTCACACATTGTGAGGTATACATTTTTCTCCCCCATATTATCAAACATGGTGAGGTATACATTTTCTCCTCCTTTTTGTCAAGGAATAGACAAAGGACAAAAGAGATAAATAATGAGATATTAAGCAAACAAATCATATAGAAAGCGAAGTTGAATAAACTAAGCTCCCCCTTAACATATGCTCCACATAATGATCAATAAGTAGACTTGTTCACATGAGACTCACACATTCACACAATCAAGCAATAAGAGAAAATGTTTCATCACTTTTCAATGTCCAAGAGAGAATCATAGATGTTCATTAATCTCTCAAAAATATTCTCACATTGCTAATTAATTAAGCACATAAGCAAAATATGTGTGTGTGTGAATTATTCTCACATATATAAAAGGAGTTATTGTGATATCAACATGCAAACTCTATCTACATCTATCTAACTAAAACATTTCTAATCTAGGTCAAACTGATATTTATCCGGATTTTTGCTTTAAAAGAGAATATATTTCAACATGTGAGTGTGTGTGTGCATGTGGCTCTTTTACTCATTTCTATTTGACAATCCAAGCATTTCACAATTCTGAACTATACACTTTTAAGCCTTGTATTTTTTATTTCTTTTAGGCTTAGAATCAAAGATTTTTTTTTTAATGATTCTTTTCAACACTTCTTTGATTTTTCTAACATAAACATATACACCTCATGACGGCTTTCACGCATCATAATGGCTTAACTCTTTCCTACATTGGGCGGCTGCATAACTAAGGTGTGTAGCCCTTTCCATGAGGGTGCTTGTTGACTTATATGTAGTGCCAAAGCAAAATGGATATATACCATAGGTCATCTATCATGTACTAAGCAATTGGATTTTAGATGCATCCATAATCTACATACTTTCAAGCACAAATACTCAAAACGAAAACATATAAGAGAAGCATTAGTGCACTTTTCAAAAATAAGATTTTTCAAGCTCAAGTGCATGATCTAGAAACAATATAAGTTATTTGTTTAAGATCATTACTTCTCAAGTGAGTAACTCTCAAAGATATTAATATCAATTGAAATAAAGATTTTTGCTTATCAAGCCACTCACAATCACATATAGACAATAATCAACACAAATCATGCCAATGGATCTTCGAAGAGTTTTAAACCTCTTATCTCCAAGGGCTTATTGAACAAATCTGCAAGTTGATTTTTTAGTAAGCATATGCTCTAGAGTAACAATAGAATGTTCAACATGTTCTCTAATGAAATGATGCCTAATGACTATGTGCAATTGATATCATGAATACATTGAGTAAAAAAAAATGAAATAAAAAGCAAGCTTTTACACCAATGAAAGGTCTCCGCTCTTTTTATGAGCTCTCTTGGCTTGTTTGTCCTTATGACAACAAGTTGTTGGTGTGTCATCCCAAGAGAATAAAGACCAAATACTTTCAACTCAAACAATTACATAAAAATGACTTTCTATAAAAATCTTAACAAAAAATTTCACCTAATAGATTTCAAAATTCAACTTCTTTAAAGTTAATCAACAAATTTTGACTATCATAGTGAGAGTATGAGAATATTAAGTTCATGTATTAACTAGAGACACCAAGTTTGAATACTAGACTTAGCATATTACAAATAGCTTAGTCAAGCAACAAACTAGAACAAAAAAAATATTCTCATATATGCTACTCATTCAAGTATGAGAGCACTCACCTTTTACCATATTGTTCTTAGGTGAACCAACAAAAACAACATCATGATCATTACTCATGGCAATATGAAATTTAGAAGATAAATCATCAACTATCTTCTTCATGAAAATATCACACGTTTTAAACTCATCCTTGTTATCACGCACAAAAATTTCATCAAGACTCTTCAAATGATCATGGTTAACACTCTTCTTAACCAACCTTTTCTCAACATCTTTCTTAACATGATTACTATTAACATGCATATCATTCTTTTCAACCCAAATCTTCTTAGTAGGTTTCTTCATATGAATATGTTCAATATGCACATTTCTCAAAGCATCAAAGCTATTATCATGTTTAGAAACTTTCAAAGAAGACTTATCAATTTCATAAGTATGCACATTATTCTTTGTTACCAGAAAATCGTCACTGGGGGTGAAATTCCAAATAACGACTTTAAGGGGACCAAGATCAAAGATGACCTCGGTCGGAGAGGTATCAAGTAGTTCGATACCAACTATGTCCTCGATAATGCACAAACGATTAGGAACACAAGTAAAATAAACAAGAAGAGCTTTTTATTCATCACTTTACGTTACACATACATGAACTAAGTTTTTCAGGATTAATAGTGAATTATGGAGACTCAGTGAGTAATGGAGATGGTGGTGATGGTGAACTCGTGCATGTCGATAAGTAGAACTGATCCTAGGGTTTCTGGAGATGATTTTTTTCCGCCTTTTTTCTGGTGAGTAATATGTTGTATATATAAGTCCTGTTGCTTGCCATGCATTCCTATAATTTTGGTCTAGGGTTTGGCAATTGCAGGACTTCCTTCTTTTTAGGAGATAATCTCGGAGCTTTTACGTGTAAAATCTGGCCTTTCCTTCTCAGGAGGAATCAATCTCGCATGCAAATCTTTCCTTCCTAGGAGGACTCTGACTGAGTTGACCCCTGGGTATCTTCCTGCTTGGCGGGCTGGCTACACCATGATGTGTGAGCTATTAAGCATCTTGCTGCTACTTGAAGGTTGAAATATGGTGAGACTATAGCGGGATAATTGGTGAAACTCCATGTCGGGGTGCTGCGGGGTCCATAGGAGGCTAGAGAATGGTTTGTTGGACCCCGCTGGAGGGATTCCACGAGTAGCCCGGCTCGGGGCAATGCTTGTGAATCAAGGTATTGGTGGGGTCTTTGAGAAGCTAGGAAATGACTGGGTTTAATCCCGTTGGAGGGAGTATATACTCGGATCAATCGAGATCCTCCTTCTTTTGGATCTAGCGGGATCCCGCCTCTTACGGGGTAGTTAGATGTTGTCTGGATCCCTACGTCTTCTTTGTATCAAGGTGGAAAATTCTTCTTTGGTCCTCCACCAATTTTGGTGGTTAACATTCTTCTTAACCCAAACTTTCCTTGTTGATTTCTTTTCATTAATATGTTTATCATGCATAATCTCTAATGCCCTAACATGTTTAGAAACAACCAAAGGAAGTCTTTTCATCTCACTAGCATGCATCTCATTCCCTAGTTCATATTGTCTAATATACTTGTAGCATTTAGGTTTAATATGCCTTACAATATTGCAAAAATGACAAACTGAGATAAACTTAGAGATGTTATGTCTAGCTCTAGACTTAAACTCATGCTTAGGAGAATGATTAGGTAACTTTTTCACATTTTTATTTTGTTCCACATTTCCTAATTTGCATTGCCTAATGTATTCATAACACATAGGCCTAATGTGACCAACCACATTACAATAATGACAAATTGGAATGAATTTAGAAAGGTTACCTTTTGGGTGTGCATACTTTGGTTGAGAAGTTCCACAGCTCTTCTTGTCTTTGTCTTTGATGCTGGAAGGAATGGTAATTAAGACTTTCTTCTCCTTGGAATGGTAATTGAGACTTTCTTCTCCTTGGAATTGAGACTTTCTTCTTGATAATGCTAAGCCAAAGATTGAGAAGAATGAAGATGATGTGGCTAGTATGGTGAGAACTCTCAAGAAATTTCTAAGGAACATATGTTCTAGGAGAGAGGAAGTCAAGAAGAAGATCACTCCAAAAGAAGTGGTAGATTGCAAGGATAAATCTAAGAAGAAACTAATTCGATGACATGAATGCAACTAGATTGGATTTATCTCTTCCAAATGCGCTACTGGGAAGAAAGAGTTTAAGAAAGGCTTAGCAATGGCGGCTACTTGGAGTGAAGTAAGTGTGAGTGATGTAGAAGAGGAAGAGGAGTCCTCGAATGAACGAGAATATACAAGCAATTACATTGCTCACCCGACTATATACGAAGGAAGATTTGAGGATAGTAGTGAAGACTCCTCAAGTATTGAGGAAAGTGAATACTCATCGAGTAGTGAAGATATTGAAATCTTCTCCAACCATGAAGAGTTCGAAGGTTTCTCAAATCAAGGTTATATAAGCTTCAATGACAAGATCCTCCAACAAAAGAACGAAAAGAACAGCAAGTTGAAGTTGATCAATGCCAATTTGGTGGTGATAATTAAAGCTCTTGACAATAAAAAGAGAATGTCTTTGGAGAAGTTGAGCAACCAAAGTGAAGTCACCAAGGAGCATGAAAATACCATTGAAAAGTATTTTTCAAAGGTAAAGGAAGGTGCTCAAGAGATAGATTATCTAAATGAAGACTTTACTATAAAGTTGTTTGCTATGGAGGGAGAGATAAAGCAAAAAAGAGAACTCTTTGACTATTGTGAACTTAAAGGGGTGTGAGCTTAAAGATGAAGTCAAAACTCTCAAAGAGTATATTAATGGCATGAAAATTAGAGCCATTAAGCTTGATGAAGTGATAAAACTTGGAAAGCATCATGGATATATGAGTGGCTTGGATTATGTAGAAGAAGTTAAGAAGACTCCTACAACCAAGAACGAGTAAAGAAATTCCAAGGAGAAGCAAGTTTCAATTACCATTCCTTCCAACATCAAAGATAAAGACAAGAAGAGCTATAGAACTTCTCAACCAACTTCTCAACCAAAGCATGCACACCAAAAAGGTAACTTTTCTAAATTCATTCCGGTTTGTCATTATTGTAATATGGTTGGTCACATTAGGCCTATGTGTTATGAATATATTAGGCAATGCAAACTAGGAAATGTGGAACATGATAAAAATGTGAAAAAGTTACATAATCATTCTCCTAAGCATGAGTTTAAGTCTAGAGCTAGACATAACATCTCTAAGTTTATCCCAGTTTGTCATTTTTGCAATGTTGTAGGGCATATCAAACCAAAATGCTACAAGTATATTAGACAATGTGAACTAGGGAATGAGATGCATGCTAGTAAGGTGAAAAAGCTTCCTTTGGTTGTTTCTAAACATGTTAGGGCATTAGAGACTATGCATAATGAACATGTTAATGAAAAGAAATCAATAAGGAAAGTTTGGGTTATGAAGAATAATGTGCATACTTGTGAAATGGATAAGTCTTCTTTGAAAGTTTCTAAACATGACAATAGATTTGATGCTTTGAGAAATGTGCATATTGATCATATTCATGTGAAGAAACCTACTACAAAGATTTGGATTGAAAAGAATAACATGCATGTTAATGATAATCATGTTAAGAAAAATGTTGAGAAAAAATTGGTTAAGAAGAGTGTTAATCATGATGATTTAAAGAGTCTTGATGAAATATTTGTGCGTGGCAACAATGATGAGTTTAATATGAGTGATATTTTCATAAAGAAGATAGTTGATGATTTATCTTCTATATTTCATATTGCCATGCGTAATGATCATGATGTTGTTTGTGTTAGTTCACCTAAGACCAAAATGGTCAAAGGTGAGTGCTCTCATACTTGATTGAGTAGAACATATGAGAATATTTTTTGTTCTTGTTTGATAAGAGTTCTAAATTTGATGCTTAACTCAGCTATTTGTAATGTGCTAGGTCTAGTATTCAAACTTGGTGTCTCTAATCAATTCATGAACTCAATATTCTCATAATCACTATGATGTCAAAATTTGTTGATTAACTTTAAAGAAGTTGAATTTTGAAATCTATTTGGTGAAAATTTTTGTTAAGACTTTTAGAGAAAGTAATTTTCATGTAATTGTTTGAGTTGAAAGTGTTTGGTCTTTATTCTCTTGGGATGACACACCAACAACTTGTTGTCATGAGAACGAACAAGCCAAGAGAGCTCATAAAAAGAGCGGAGACCTTTCATTGGTGAAAAAGCTTGCTAAGGTATTTCTCTATTCTAAAAGCTTGCTTTTTATTTCATCTTTGTAACTTTATGTTTGCATGATATCAATTGCACATAGTTATTAGGCATCATTTCATTAGAGAACTTGTTGAACATTCTATTGTTTCTCTAGAGCAATGCCTACTAAAAAATCAACTTGCAGATTTGTTCACTAAGTCCTTGGTCATAAGAGGTTTAAAACTCTTTAAAGATCCATTGGCATAATTTGTGTTGATAATTGTCTATGTGTGATTGTGTTAGGATTATACTTGACAATCTTATCATATTAATAAAGTGATTTCTGTTTTTAACAAAATCTTATAGCATTTATAATTATAATTGTCAAAGTAAATAATCATAAGGTCAAAATACTATGAGAAAGGAAGAATTGTTCGTACATCTAGATATGTATGAGGTAGACACAATTCTTTAGTTAGTCCTGAATAATGTTCACAACTTAAGTTAAAGGTTCGGCACCTTTATCTAGTTAAAGTTGTAGAATTCTTTTACTAGCATTTGAGTAGGATCAAATGTGTTCTGATGAGTCTAAAAGAATCAAAGGATCTTTGACTAAAAGAATCTAGTGCACTGGGTGCATTAAACTAGATCACAATGAAATACTTTTTTCTAGAACCGTCAATAGATAAAAGTCTTTTCATTATCAAGACAATCGGAGAGTCTATCTTAATCCTGAGATAAATGTTGGACTTATGGTTACAAGTGTTATCATTTGAGCTATCAAAGAGTACGATTATATAGCATAGTCTAACCTCGATAGTTTGGTGGTATTCATTTGTTAATCGATAGAGGACTTCATTTATAAATATGGACATCATGGCTCCATTTATTAAATGTGAGTAGAGTATCATCATATGGATGTTTTGAGGTTTTGGATATTAAATCTTAACGTTGAATTTTCAATAGTGACTATTGAAAGATGACTTCTGGACAAGTCATAATATATATCCAAGTTCAAAGTGTGGTCATATGTGTAAATATGGTAACTTTGAGAGCTATAGGCGGTCTATGAGGTCTTGGCGATTACTGATATTCTTCACGAGGATTCACTATCTCCTATAAGATTGTCTAGGGTATGAATGAGAATCATTTACTTATTCCATCTTTATTTAAGAGTGCAATTTTAGTTCTTTAGTGGAATGAACTAAAATTAATAGATTGAACCTAAGTGAATCATTTGTTGATTGTGATTGTGTTATGTTTATTGGAGCTTAAATTTAGATAGACCCGCCAAGATCCTCAATCCACACGGACTTGCATGAATCACTTGATATATTCTGGCAGACTATTTATGGGTCCATCTAGAATTGTATTTAATAAATTAAGAATATAATTTGCACATTATTTAATTAATGGGCTGTTTAATTATATTAATATATTAATGAAAGACATGTGGGCTTGTTTCTTTTAGTAAGAATAGGTCTAGTTCACATGTGGGCTTTTTATTAAAGTCCAAATGGATTTAATAAAATAAGAAAAACAATATATGGCTCATGTATTGGTCATGGGCGGCAAGGTTGATTTTATTAGCCTATTATATTGTTTATTTTATTATTTAATTAAATGGAAATTAATTAATATATTAATTATTTATTTAATTAAGAATCAAAAAAATTTTCTGATTAGGAAATATATTTCCTAGTATTATACTATTAGTAGTAGTATATTAAATATAAAAGACTTTATTTGATAAGTAGATAAATAAGGGATTTATTTATCTAATCAAATTAGGAAGTCTTTTATATAGTCACAAATACACTAAAGAGTTGGATTAGGGTTTGTATATAATATATATGCATACGGAATATATGGAAGATATATACATATGTGCATGCGGAATATATAGAAGATATATATGCATGCGGAATAGAAATATATATATGCATGAATGCATATGGAAATATATAATATCTATGCATGAAGCCATGCAGACTATATATATTTAATATAGGCAGTTAAGCATGGGGAAGAAATATATTGAGCAGAGAATTCGCCTATTATATAGATATATATATATATTATATTGAAAAAAGAGTTTTCGGTAAAAATATATATATATTATTTTGGGCAGAAGAATTCGAAAACATATATACCCATATATATATTCTTTGAATATTTGTCAAACCCTAAGTTTTTGCAATTGAGAGTTATTTTCTTTTGCAAGAGAAAAATAAAATCCATCTCTTAGACTAGTGAGAGAATTCGGCTAAGAGGAATTGAGAGAAGAGATTGTTCTTATTTCGATAGTGCACTAGTAATCTTTACATCAAAATGTTTTGTGCACAATTTCGAATAAGGTTCACGCGAGTTTCAATCTAAAGATTGTGAATTCAAAAATGACTAGAACATTCTTTGAAATCTCTTGGAATTTATTGTGACTAACAAATATCAAAAAAGTTTTTGTTATCCATTCTTAAGTACACAATTCAAAGAGAAGGGAGACTACGCTCCTAGGTGATTCACGTTCATGATTGGATTGGAAGATCTTGCGGATTACCATCGACGCATAGTCAATTGGATCACGCGACAAAGGTATGATATCTTTTGGTGTATATGTTTAATTAATAAAAGGGTTAAGGTTCAAAATACGGAAAAATTTTAAACTATACTAAACTCTTTTTAGTCTCGCTTCCGCCGCATGCAAGCATTTTTCCCTACAGATTGTTGAGTGGCTTGATGAGCAAAACTTTATTTGAATATCAATGTCTTGGAGAGCTACTCACTTGAGAAGTAAATGATCTTAAACAAATATCTTTTATTGTTTTATTGTTTTTAGATCTTGCACTTGAGCTTGAAAATTTTATTTTTGAAAAAGTGCACTAATGCTTCTCTTATATGTTTTAGTTTTGAGTATTTGTGGTTTAAAATATGTAGATTATAGATGCATCTAGAAGCCTATTGCTTAGTACATGATAGATGACCTATGATATGTATCCATTTTGCTTCGGCACTACATAGTATTCAACGAGCACCCCATGGAAAAGGCTACACACCTTGGTTGTGTAGCCGCCCAATGTAGGAAAGGGCTACGCCATTGTGATGAGTGAAAGCCGCCATGAGGTGTATATGTTTATGTTAGAAAAATCAAAGAAGTGTTGAAAAGAATCATTAAAAAAAAAAATCTTTGATTCTAAGCATAAAAGAAATGAAAAAATAAAATGCTTAATGGTGTATAGTTGAGAATTGTGAAAAGCTCGGATTGACAAATAGAAACAGGTAAACAAGCCACATGCACACACATGCTCACATGTTGATATCTATTCTATTTTTAAAAGCAAAAATCCGGATGAATATCAGTTTGACTTAGGTTGGAAATGCTTTAGTTGGATAGGTGTGGATAAAGTTTGCATGTTGATATCACAATTACTCCTAGTATATATGTGAGAAGCATTCACACACACACATTTTGCTTATGTGCTTGATTCATTAGCAATGTGAAAATATTTTTAAGAGATTAATGAAAATCTATGACTCTCTCTCGTACTTTGAAAAGTGATGAAATATTTTCTCTTATTGCTTGAATGTGTGAATGTGTGAGTCCCTTATGAACAAATCTACTTTGTGATCATAAGGTGAAGCATATGTTAAGGGAGAGCATAGTTTATTCAACTTCACTTTCTATACGATTTGTTTGCTTAATATCTCATTTTTTTTATCTCTTGTGTCATTTGTCTATTCCTTGACAAAAAAGGGGGAGAAATGTATACCTCACCATGTTTGATATGGGGGAATCCATGTTTGATATAGGGGAGAAAGATGTATACCTCACAATGTGTGAGTAATGTCCTCTTTGTGCTCAATTGAGACTTTGTCTTAAGGGGGAGAATTCTTATCTTAAAGGGGAGAAAAGAATTCTTGCCTAATTGGGTTAAGGATCTTAGGGAGAGCTTTAATGTGAAAACATTTATATGCTTGAGATAATGCATTTTTGTTTGAGATAAGGGAAGTTTCTTATTTGTTTATATGATAATATATCACCATTCTTCTTTGGAAGAAGATCCCTTGTTGGTTTGCTTCTTTTCTCATAGGTACCTTGATGATCAAAGAGAGATTCTTGAAGACTTGAAGATCTTTTAGTCTAGGGATCTCTTTGTAATGTGAAGATAAGAGTATGCAATCAAGTATGAGTTTATTGGAGTGAATATTGTATGGTGAGGATGAGGTTTTGCCATGGAATAGCCAAAGGGGGAGATTGTAAGATCTTAGATCTTTGTTGGCTTGATTCCATTGCAAAACACTATTTATTTGTGTTACCGGAAAATCGTCACTGGGGTGAAATTCCAAATAACGACTTTAAGGGGGACCAAGATCGGAGATGACCCCGGTCGAAGAGGTATCAAGTAGTTCGATATCGACTAGGTCCTCGATAATGCACAAGTGATTAAGAATGCATGATAAACAAATAAGAAGAGCTTTTTATTCATCACTTTGCATTATAAATACATGAACTATGTTTTTCAAGATTAACAACAAGGTATGGAGATTCAGTGAGTAATGGAGATGGTGGTGATGATGAACTCGTGCATGTCGATAAGTAGAACTTGATCGTGGGGTTTTTGGAGATGATTTCCGGTCTGATTTTGGGATCGATCCTTTTTTTCGGTGAATAAGCCGTTGTATATATAGGTCATGTTGCTTGCCATGCACTCCTATAATTTCGGTCTAGGGTTTGGCCAATGCAGCACCTCCTTCCTTTTAGGAGATAATCTCAGAGTTTTTACGTGCAGAATCCAGTCTTTCCTTCCTAGGAGGAGTCAATCTCGTAAGTAAATCTTTCCTTCCTAGGAGGATTCTAGCTGCGCTGACCTGTTTAAAATAGGACTCTCTGGTGGGAAGGAGTATATCTCCTCTGTTTTGACTGGATGGCAGCGTTTTAATAAGTCTTTATAGAGCTTCTAATTTCTGGTATGAGAATCTTGCTGCTTTGTGTCTTCTTGCTTGGCGGGCGGGCTGGCTGGCTATATCAGAAAGTGTAAGCCAGTAGGCATCCTGCTGCTGAAGTAGGGAGATGTCTAGCTGGTACCATAACGGGATGCTTAGTGGAACTCTGGGTCGGGGTGCTGCGGGGTTCATAGGAAGCCAGGGTATGACTGGGTTGGACCTCGCTGCAGGTTTAACGAGTAGTCCGGCTCGGGACAATGCTTATGAATTAAGATGCTGGCGAGGTCCTTGAGAAGTTGGGGAAAGGCTAGGCCGGGCCCCGCTGGAGGGGGTATGCACTCGGATCAGTTGGGGTTCCCCTTTATCGGGGTAACCGGATGGTGTCTAGATTCTTATGTCCTCCTTGTGTTGAGGTGGAAAATTTTTCTTTGGTCCTTCGCCAATTTTGGTGAAAAACAGAAGTCCCCCCTGACTTGGACACTGATACCTTGTCGGGGTCGGATGTCGGGGTCGGAGTCAGGATCCTGTCTATACTTGAAGGATTTTCTGCCTTACTATATGCATATTTCCTTGTCTGACTAATTCTCCACCTCGGAGGAGGAAATCTTTACTTGATCCATTAGTACTAATTACGTAGTCTGTGTGTTAATTAGTGATTGGTTTCCTCGTTTTCAAAAAGAGCCATTTTGGCGCGATTAATGAGGAAAACGCCTCTAACATATTCTGCCGGTCACCGATCCCAGTTTCCTAGTATGCAACTGCCACCCTTCTTCTATAAATAGACTGGCTTCACTGGTGCTTTCTTTATCACTTGCAATCAAATTTTCAAAATCACAACAGAGAACAAAACCCTAAGTGCCCTGCTTTCTTTCTTATTTACTAGCGATCTTCAAAAAAATATTTCTACCTTCTTCTTCTTCAATGGCTTCTCTTTCAAAACTCCCCACTTCTCAAGAAATTTCCACTGATCAGAACTCTTCAGTGACAATTCCCACCCATCCCAACCCTACGTCTCCACCTCTCTCGGACAGTATCGATGCCCTCTTTAATACGGAGAAGGCTAACTCGGTAGAGGACTCTTTGACTTCAATAGGGAGGAAACGAGGTCGGGGTGGAGATGAAACGACTGATGGAACCCCGGGGACTTAGCACCGTCGCTCCACACGGAATCCCCAAATCGGGTCGGGTTTCTATAACCAGCTAGAAGACCCAGTTCTAATCAACGAGGAGGGGGATATTACACAGGTTGGTAGCGGCGAGGGAGGCGGTGATGGGGGCGTCTCTTTAGTCAGGGTCCAAGCCGGTTCTTTCGCCCCCTTCCATGACGGAAGGCTAGTCCCCGACTCCGTGTGTACCCTGGATACACTGGCCAAGTTGAGGGAGGAATACAAGATTCCAGACTACATCACTCTTTCTCTTCCTCATAGGGGTTACGACGTGTACACCCCTCCTCAAGACCATCTGTTGATTCATAAAGCATCTTTTGAGTGTGGAGTCCGGCTACCACTGCATCCTACTCTCCGCCGGGCTCTCATGGAGTTGGAATTGGCTCCTCTCTAGATCTCGCGGGTTTCTAGAAGCATTTGACAGGGTTGTTGGTGCTTTGGAATGAGCAATGCGAGAAAGATCACATCGATCGGGAGCCGGGGTTGGACGAGCTCCGCTTCCTCTTCAATATTGCCAGCATGGTGCCCCGGGGTCAATTTTACCTGAGGGCATCAAATGACATGAAGTTCATTGTCCCGGGGGCGAACGTGAAGTATGCAGCGCCCTGGAAGGAGGAATGGCTGGTGGTTGAAGGCGAGTGGGGGCGCACTGCCTTCATCGGGGGGTATGAATACCCCGTCCCTACCCAGTTCACAGCAAAGGACAAGTGGGCGAAGGGGGTGCTAGCTCCTGAATCTCGGGATATCCTTTCGAGGATCATGAAGAGGGGGTACACAAATATTCAGTATCCCACTCTAGACCCCTTCGAAGGAGGCCGACTAGAGCGACACCTGAGGATTTACCTCACCCTTCCTGGTAAGTTGACTGCATATAATTCCCCTATTTTTATGCGTACACATATTCTCCTTCTTTTTCCTTTTATTAAATTTCTTCTTTTCTTGCAGTATCTGCTGCACCGATGGCAGCGAGATCTCCATCTTCCCTTGGGATGGGGAATCTGACTCTGTCAGCTCATATTTCTCCTATTCCTTCTCCTTCTACCACTGCCAAAGTCGTGCTGGGGTCCACAAAAACCAGAACCGATCCCACTCCTCCTCCGACTCTATCAAAGACGTCTGCTGGTGTTACCACCTCTTCTCTTGCTCCAGCGGGGTCTAGGGCCAAGACTCCTGCCTGTCTTCCTACTTCTCCTCTACCGCGCTCAAGGATCAAGGCGATGCTGGCCCAGGCAGCTAAAGCCCGGGGTTTTGGAAAACAAGCCCAAAAGAAAGACCATGACGCTGCTTCCCCTATTATGAAGATTTCTTCTCACTCTCCTTCAACTGCAGCAGTCTTCAAAGACCATGTCGAGCATACAGAAAAGGAAGATGCTGCGCCAATTTTTGCCTCTCTTGTTGACATCCCATCTGGATCGAGGTTGGGAGGTACTATTCCTAACGAAGTTATATCTCGATTTGCTGTGTCTTGTCCTGGTGGAGACTTAACAAACATGGCGAAGCTCCCCACAGACATTCTGGTCGCCAAAGGGGTGTCTGTCTTAGTTGAGGTAGACTTTCATCTTCTCTCTTGTTATCCTTTTCTTCCTTCTGGCAGGTATTGACTTTCTCTTCTTTTTGCAGGGATTCAAATTTGGTTTAGCTATGGATAAGCAACTGCTGACCTTGAAGGAAGCGTATATCGGCCTCCAAGCAAAACTAGAGGATACTCAGCAAGAACTGGTCCAGACCCAGCAAAGTGTAGCCCCTCTGCTCCAAGAAGCCAAGGAATCTGAAGAGGGGAGGCAGGAAGCCTTGGTGGCTGTTAGACTCCTTGAGCGCTGCCTAGATACTGAAGCTGTCAGGTTTCTACGCCGTCAAGAGGAGAGGGAACGCGTAGAAGTGGAGAAGAGGTTGCTGCAAGATGAGAACCAACTTTTGCGCGACACCATAGCAGGCCTGGAGGCTCAGCAAGGCCCTACATTCGAACATGGCTACTTCACAGCCTGCTACGAGGTGGCCATAGCTTTGCCCCATCCCTTTGACCTCCAAACAGCCTTGAACTGGGACCGGGATAAAATAATGGTTAAGGCTGCTCAGTTAGCAGACGGGGACCATGAAGCAGAGGTTCCCCCATAGAATGCAGCTCATCCGGGTCAAGGGGCTGGCATAGTTGTAGGGATCCAGCTTGATAGCGCTGAGAAAGCTGCTCAGAATCCTCCTATCCAAGAAGAACAAGTGGTGGACCCTATGTTTACCTCAGGAGTGATCCTGATGGAGGAGGATGAGAAGCCAACTGGATCCGGGGTTCCTATAGTAGAAGGGACCCAGATGGAGTCTACTGCTGTGCAGGGAGGTGCTGCTGTTCAAGAGGATGACCCAGCTAGGCCTCAGGTTCTGGCTGTTGAAGGGACCCCGATTGATGTCAAAGCTGCTAGTACAAGGGTGGAAGCAGCCAACCAAGGGGAGCAGCCAGAGGAGAAGAAGGAAGAATGATCTGGCACTTCTTGTTTGCTTTTGTATATACCTTTCTCTATTGTCTTATAGCCTGAAATGGGATCTGGGCACCCCACTTTATCAATATAACAACTTCAATTTCCTGATTCATACTGTGTCTTGCTCGTTCTTCCACTTAGAAAACTTTCCAAAGCGTATAAACTCATAAGTAATTGGACCCTGAATGAGTAACTGTACCATAACGAAACAAATCTTAGGATGCTTGACTGTCAGAAGATGAACGTCATTTATATCCTGTAGTCGTGGAAATTGGTAAGATCTGACACTTATTATGTCTTCCTTAGTCGGACTCTCATGAACACGTAATAACATAAGGTATTAAGTATCCAGTCGAGGAGACCTAATACTTGTGATAACTTGAGTTGATGGACTCCTCAATCCTCTTTGACTGTCGACCTTCTAGGAGAGAAGATGGAGAAAGGAATAAGGTACCCTGTCAAAATATCCCGATCTTGCTGTAAGTCTATCCTGGTAGGCAACTAAGGTCAGTTTAGCTCCAGACCTCTTAGAGGGGGGTATTCCTCGACCAAGGCAGCAGAAGCGCCATAAGGCTATTTCCTGGTCTTGAAATGGCGAAGTAAGGAACCAGGTACCCCGATGGGGCATCTCGATCTTACTATAAGTATATCCTGGTAGGCAATTAAGGCCACTTTAGCACCAGGCTTCTTAGAGAAGGGTATTCCTTGACCAAGGCAGCAGGAGCGCCATAAGGCTATTTCCTAGTCTTGAAATGGTGAAGTAAGGAACCAGGTAACCCAATGAGGCATCCCGATCTTACTGTAAGTCTGTCCTAGTAGGCAACTAATGCCACTTTAGCACCAGGCTTTTTAGAGGAGGGTATTCCTCGACCAAGGCAGCAGGAGCGCCATAAGGCTATTTCTTGGTCTTGAAATGGCGAAGTAAGGAACCAGGTACCCCGATGAGGCATTCCGATCTTACTGTAAGTCTGTCCTGGTAGGCAACTAAGGCCATTTTAGCACCAGGCTTCTTGGAGGAGGGTATTCCCCGACCAAGGCAGCAGGAGCGCCATAAGTCTATTTCCTAGTCTTGAAATGGTGATTCAGTAATGGCGAAGTATGAACATTAAGTAGGAGATACTAGAGGATCAAGTAGGAGACTTTGAACATTGGGCACAAAAGAGCCATATGGGAGAAGAAACTGCTTTTATTGAATTTCCCAATCAATACAATATGAAATCGGGGTGAGTATTCCCGCTGATATGAATTAAATTTCTAAGGGTAGAATTTCCTGAGGTGATCGGTGTTCCATGTATGATCCACTGGGTATCCCTCCATGTCTTCCAGTTTGTAAGCACCACCCCGGAGTAATGCCTTAATCAAGTATGGACCTTCCTAGTTAGGAGCTAGCACCCCGTTAGACCTTCTTCGTGTGTTCTAGGTTACCTTCCTGAGAACCAAGTCTCCTTCTTTGAAATTCTGGATCCTCACCCTTTTACTGAAATGTCGGGCTATCTTGCTCTGATACACATCCACCTTTTCAGCGACCCTGCTTTGTCTTTCCTCAAGTAGGTCCAGATTAGCTCTTAGCTTAGCCTCATTGTCTTCCGGTTTGAAAGTTCACAAATACAACGGGTGTGTTTACAATATATTAATCTAGAGGGGGGGTGAATAGATTTTAACAATTTTACCCAATTTTCGCATTAAGTCAATATTACGAAAATATCCCAATCTAGTCAATACAATATATCAAGTGTAATATGGTGCGGAATTATAAATGACACTTGATATTTATGTGGAAACCCTCACGGGAAAAACCACGGGCTATTATAGTGCGCTACACTCGAACCTTGAAATCCACTAATTGAAATGGAGTTTACAACCTATGTAGACCTCATCTAACACTCCGGTCTATAACCCCCCACTTCTACCACGCGGGCTTTTAAAAGTGGCTCTAGTCCAATTTGCTTGTGTGACCACCTAATCCCGGTGTCCGACCTAATCCCAATCTATCACATAAGACTTCAATTGTTTGTGATCTAAGCAACCTAATCCCGGAAGCTACATGCAAGACTTACTTCTCAATGAAGAGATTACAAACTATGTGAATATATATAATACTCAACAAATGCAATGAGAGCTAGGCAACTCTATATGCTTATCTAGGATGATTAGATGGCAACAAATGCAATCCTAGATATCAATGGCTAAATGACATGTCAAATAGCTTAGCTAAAAATAGATTATAAAAACCTAGATAGCTATCACAATACAACACTCAATCATGTCATCACAAACAATCTCTATTTTGAATATAAGATATTAACCAAAGATCATTCAAATAATAAAAGAGATGCCTTGATAAATAAAACACTAAATATCAATGGATAAAAGTGAAGAACATACCAAGGGAAGTGTGATGACCAAGACCTATTCAAATGAGCAAACTAACTATGCTAGAAAATGCTTAAATGATCTTTGATGCACATGTATATGGTTTGAGTGTTTAGTAAATGAGTTCTCTATGAAATATCTCTCCAAAATCTCTCAAATGAGTTTAGGGTTCTTTAGGAGTCAAGAACTTGATCAGAGAAATGAGAAAGTGTGATATTTATAGACATAGAAAACAAGGCATGTGAAAAGACAATTTTGCCCTTGAAATCACCGATCGGCGGTTTCATTCTGCGGCCAGGCCGCAGAATTTAACAGCCGAATTGAACCCGAGAAGTAGGGGATCATTCGACGACCACATTCGGCGGTCAACGAAACCGCCGATCAAAGCCCAAAAAGAAACCGACCTAAAATATCTAAATCGACGGTTTTATTCGGCGGTTTCGAAACCACCGAATGAGACCAAGATAATAAATGCATCAGGTCTATTCGACGGTTTCAATTCGGTGGCCTGGCCACCAATCGTAACCGCAGATCCAATCCAGAGCTCTCTAAAATCAAACGGCGGTTTCATTCGGCGGTCGTGGCCGCCGATTAAACCGCCGTTTCACCACTGAAGGTGAAACCAAAGGAGAAGCCAAGGGCATTCTCCGAAGGTGATCTTCGTGTAAAACCAAGCACATAATCCTGCAAGCACAGACGTTTCCGAACATATTCGGGAAACGAATTACAAGACACTAAAACACACACCAAGAAATAACAAGCAAAGTACTAGTGTGAAAAGTGACATTTGAAGAGAATGCACACAAAAGTAAAGCATACATATGCAAACATTACAAGTGAGTGTGTGCAACTAAATCTCTTCAATAAGAAAATAAGCACATAAGATATACCTTTTGAGTGCTTGTCCACTTTGAGGTCTTGAGAAGGGTCATTGAGCATGAACACCTATCACCTAAGCTACCCTTTACAAACAACCCCAATATGTGGTTTGCCCATGAAATAAGCCTATCAAAAACCGGGAATCCTTACACGGTTCATAATTTTGGACCCAGAAAGATATGAGTTTATGCTCGATGGGCAAGACTGCTTTTGTTCTGAACACTAGTGAGTAGGAGAGCTCTCCTGTTGTAGTCCGCCTGGTTGTTCTGTAAGCCCACAGTACCTTAGGTAACTCTGCAACCCATAACCCTTTCTTTTGTTCGAGCTTTTTCTTCAGGAGCTTCTTAATGGTCTTGTTGGTAGCTTCAACCAGCCCATTGGTCTTATTGGTAGCTTCAACCAGCCCATTGGTCTGAGGATAAGCCACTAATGAAAAACAAAGATTGATGTTCTAACCTTCACAGAATTCCCTGAAGTTGGCGTTGTCAAACTGCTTCCCCAAATCAGTTATGATGGCCATCGGGGTACCAAAACGGCAGACAATGTTTTCCTTGACAAAGTTAGTGGTTTTTTCTTCAGTTATCCAGGTGAGGGCCTTGGCTTCTACCCATCGGGTAAAATAATCTACTGCTACTACTACATGTTTGGCTTGGCCGGGTGCAGTGGGAAGTGGCCCGATTAGGTCTAGTCCCCAGATCGTAAAGGGGTAGGGAGTGCTGATTGAGGAGAGTCTTTCTGGTGGGAGGTAATGGAGGTTTGCTATTTTCTGACAAGCCTTGCAGGATCGGGCAAACTGCTTCGCATCCTGGTGTATAGTCGGCCAGTAGTAGCCCATCCTGATTATTTGGTAAGTCAAAGTTTCACCTGACACATGGTTACCACAGTCCCTTGAGTGTACCTCGTTAAGCGCCCAGCATGCATCGTCGGGATGGAGACATCTAAGTAGAGGGAGAGATTTCCCTTTTCGGTAGAGGTATCCTTCTACCAAGCAGTACTGAATAGCTATCCTCTTAAGCCGGCGGGCTTAATCTGGATCTATAGGGAGAGTGTCACTTTGGAGATAATCTGCTATTGGATCCATCCAACATGGGGGGCGGCTGACTGGGAGGACCTCTACATCCTTGGCTATGCTGGAACGGGAAACCAATTGGAGGGGTACTCATCTTAGTAAAGCATGACCCTCTCCTGTGGCAATCTTGGCCAGTACATCTGCGCGATGGTTCTTCTCTCGGGGCACTTGTTCTATCCTTACACCCTTGAATTTCTTCATGGCTTCCTAAACTTTAGCCAGATAGGCCACCATGTTGGCACCTTTTGCTTGATACAATCCCGACATCTGATTGACCACTAATTGGGAGTCACTCTTGATCAGAAGGTACTCAACCTCCGAAGCCCCTACTAATCTCATTCCTGCTAAGAGAGCTTCGTATTCTGCTTCGTATTTGGTGGTTCTGAATTCAAACCTGAAACAATGACTACATTCGGCTCCTTCGGGGTCAATCATGACGATCCCGGCTCTGCATCCCATCTAGTTCAAAGCTCCATCTATGTAAAAGACCCAAATCTTACTGTCTTCGGGCCATCCCAATTGGTTTGATCCGAAGCCGGGTCTACTGTTTTACCTGGGTTTGGAATCGTGCTGAATTCCACTATGAAATCAGCTAGGGCTTGAGCTTTGATCGTGGTTATTGCCTTGTATCTGATGTCAAACTGAGTGAGCTCTAGGGCCCATAGAACCAATCTGCCAGACACATCCTGCCTCTGGAGGAATTGTCGCAGGGGTTGATCAGTGACAACCGCGATGGTGTGAGCTTGGAAGTAAGGCCGGAGCTTTCCGAATGTAGTTACCAAGGCGTAAGCGAGCTTCTCTAAGATGGTGTAGTTTTTCTCGGACTTAGTGAAAGCCTAGCTCACATAGTAAATTGGTCTTTGCGCCCCGTCACTGCATTCTTTCACCAAGGCTCCACTAGTAGCAACTTCAGAAACTACTAGGTAGAGTAGGAGCTCTTCCCCCGGGGTTGGTTTTACCAATAGTGGCGGACTTGACAAGTACTCCTTTAAAGCTTGAAAAGCCTACTCACTTTGTTCATCCCACTTCATCTTCTTCCCCTGCTTGATGATCTTGAAAAATGGGAGACATTTATCTATGGAGCGGGATATGAACCGGTTCAGGGCTGCTATCCGTTCGTTTAATCCTTGTGCCTGCTTGAGAGTTGTAGGGGACTCGAGGTCTAGGATAGCTTTGATCTTCTCAGGATTAGCCTTGATTCCCTTATCATGCACCATGAATCCCAAGAATTTACCTGCTGCTACCCCGAATGCACATTTAGTGGGGTTCAACCTCATCTGATTCTGCCTTATTACCTGGAAAGTCTGGCGTAAGTCCCCTGTTTGTTGTCCAGCTTCCAGAGATTTTATGATCATATCATCTATGTACACCTCCATGGATCTTCCTATATGTTCTTTGAATAACTTGTTCACCATCCGCTGGTACGTGGCACCTGCATTTTTGAGTCCGAATGGCATTACCTTATAGCAGTAAAGGCCTTGTCCGGTGATGAAGCTAGTATTGTCTTAATCAGAAGGATGCATCATGATTTGATTGTATCCCGAGAAAGCATCCATGAAGCTTAGGAGCTTGTTTCCTGCAGTGGAGTCAATGAGTTGATCTATCTTAGGTAGATGGAAGCTATCTTTGGGGCAAGCTCGGTTGAGATCGGTGTAATCCACGCATATCCGCCACTTTCCGTTAAACTTAGTTACCATGACCACGTTGGCGATCCATTCAGGGTACCGAGATTCCATGACGAATCCGGCCTTCAGGAGCTTGTCAACCTCTTCCTAGATAGCGGCGTTCCGTTCGGCGTTGAAGTGTCTTCTTTTCTGCTTTACTGGTTTGAAGGTTGCATCCACTACCAACCTATGGGTAGCCAGGCTCAGAGGAATGCCAGGCATCTCCTCATGGCTCCAAGCAAAGATGTCGTTGTACTCTCTGAGGAGTTTTACCAAGTCCTTCTTGATTTCGGGGTCCAGACCTCCTCCCACTTTTACTGTCTTTGTCGGATCTTCGCTCCTGATCAGGATCTCCTCTAACTGATCTACGGGGTGCCCACTGGTCCAACCACGCTCTTTTTCCTCCGGCTCTTCCACGATTATGTCCAGTACCTCTCTTTCTTCCAAGTCATAATGATCCCGCTTTGACGCTCCCTGACTTAGGTCACTGGTCACATGTTTGCATTGTTTAGCTAATGCAGCGGGGTTAGTGGACACCGTGTAACAATTGCGAGCTGCTTACTGGTCCCCTCTTACTTCTCCTACTCTTGCTCCCACCGAAAACTTCAACACATTGTGGTAGATGGACAGCACCCCCCTAATCCCTAACAGGAAAAGCCTACCCAAGATTGCATTGTATGCAGACGGGGTGTCTACTACAATGAATTCCGTCATTATGTTCTGATAAAGAGGAACTTCTCCAACTATCACTAACAGAATCTTTGTCCCTATTGGCATTACAGAGTCCCTTGTGAACCCATACAAAAGGGAGGTGCAACTATTGTAGCAAGAGTTCTTTAGGTTAAGTTGCTCATGAGCCCCCTTGAACAGAATATCAACTCTACTTCCTGTATCAATCAAGACGCGATGTACCAGGCAGTTGGCGATCTGTAGTGTAATTACCATGGGATCATCATGTGGCTGAACTATATTGTAGACGTCCTACTCCGTGAAGATGATTTTGGTGGAGCGGGATAGATCTCGAGATCCACTACTGACTTTAAGGATCTCATGGTCAGCATTAAGCTTGGGAATCTTCCTTGCGTGGTTCTTTCTCAAATTGTTGGAGGTTCCAGCTAGGGTCTCCATCTCTTCTTCTTTCTGCCGCCTCCTGCATCCCGTTTTGCACCTGTTTCCCTTCTTTGATGCTGTCACGTACCTACTGTAAAAATTCAGTTAGAAGACCTCCTCTTACCAGTCCTTCAATCTGATTGCAGAGGCTATAACACTCTAAGGTGTTGTGCCCTATATCTTCGTGGAAATCACAATATTTGTATTGATTTCTCCTGTCAACTAGGACTTTTATAGGACCTGGCTTTTTTAGTAGGCCCTTATCCCAAATGGTGAGGTAAATAGTTATTGTGAAGCATTGAGAGGGGTGTAGTGATTATACCCCTCTTCCTCTCTTGTTATTCTGGATACTTCCTTCAGGGGAACCTCCCTAGGGGGTGATCTCATGACCGGATACCTTTCTTGGTACGAAGGATTAGGAGGCGGCCTGTAAGTGGACCGGTTTGGAGGCTGATTCTGGAACTTCCTAGTTGGTGCGGGCTTCGGAGCTTCCTTCTTTTGGCATGGCGCTAATAGGGCTTCATTATGCTCGATTTTAATCCGGAGCTGTTCCTCTAGGTCCACTTATTCCAAAGCCCGATTGTAGGCTTTCTAGTACATCTTTGGAGGGTGTTTGGAGAAAGAACGAAACTGTCTGCCAGCCTATAAGTTCCTCCAGAAGTTGGCTAAGGTTTCCTTCTCGTCGAATACACCCATCTAGATGACCTCTTTATGGAATTTCTCCACATAAGATCTCAAAGTTTCACCCCGCTCATGAACCACATATTGTAGCAAGATAGGATCCTTGGGACGGGGCTTGATCCCCTAAAACTGTGCACAGAAAGCTTTGGTGAGTTTAGAAAAAGAATCAACACTACTTGAAGGAAACATTCTGCACATGGCTAGCCTAGTCGCACTTCGAACCTTCTTCTGATGGACAAAGCTTTCCAGGTGGCTGACGGGGTCCTCTGTCCTGGAATACTTCTCAGAAGGCATTCTGAATTTAGGAGGTAACACGGCCTCCCTAACACTTTTGGAGAAAGGTGCATTCATTTCGCCCAAGGAGTTCCTCTAGATTCCTTGGTGCTTTCCCTTATTTAACTGCTCCAACTCCTTCACCATCTTGGTCATCTGATCCTCTAGGCACTGAGATTTCTTGGTTCCGGATCGAGCTACTAAACCCTCTTCATCCGAAGTTTCTGAATCAATGACCACCTCCTTTCGCTTTGCTCTCTGATGTCTTTCTTTGGAGCTTTTTCGGAATCTGGCGCTTCCTTCTAAATTGGGACGTGAATCCTTCTCTTTCGCCCTTGGTCTGGGTGGAGATTGGGCTCTCCTAGGGGGAACCTCAATAGCTGACTTCACCAATCTAGGTCGAAGATCCGCTTCTCAGGCTGGGAGAGGTGGACCCAGCCGGTCGAATACTGGTACCCGTGTACTTGTGCTAGTGTTCTCTAGGACCCCGGCTGTTTCGAAGGGGATCCCCTTGGCTATCATCCAGAGTCGGATGGCTTCTATGTATGCTGCAGCATGCTGTTCTAAAACCTCCCGATTTACTTCTTGCCTGGCGAGGTCCTGAGGCACAGAACCTGCAGCTGGTGGGGGCACTGGTGGTGGATTCTCATTCCTGGTACCCTTACCTCGCCTCTGAGCCCTTTCGGTGGAGGAGAGGGATTAGGGTCCTGATGGCTCGGGATGACCCTGGGAGGATCAAAGTCTCATTCTGAAGATCTCTAAGTAGAACTAGGCTGCTTCGAACAATGGTTAGGATAAGTTTTCCACAGACGGCGCCAAAAGTGTTATAGAAAAATCATCACTGGGGTGAAATTCCAAATAACGACTTTAAGGGGGACCAAGATCGGAGATGACCTCGGTCGGAGAGGTATCAAGTAGTTCGATACCGACTAGGTCCTCGATAATGCACAAGCGATTAAGAATGCATGATAAACAAATGAGAAGAGCTTTTTATTCATCACTTTGCATTGTAAATATATGAACTATGTTTTTCGAGATTAACAACAAGGTATAGAGATTCGGTGAGTAATGGAGATGGTGGTGATGATGAATTCGTGCATGTTGATAAGTAGAACTTGATCGTGGGGTTTTTGGAGATGATTTCCATTCTGATTTTGGGATCGATCCTTTTTTCCGGTGAATAAGCTGTTGTATATATAGGTCATGTTGCTTGCCATGCACTCCTATAATTTCAGTCTAGGGTTTGGCCAATGCAGGACCTCCTTCCTTTTAAGAGATAATCTCGGAGCTTTTACGTGCAGAATCTAGTCTTTCCTTCCTAGGAGGATTCTAACTGTGTTGACCTATTTAAAACAGGACTCTCTCGTGGGAAGGAGTATATCTCCTCTGTTTTGACTGGATGGCGGCGTTTTAATAAGTCTTTACGGAGCTTCTAATTTCTGGTATGAGAATCTTGCTGCTTGGTATCTTTTTGCTTGGCGGGCTGGCTATATCAGAAAGTGTAAGCCAGTAGGCATCCTGCTGCTGAAGTAGGGGGATATCTAGCTGGTACCATAACGGGATGCTTAGTGGAACTCCGTGTCGGGGTGCTACGGGGTTCATAGGAAGCCAGGGTATAACTGGGTTGGACCCCGCTACAGGTTTAACGAGTAGTCCAGCTCGGGACAATGCTTATGAATTAAGATGTTGGCGAGGTCCTTGAGAACCTGGGGAAAGGCTAGGCCGGACCCCGCTGGAGGGGGTATGCACTCGGATCAGTCGGGGTTCCCCTTTATCGGGGTAGCCAGATGGTGTTTGGATTCTTATGTCCTCCTTGTGTTGAGGTAGAAAATTCTTCTTTGGTCCTTCACCAATTTTGGTGGTTAACAATTTGTAATGGTTAGTTGCTTAGGTGGTTCTTGGTGTAAAGAAGTTTCAAAGGAGAAAAGCAACTTCTCATGCAAATATCGTCTTCAAAAGGAAAAGCGCATACTTGGGTGCTAAGGTATCAAGATTCTTCTTCCTCTTGCAAGGCGTAAGTGCACACACACACAATTCATACATGTGTGTCCCTGCATTGTTGTTCAAACATTTGGTATAACACATTCACACTCATTTAAGTATGCACATGCATTATTCTCATATTGACAAACATTGTAGAATTGCATGTTTTATGACTATCGCTTGGATATGACATGTTTGTGTGATATTGTATTTATTTGTTTGATTTTATTATATTTTGGACTTGAACATGATCTCATATGATTCCTTATTGAGTCCCGTTCATTTTGGTTACTCATTCATTAAGTTTCAAGTCCAAACGAAGTAGATACGCTACTTTGCATTCTCATTCGTTAAGTTGTTTTCGTCGTTGTTTTCCGAAATGAATTCTCAATCTTTTATCAAATTTTTGTAGTCGTCATTGTGCATGAGGGAGTCACAATTTGTAATCCAAAAATGGATTCGAATTCGGAGTTCGAGGCTCGAATACAGCCGAAGAATGCGAGAGGAGCGCGAGGGAAGCAAGAATGGTTGAAGCCATTTTTGGGAGGAGCATGTGTGGAGCACGTGAGGTAGAGGACCTCAACACCCCTCTGCCCCTGTATGGCCCACACGCCCCACACGGGCTGGGTGATATGGCACCTTGTGATTGGTCCACGAAAATTCCCTCTCTCTCTCTCTCTCTCTTTTAAATACTCTTCTTTCCCTCTCATTCATTCTATGAAGAAAAAATTGAAAAAGAAAATTTTACAGAATTCTTCACAACTTTTGATTTCTTATTTTGATCATATCTCTCTCATTTCAACTCCGAATCAAGTGATTCAAAAGCCAAAAATGTTGGTGTTGAGGAGAGGAACAAACCCCAATCATTTTTAGAGTTATTTGAGTTTGTGATTTTTTACAGCATGCAAATTTCAGTCCTAGTCTCAACTTTTGTATGTGAAACTTCTTCTTCTCACTTTCTCTTTGATCATCTCTTTTAATCTTTCTAATTGATAGATGAAATGTGTTAAGAAAGATGTTAGTTCATACTCTAAGGTTGTTTGATCAATTGTTAATTGAGTTTTAGTTTTGTGATTTCTCTTGAACATACTTTAGCTAAACTTGATTGAACTTGAAATTGATTCTAGAAATGATACATATGATGCGCCTCATGATATTTTCTAGGTTTAATTTCATGATCTAAGAACTAAGATTTTTGTGTGATATATTGAATATTCATATCTTGTTCTTATTGATTCACATGCTTTGATTTCTAGATAGTTTTGTGATTGTGTGTTGAAAGCATATTCTGGATTATTACTAAGCATGTTCATAGAGCTTGATTGATCATCTTGCTTTATTTGATTGTGTTTGCATTCATTTGCACACTTAGATCTATGCCTTGTGATAGGTTAGAGTCTCTTGTCAAAGTGAGTGAAACTTTGATTTGAGCAAGAAGTCTTTACTAGGACATGTGGTTCGGATAGTCAAGCAAAAAACTTAGCTAGGAGTGTAGTACTCCGGATGGTTAAGCTAGGGGAGCTTGACTATGATCTTTTTGATCCGGATAGTGTTAGGATTATGCTCAATAGCAAGAGTGTAATAGTGTAATTAACAATCTTATTCATATTAATAAAGTGATTTCTGGTTTAAACAAATCTTATAGCATTTATAGTTTAATAATTGTTAAAGTAAATAATCATAAGGTCTAAAGACTATGAGAAAAGAAGAATTGTTCATACATCTGGATATGTATGTGGTAGACACAATTCTTTAGTTAGTCTTGAATATCGTTCACAACTTAAGTTAAAGGTTGGGCACCTTTATCTTGTTAAAGTTGTAGAATTCTTTTGCTAGCATTTGAGTGGGATCAAATGAGATATGATGAGTCTAAAATCATCGGAGTGTCTTCGAGCAAAAGGATCTAGTGCACTGGGTGCATTGAACAGGATCACAATGAAATACTTTATCTATAACCGTCAGTAGATAAAAGTAATTTCATTATCAAGACAATCAGAGAGTCTATCTTAATCCTGAGATAAATGATGGACTTATGGTTGCAGGTGATATCATTTGAGCTATCAATGAGTACGATTATATCGCATAGTCTATCCTCGATAGTTTGGTGATATTCATTTGTTAATCGATAGAGGACTTCATTTATAGATATGGACATCGTGACTCCATTTGTTAAATGAGAGTATAATATCATCATATGGATGTTTTGAGGTAATTGGATATTAAATCTCAACGTTGAGTTTTCAATAGTGTCTATTGAAAACATGGCTTCTGGACAAGTCAAAATATCCAAGTTCAAAATGTGGTCATATGAGTAAATATGGTAACTTGGAGAGTTATAGGCGGTCTATGAACTCTTGGCGATTACTGATATTAATCACGAGGATACACTATCTCCAATATGATTGTCTAGGGTATGAATGAGGAAGCATCTTCCTTTTCTGTCTTTATTTAAGAGTTCAATTTTAGCTCTTTAGTGGAATGAGCTAAAATTAATGGATCGGACCTAAGTGAATCATTTGTTGATTGTGATTAGGTTATGTCTATTGGAGCTTAAATTTAGATAGTCCGCCAAGATCCCCAATCCACACGGACTTGCATGGATCACTTGAAATATTCTACCGGACCAATTTAGGGTCCATCTAGAATTGCAATTTAATATATTAAGAATATAATTTGCACATTATTTATGTAATGGGCTGCACAATTATATTTATATATTAATGGATAACATGTGGGCTTGTTTCTTTTAGTAAGAATGGGTCTAGTTCACATGTGGGCTTTTTATTTAAAGTTCTATGGATTTAATGAAATAAGAAAAATAATATTTGGCCCAATACACATATGGGGCGGCAACATGCTATAATGGCATTTAATATTATTTTGTTTCATTATTTAATTAAATAAGAATTAATTAATTTATTAATTAATTGTTTAATTAAAGTAACAAATCTTTTCTAAATAGGAAATATGATTCCTATTTGTATACTATTGGTAGTAGTATAATTAAATAGAAAGACTTGTTTGACAAGGAAAATAAATAATTAATTTTATTTATTTAATCAAATAGGAAGTCTTTTTATTTTAGTCCAATAAGGAATAAAAGATTATTGAGTTGGATTAGGGTTTGGAAATCTTAAACTAAATAGGAATTAGGGTGCAACTAAATCTCCAATATTTTAGGAGTGAAATTGCGGCAACCCTAATTTGATTTGGTAGAGATTTCGGCCACCCTAGGGCAAAAAGGAAGAGAAAAATTCGGCCACCTATATAAGACCACATATAGATTTCGGCCACCCCTAGTGCTAATGTGCAGAATTTTTCTTCTTCTTCTTCTTCTTCTTCTAAACTCATAGCTAGAAATCTATTATTCTACTAAGAACAAAAAGAACATAGATTATTCTTTGATTGTATTCTAGTTGCTTATTCATCTATGAGCTTGTGAATACTATATCGATTAAGGTTCACGCGAGTTTCGATCATTAGATTGAGAACTCAAAAGTGACCGGAATAATCTTAGGTTCTTTTAGATTGTTTTTGGGACTAACGGATCAAGAAAAGTTTGTTGAATCCAATCACAGGTTTGCAATTCAAAGAAAGGGAGACCACGCTCCTAGGTGATCCACGTTCGTGCTAGGATTGAAGATCTTGCGGATTACCATCGACGCAAGTCAATCGGATCACGCTACAAGAGGTATTAATATATTTTATTACTTTCTTATATATATATGTTTGATTAATCAAAAGGGTTTAAGGTTCATAATTGGAAAAAATTTTAAAAGCTACCCAAACATTTTTTTTTTGTCTCGCTTCCGCTGCGGGTACGTATATTTTTCCCTACAGATAGCTAAGAACGAAACCTTCCTAGAGACTTGAGAGTCTTAGATAGGAAGTTGCTTCCTAGAGGTGTAGGACACATCTCGGATAGGAAATAGGCTAGGTGATTCACTAGGCCCGAGGGTAGATTAGGAGTTGATAGCTTAGGGTGGATATCATTTGTTGATTGCCTTGAGTGTGTAAGTCATTTTCATCATAGTGAATTACTTTGCTGGTGGTTATAATATCAACATGTGGATGTTTCCTTTTTGGAGGTTTTACCACGTAAAAATCAATTGTGTTGATTTTAATGCTTTTAGTTTCTTTACTTGTTTTATATTGTATTGCATATAACACTTGTTTAATTGAACTCATATCATCTTGTTTAAGCAATTCTATTGTAAAGCTCTCTAAGTGTGTGTATATTGGTTGTGTGGAAAAGAAGTTCGAGATTTTGGGCATACACCTATTCACCCCCATAGGTATATTCTACACTATAAGTGGTTAAGGGAATTTCACGACTATTCTCTTCAAGAGTCAAGTCAAGTGATATACATTACGCTCTTGCTCTTAAAGTCACCGAGATGCTTGAAAGCTTACCATCGAGTACCTAAGCTACCCATAACAAAAACATCCCCAAATGTGGTTTGTCAACAAAATAAACTAATCAAAATATGAGGAACTTACAATCTCCCCCTTTGGTTATTTCGTGACAAAACCGCCACTCACAATTGATCCTAACAAAAAAAAAAAACACGCTAAGGTCAGTAAAAAGTTATTCTACATTACAAAGAGATACCTAAAGTTAAGATCTTCAAATCTTCGATCTCTTGTAGAATAATCAACCCTGCAAAACAAAATAACTATACTTTCCAAGACAAGTGTATGTGAGGTGATCAAGTGAAAAATAAAAACAAGCATTTGCATAAAAGAAAACAAACAACATCATGCAATGAAGTGCAATGCAAAGCTCCCCCTGAAAGGTTACTCTTTCTCAAAGCTTCTCCTCAAAGCATAAAAAATACTCCCCCTATTTTTCTCAAGACTTCTCCCCCATTTTTATCATGAGACAGGCTAAAGAGCTCCCCCTATTGGGTTGCTTTAGTAAAGAGAGCTATTACCACAAAGCTTCTCCTCAAGGCATGAGCAACTTTTGCACCCTTTTCGATTTTTCCGGTTAAGATGCCCGTATGATAGTAGCCTTGTTCAACTAGTAAAGAGAGAGAAAAGAATAATTTGGATATAAACTTCTTATTGATTAAATGGATACTAGATCCTTATTGATTTTAGTCTTCTCATTTGCTTTCACACATATTTTGCTTATAAGCAATCAAAAAGCATTTCATGCATATCATTTAAAGCATGTCATAAATTTTTCTCATGTCATGGAGATAAAATTATGGGTCATTCAAATGTACTTTCCCAAATAATTCTCCTAGTTCAAAAATGCATTGTTGAACCAAAATATGACTTGGATTACAAACAAAGCAATGGTGCACACTTATTAAAGAAAATATCATATAAGCATATATGCGCAACCAAGAATATCAAGAAATTATTGGAAGAGCATAAAATTAATCAACATTTTGCACATAGCAAATCATGCAAGTTCACTCTCTTTGCTTGAGCTCCCCTTATTGGGGTCAAATCCATACCGTATCAGGGCGAGAGACAATTCCTATTAGACATACTAAGTCCATTAGACTCGGTAGTATCCAAGGGTGTCATATGAGCACAATTGATCGGGTGCTCATCTTTCCTATTCAACATAGTTTCCACCATAACATTACTAGTGGTCAAAATCTTCAAGTCTCTATGTTTCCTAGGATCATGCCCTACGGTTCATTCTCTTTTCATTCATGCTCACAATTTTACATCTCCTAATGTAGTTAAAACAATTTGGCCTTATATGACTAATCATACCTCAAAAATGACAAGTAGGTATAAAAGAAGAGTTTATACCATTATATTTAGATCTCATCTAGGCTTTGCCATGCGGATGAGGTTGTCTTTGATGATGCACCGGTTGGCTTCTCCTTGGAGCTTAAGCCGAATGTTGGTGCTTTTGTAGTTGAGCATGACGAACTTGCCTCAAAGACTTATGGACCTTTGGTTGAGGCATCCTCAAAGGTTAAGCTTGAGCTTGGTTCCTTGGAAGCATCTTCAAGGATGAGCTCTTAAAAGATTCAGTTCTTGGATGATTTTCTCTCTTGGAAAATATTCTAGGTTAAAAATATGAATTTGAACTATTAAAAAACGACCTAAAGATAAAGTAGCATATATAGGAGGTCAAGATGATGATGTTAGGATTATGCTCAATAGCAAGAGTGTAATATTGTTTTTGACAATCTTTTCATATTAATAAAGTGATTTCTGGTTTAACAAATCTTATAGCATTTATAGTTTAATTATTATAATTGTCAAAAGTAAATAATCATAAGGTCAAAAGACTAAGAGAAAAGAAGAATTGTTCGTACATCTAGAAATGTATGAGGTAGACACAATTCTTTAGTTAGTCCTGAATAATGTTCACAACTTAAGGTAAAGGTTGGGCACCTTTTTATTGTCAAAGTTGTAGATTCTTTTGCTAGCATTTGAGTGGGATCAAATGTGTTATAATGAGTCTAAAATCATCAAAGTGTAGTGTCTTAAGGTAAAAGAATCTAGTGCACTAGGTGCATTGAATAGGATCACAATGAAATACTTTATCTAGAACCGTCAGTGGATAAAAGTTTCACTTTGAAGACAATCGGAGAGTAAATCTTAATCCTGAGATAAATGATAGACTTATGGTTACAAAAGTTATTATTTGAGCTATTAATGAGTACGATTATATAGCATAGTCTATCCTTGATATTTTTGTGGTATTCATTTGCAAATCGATAGAGGACTTCATTTATAGATATGGAGATTGTGGCTCCATTTATTAAATGTGAGTAGAATATCATCATATGGATATTTTGAGGTATTGGATATTAAATCTTAACGTTAAGTTTTTGATAGCGTTTATTGAAGAATGGCTTCTGGACAAGTCAAAATATCCAAGTTCAAAATGTGGTCATATGAGTAAATATGGTAACTAGGAGAGCCTTGGCGATTACTGATATTCTTCACGAGGATACACTATCACCAATAAGATTGTCTAGGGTATGAATGATAAACATTTACTTATTCTATCTTTATTTAAGAGTGCAATTTTAGTTCTTTAGTGGAATGAACTAAAATTAATAGATCAAACCTAAGTGAATCATTTACTGATTGTGATTGGGTTATGTCTATTAAAGCTTAAATTTAGATAGCCCGCCAAGATCCTCAATCTATATGGACTTACATAGATCACTTGATATATTCTACCAGATTAATTTTTTGGTCCATATAGAATTGTAATTAATACATTAAGAATATAATTTGCACATTATTTATTTAATGGGCTGTTAAATTATATTAATGTATTAATTAAAGGCATGTGGACTTGTTTCTTTTAGTAAGAATGGGTCTAGTTTATATGTGGACTTTTTACTAAGGTCCAATGGATTTAATAAAATGGAAAAACAATATAATGCACACGGTTTTATACATGGGCGGCAAGATTATATATATTGGCCTAATATATTGTTTTATTTTATTATTTAATTAAATGGAAGTTATTTATTTATTTATTTATTTATTTAATTAAAAGTCAAAATCTTTTTCTAACTAGGAAATAGGTTTCATGGTGTTATACTATTGTTAGTAGTATAATAAAAATCAAAGACATTATTTGGTAAGTTGATAAATAAAAAGAATTTATTTATCTAGTCAAATTAAGAAGTCTTTTGATATAGTCATAATAGGATAATACATAAAAGAGTTGGATTAGGGTTTGGATTCTAAAGATTGATAGGAGTCCTCTTGGAGTGAGGATTTCGATCACCACCTAGTTTTCCTATCATAGAATTCGGCCAACCCTAAATAATTTTAAAGAAGGATTTCGGCCACCTATATATTAAAAGGTGTAGAATTTGGCCACTCTTCTTCTAGCTTGAGAAAATATTTTATTTTGTTTAGAAAAATAAATCCAACTCTTAGACATAGTGTGAAATTCGGCCAAAAGGAAAAAGAGAGAAGAAACGTTTTATTTCGATAGTGCACTTGTAGCTTTTACATCAAAAGTCTTTGTGCACAACTTCGAATTAGGTTCACACAAGTTTCGATCAAAAGATTGATAATTCACAAGTGACCAAACTTTCTTCATTTTTTCTCTAGGAAGATTATTGTGACTAACAAAAGAAATTTTTTTTTGTTATCCATCCTCGGGTATACAATTCAAAGAAAGGGAGCCTCCACTCTTAGGTGATTCATGTTCGTGATTGGATTGAAAGATCTTGCGGATTACTATCAACGCAACATCAATCGTCACGTAAAAAGGTATGATATCTTTTATTATATGTTAATTAATCAAGGGTTAAGGTTCTTCTTTTAAAGGAAAATTTTTAAAATATACAAACCTATTTTTCGCTTCCGCCGCGTGTATTTTCCCTACAATTGGTATCAAAGCCAGGTTGTACCCTTGATTAATTGATGTATATATATGTGAATCTATTTCTTTTATTGTGAATATGCATGTTTTAGAAAGAGATGACACTCTAAATATTCTCATATATAATTACATTGGAATGTATGGATTTATATATGTTATTATAATATGATTTGTTGTTGCTTGATTTTGGTCCTAGAATTTCAATGTATTTTTGTTTTGGAATTGTAACAAGAAGGGTGGTCTATTATCGCCATAATTCCTTCTTGGTAGTTGCTAAGTTTTTTATTTTTTATTTTTGCTATTGTAATAAAAATACTGCAATACACAAAAAAAAAAAAAAAAAAAAAAAAAAAAACTGTAGTATGTTATATGTTAAAACTCTGCTGTAATATATTCATATATCGACGAATCGAAGAGTTGAAGAATTGGAAGCAGAAAAAAGGGAGCAAACGGAACCAAACCTATGTCGTGCACACCAAAGCAACAAGTGTGCCCGTATAAAAGCGAGCAGCTGCGTTTGTTGTGGTGTGGGGTGCACGGCTGCCCATGGGGGCTGGGTGCATGCGCACGCCCATGGGTGGGGCAGCCAAGGTGCATGCACGAGGTGGCCGCTTGAAGACTTGTTCGCCAAGTTATGGTTTTTTTTTTGTATTTCCAACAAATGTAATTTACTTGTTTTTCTACGATGGACCAAAATTGTGGCTATTTATTTTCCGTAAATATTACAATATTTGTTATTGTTTGATAACATGTCATACAGAATAGGAGTGCCATTCATATATCTCTTTTGGTATGAACATGCATTCAAAGATTTAGGTATCTAATTGGCATCTAGATAACTTGGTAAATCATTCTATGGAATTTAATCACATGCCTTAAATAATTGAGTGGGAGAAGGTGTTTTGAAACACCTATGGTCTCCAAGGTTAGTTGAGCTTTATGTTTTGTGTGATAACCCCCTAAGGGGTATCCATGAATGGAATTTAGCAAGATAATTTCTTACAATGATAGATTAGACAATTGACTCAAACGAGATCTACTCTCAAAGGAGGGATTTTGGAGAGAGAAAATATTGAAGGTCGATATCTTGGTAATAAACTCAATGTGATTTTATTGATAACCTCTCAAGAGTTCTTGTCAATAAAGTCACAAGGCAAAAATTGAAAACGCTGGTTGTTATGTTAACAATTAGGTGGGACCTAGTCCAACTAGTAAATGGTGCAAACTCCCAAAGGAGGCGTGACATTTATGGGTGTTAGATCACCGTTGAATTTTTACGATTGAATTAATTTTTTAATTCAATATAAATATTCGAAAGTGCTTTATCATGATTATTTACTTATATATATTTTTGTTTTATTCAGAAATCATAACCCCATCCTTAATCAACATCCTAAAAGATAATACTTTAACTAGTGATGATTATGTCACATGGAAAAGGAAAATTAGGCTATTGCTACAAGCTGAAAAACATAAGTTCATTCTAACTACTCCTAAACCATCTGCTCCTACTATGGAATCTACTATTAGGCAAAGAGACGAGTATGAGCAATGGAAGACTTTATATGATATGACCAAATGTTACATTATGGCCACTATCTCTAACGTGTTGCAACAGCAGCATGAAGGAATAGAGACTGCTACTGATATAATGATCTCTCTAAAGGAGATGTTTGTGATGAGCCGTCGTTGTGTACTCAATAAATAATGTTTTAAATGTGATCGTTTTGAAAACCAATTTCACCACTTAAAAATCCACTTAGATAGAAAATTAGTAAAGTAGTAAGTATGATTCATTCCATAGGGAATTAGAGTAATTAGTTGAATAAATTAACAATTTCTAAATGCGATAAAGTAAATTATAAGCAATGGATGGTTGTATGGTTTGTCAAGCCATCAAACATACATGTAAAATAAAACTAATAAAGTTAATAAAATAGAATGCTCAACAAATCTAGATAAGATATATATGGAATAAATAATTAAGAGAATTGCTAGAAAATTGACGGAGTCACAAGTGGATTATTGGCAATGCTTCTCAAGCTACCTTAGTGAGCCAATCTCACAAATGTTAACCAATTGTTTTCTAGAATGTGTTTAGGCCATCATTATGAACACTAAACAACTTCCCACCACAATGCCTAACCGATTAAGGAGAGGAGGTTACGACGGGATCGGTTTGTTACAATTTAAGGTTTAGATTGTCGCGGTTGATATACCGTCCGACAATCCATCCTACTCACTATGTTCTCAATCCATCAAGGGTGTCAATCCAATCAAGATTATATAACAAATTATCCTAAACAAGAGTATAATCTACTAGTGGGTATACATGTTAATTATATAATGAATAGAATCTAATTATAAAATGAATAGAACACATATAGAGATTAAAATATATTAAAGCTTAAGCAAAACCCAATCCAAATGTTCTCACATCAAAACCCTAGAAAGGGGATTTGGTTACACATATTACAATCAAAAGAAAGGCAAGTAAAAGATTAGGAAATCACCCTTAGGCCTCCTTTTGTAAGCTTGATCATTTCTTTGCCTTTGATGCTCATTGTGCAAAGAGTGGATGATGAGGATGTGTCTAGATAGGTGGAGTCAAATGGGAAGTGACTAAGGAGATATGTGGAGGAAATGGAAAGAAATGAATGATTAGGGAAATGTAATCTAGATGTTGAGTTTAAGGTAGAGGAGAAATGGAGGGATTAGGAATGGCAGAAAGGAGGTTTCTTGGTTGTTAAGAGTTGCCAAGAGTTGTTCAAAAATGGAAAATAGTGATGTATTTATAGGGTTTTCAAATTAGGTCTTAGGTGGATATTACCAAAACACCCCTCTTACATGGCAAATTACCATTTAATCCATAGGAAGGGTGCATCTTGTAATTTTCACACCCAATCACATTTGAACAGAGAAGAGGTCGATATTTGCGTTCGTGGCAATGCTTGGAGCGACATCAAAATGTAAACCGTGACATTGATTTACGTGGTTTGGGAAGTGGCGACATAAGGGACGACAGCCATGGATTTAAAGTGGTGATTGAAGGAGTTTTGGGGAGCCAAGAAGAGGACCATCGTGATCGTATTGACCACACCGTTCTTTTGGGCCGAAAATCGACCGGAGATAGGTCGGGATTTATTGATTTCAGTGACGGGAAGTAGGTAAAGGTTTGGTTGCCATTAGAGGTCTGCATGCGTGAAGAAGAGGATGAAGGTAGAAGAAGATGGGGTGCATTTAGCAAGGGCAAATGGTGCAGACGGGCTTTTGAAGTTTTGTCTATTATGGGGTGAATTTAGTACAGGTCTGGGGTGCGCTAAAACACATGACATTTGTCTTCTTTGGGGGTTCACGAAGAAATGGGCTGGGGTGTAATCACAGGCTCGACCCAGCCTTCCAAATGCACCATTTAACTTAGCTGACGTGGCGTTCTTACCTGGTTTGCGTGGCAAATTACGAACAGCTCCCCTGATCTCTTGTATATTTGCGATAACTTCAATTCTTCCCTCAATAATTACAGTTTCACCCCTACATGACCAAAATTACTCCAACACCCTTGAACTCTGTAAATTTTTGAAAACACTTAATTTACACAATTAAATCACAGGATATTGCTCGAGAATCAAGCAAAAAGAAAAGGAAATGAGGGTCAAAATCATATCAATTTTGGTTTGATCAAATACCCCCAAGCCTATCTTTTACTCGTTCTCGAGCAAAATAAACAATAAGCACATATGGACATTTGTCTAAACATCAAACAATCAAAAATTAAAGCACTAACTCTTTGCAAAAGACTCAAAAGTCAATATTCGACTTGCAAAACCAAAAGCAACACTAAATAAAGATTAAAATCATGCCACTCTAAGTACACATTGCACGCAACGCGATCCAACATTCAAGATGTTAAAGCGTCATGACTAGACTGCCCTTAGGAAAATAATGTAATTCACCTCGACATCTAATCCTCACCGGATTCTCTCATTTTCGCATAGATTCCTAGGCTTCACTCATAATCCATATGCAATATGAGTTTATGTCATATATATCAAATATATATATCAAATTGATTGCACATGATCATTTAAAAACACAATTTCTGAAAATTTGTCTCATGAATGGAATCGAAAGCCATGAACTAAAAAGAACATGCATCAACCAAAATTGAATCGAAAGCCATGAACTGAAAAGAGCATGCATCAACCAAAATTTCCAAAGTGGACACCCCTAAAGATCAAATAGGTTTCTTTCATTTGGTTGTAATGGGGCCTAAGGTGAATGGTGAGTCAATAAATAGGAAGAATTGATAACAAATACCCAAAGGTCACACTAAGGCATACATTCTAAATTTAGCACACTTTGCTTATTACAACTTTGCATATTCCACACTTTGGCGTCCAGACTTACAATTTACTATATGCATTTTCTACTCTTAATTTTCATTGGGCAACTCATTTAATTTCATATAATTCATCTAGGCACTTGTTCCTCATTCATCTTTTCTTTCTTTTGCATTGCTTTTCTTTTCTTTTCTTTTCTTTGCTTTTCTTTTCTTTTCTTTTCAAGCATTGCATTTCATCTTTTTAATGTGTTTGCACATACATACTTGCCTAAGTACATGCCTTACAATTTCTACAACTCAAAGCTTACATTCAACCCCTAAGCCTTAGCAAACCATTTGGTACAAGGTAAGTCTAGTGTATAGGCTATATGGTTTATGTTGATGTGGTTCATGAATGAAAAACTTAGTTGTGTTTGGCTTCAAATGGGCAATGGAGCACACATATTGGAGGGTATGGAAGTATTTAGGCCAATTTAGTGGGTTTTCACATGCATTGCCTAAAATCATCTCTAAAGGTTTGTCCATAAAGTCAATTAAGGCATCCACAAGCAGTCCATATGTTCTATGGGAAACAACATTTAAGTGCGAATGAGACATTTTAAATATGTTTAACATGTGTGTTTGAATAAGTATTTATGGAGTGAAAATTTTCCCTCAAAATATGCTTTTTAAGGCCGTGTTTGTGAACCTCACGGGAAGTCTCCACTTTTAATTCCTATCCTCCAAGCACAATTGAATATTCACTCCAACATCAAGAGAAAAGAACTAGCGCGCTTTGCTCTCTGCAACCCTAAATGTCATGAAGTTAATCTAAACTAAGCACGGCAAAGATGCACAATTCCTTACTCGCACACACAATGGCACAATTCCTTACTCACACACACACAATCTCAACAAGCAAAATATGCTCAAGTATGGCATTATCACAAGATTTTCAAAATTTTTGAAAAATTTAGGCTCAAAATATTTGCACACAATTGCAAACAAGAGATGGTGTTGCACACACACCCCCAAAACCTAAATTAGACATTGTCCTCAATGTCTTTGGGGCATATAAACTGATAAACGCGGCGTAACGAACATCCTCAATCAAAGAGTCAATACAACATCAATGTCCATTTTAAAAATTATCCCAAATTTTGGAATCAAGTTGTTCCATAACATCCTATATGCTCATAATCAACTCAAGAGATATAACAATATAGGTTCATTAAGAGTTATCATCACAATCCGTGTGGACAAAATATGTGATCATTCAAGCTTAAATCCACTATCACAAACAACTCACAACCTTATTCTAAGCAAGAAACTAAAAAGAAAAAAATAAAACAAATCAAAACTAAGCAAGGAAATAAATTGTACCTAGGTGGGTTGCCTCCCACCAAGTGTTCGATTTAACGTCTAGGCAAGACGTGGCATAGTGCTTCCGCACTTCGAACTCTACAATGTTGCTTTCATTATGATAAGGTTCTCGCCCTTTTTATGAGCACTCTTGGCTTGCTCGTCCCTCCAAGACTCGCAAGTTGTCTTTGTTTCATCCCAAGAGATAAAGAAACCTTGCTTTTATCATACAAGCAACACAACATTTACTTCCTCAATAAGCAATAGAAAATCTACACAAGCACTAAGTACATTAGAAAGTTTCGGCAAATAAAAATATACTTAATACCTGCAATTGCCAATAAGGGCTTGGATCACCAATTATTCAAAAGAAACAAACTAAACAAATAAAGCATAAAAAATAAAATGCACAAAAAGAATTTTTCTAAATTATGTACTTGTGCTAAGGGTGACATCAACTAAAAGAGGTTTTACCAAATTTGGAAATTGTTTTTTTTTTTTCACAACCCAAACAAGTTGAGTTGATTTCCCCTTTTCTTTTCTTTTCTTTTCTTTTGGGTCTAACTTGGTCAACCAAGTCTTTTCTTACCCAAATTCGCTTAACTCTAGGAGGACTCTTCCTATTCCTAGACTTTCTTATTTTTTGGTGATTATGGAATTTAAAACAATGAGCTTTTAAGTGCCCTTTTTGCTAGCAAAAATAGCAAGTAGGAGGATGATTAAGAAAACTCCCTCTTGGTAGGTGACTATGAGGTCCATGGTGTTGTCTCATGTGTAGTGCTTTGACTTCCTTCTCCTCCTTGTCTAGATTGACTATGTAGTCACATTCTTTGACCTTGGCTACCTTGAGGGCTTCATCCTTCCTATCAAGTGCTTCCTTCGTTTCTTCTAAAGCTTTGCTTTTTGCTCCACTTCCATAAGCAATTTCCTTGTCTTCTTTGCATATTCTTCTTCAAATTCTTCATATAGTCTTACAAGGTCTTCGAATTCCATTGATGCGGAATTCTTCTCAACTTCAAGTCTCCCAACTTGTATTTCCAACTCCTTGTTCTTGTTGGAGACTTCTCCTACCTTCCTCCGAAAGGTACCATTCTCCTCTTTGAGCATGCTTACTTCAAGAGTAGCTTCTTGTTTAAAGTTTCAAGCTCTTCAACTTTCACCTTTCCCAAGGCCTTCTTATCTTCCAACTCCTTCATCACGAGTTGTAACTTTCTCTCCAATTCTTCCTTCCCTTGGGAGGTTTTCACTAACATCTCTTGAAGTAAAGACACCTTTTCTTCTAATTCCGTGTTTTGCTCATGGGTCTTTGGCGGTCCTTCCTCGGTTCCCTCACCCTTCTCAAATACTTGTACAAAAGCATGTACATGGTTCCTTGACCTCCCTTGCTCGGGGATTGACTGATTCTAGTGATAGGTCCAGCCAGCTAGGTTAGACATGGTTGGTCATCTTCTCCTCATGTGCTTGTTGTGCGGATTTGAATAACTCCATGGTCTCTCGTTGAGAAGTTTGGAATCTCTTACTCTCCTAAAGATGATTCTCCATGAAATTTTTCCTCTCATCATCAATGGCGTTTGATTGGTATGGTAAGAAGGAATCTTGGTTAGTCCACCAATCCGTATTGAAGCTATTCCCATGAGTCTCGTAGCTCGGCCCTTGATAATACGTGAAGAAATCCTTAGAATTTTGAAACAAAAATAAACAAAAACTACCAAAGAAATAAAAAGGAACTAAAAGACTAAAAACAACTAAGAGACTAAAAATTAATAAAAACTAAACTAAGAAAAGTTAATTGATTCAAAAATCGCTTTAACTCCTTGGCAGCGGCACCAATTTTGATGAGTAGTTGTTGTGTACTCAACAAAATAATATTTTAAATGTGATCATTTTAAAACCAATTTCACCACTTAAAAATCCACTTAGATAGAAAATTAGTAAAATGGTAAGTATGATTCGTTCCATAGGGAATTAGAGTAATTAGTTGAATAAATTAACAATCCCTAAATGCGATAAAGTAAATCATAAGCAATGGATGGTTGTATGGTTTGTCAAGCCATCAAACCTACATGTAAAATAAACCTAATAAAACTAATAAAATAGAATGCTCAACAAATCTAGATAAGATATATATGGAACAAACAATTAAGAGAATTGCTAGGAAATTGACAGAGTCACAAGTGGATTACAGGCAATGCTTATCAAGCTACCTTAGTGAGCCAATCTCACAGATGTTAACCAATTGTTTTCTAGAATGTGTTTAGACCATCACTATGAACCCTAAACAACTTCCCACCGCAATGCCTAACCGATTAAGGAGAAGGGGTCATGGCGGGATCGGTTTGTTACAATTTAAGGTTTAGATTATCGCGGTTGATATATCGTCCGACAATCCATCCTACTCACTATGTTCTCAATCAATCAAGAGCGTCAATCTAATCAAGATTATATAACAAATTATCCTAAACGAAAGTATAATCAACTAGTGGGTATACATGTCAATTATATAATGAATAGAATCTAATTATAAAATGAATAGAACACAAATAGAGATTAAAATATATTAAAGCTTAAGCAAAACCCAATCCAAATGTTCTCACATCAAAACCCTAGAAAGGGGATTTGGTTACACATATTACAATCAAAAGGAAGGCAAGTAAAAGATTAGGAAATCACCCTTAGGCCTCCTTTTGTAAGCTTGATCATTTCTTTGCCTTTGATGCTCATTGTGCAAAGAATGGATGATGAGGATGTGTCTAGATAGGTGGAGTCAAATGGGAAGTGACTAAGGAGATATGTGGAGGAAATGGGAAGAAATGAATGATTAGGGAAATGTAATTTAGATGTTGAGTTTAAGGTAGAGGAGAAATGGAGGGATTAAGAATGGTAGAAAGGAGCTTTCTTGGTTGTTAAGAGTTGCCAAGAGTTGTTCAAAAATGGAAAATAGTGATGTATTTATAGGGTTTTCAAATTAGGTCTTAGGTGAATATTACCAAAACACCCCTCTTACATGGCAAATTACCATTTAATCCATAGGAAGGGTGCATCTTGTAATTTTCACACCCAATCACATTTGCACAGAGAAGAGGTCGCTATTTGCGTTCATGGTGACGCTTGGAGCGACACTAGGGCGACATTATCTAGGCCAAAAACAACTCCTTATCGCCATGGCGACATCAAAATGCAAACCGTGACATTGATTTACGCGGTTTGGGAAATGGTGACATAAGAGGCGACGACCATGGATTTGAGTTGGTCATTGGAGGAGTTTTTGGTAGCCAAGAAGAGGACGATCATGATCATACTGACCACGCCGTTCTTTTAGGCCAGAAATCGACTGGAGATAGGTCAGGATTGGCCGATTTAGGCGGCGGGAAGTAGGTAAGGGTTTTATCGCCATTAGAGGTCTGCACGCGTGAAGAGAAGGATAAAGGTAGAAGAAGATAGGGTGCATTCAGCAAGGGTAGGGGGTGCATATGGGCTTTTGAAGTTTTGTTTGTTATGGGGTGCATTTATTATAGGTCTAGAGTGCGCTAAAGCGCATGACATTTGTCTTCTTTAGGGGTTCACAAAGAAATGGGCTGGGGTGCAATTAAATGCCCAACCCAGCATTCCAAACGCACCATTTAACTTAGCTGAGTGGCGCTCTTGTCTTATTTGTGTGGCAAATTACGAATAGCTCCCCTGATCTCTTGCATATTTGCGATAACTTCAATTCTTTCCTCAATAATTACAGTTTCACCCCTAAATGACCAAAATTACTCCAATGCCCTTGAACTCCATAAATTCCTGAAAGCACTTAATTTACATAATTATATCACGGGATATTGCCCGAGAATCAAGCAAAAAGAGAAGGAAGTGAGGGCCAAAATCATACCAATTTTGGTTCGATCAGTTTGCTTTGAGGTCTAGGTCGACTATGAGAGAGGCAGTGACTGCTTTTATGAATCTTAGGATGAAACTTGGACAAGCTGTGAAAGATCACATGATGAAAGTCATAGGACATCTCAATATTGCAGAACTTAATGGTGTTGAGATAGATAATGAGATGAAAATTGACATGATTGTCAACTCATTGTTAGATTCCTTTGATCGGTTTAAGTTGGACTACACTTTGAACAATAAGGAATACACCTTGTTGGGCCTGATGCAAGATGTTCAAAGCGCTGAAAAGATCCTTGTGAAAAGCAAAGGTCAAGAGATTCATATGGTTGGTAAAGTTGCTACTGTTAAGACCCGTAAGAAGGTCAAGAAACAATAGAAGAAAAAGCAACTTGGCCTACCAAGAAGGAGACCAATAAAGTATCCAAGATCAAAAGGAAGTGCTTCCTTTATGGTGAAAAAGGGCATTGGAAAAGTAATTGCCTAAAGTCTTAAAACAAGAAGGAACAAGGTAATGTTAATTATCTTAAAACATGTTTTCTGGCAGATTCTACAGATTCTTGGATCATAGACTCTGGAGCTACTAATCATGTTTGTTATTCCTTGCAGAGGTTTCAGGAAAGGAGAAGGCTGAGTAAGAATGAAATCAACTTGCGTTTGGGCAACGGAGCGTTGGTGACTGCTAGTGCAGTGGGAGATATTAGTGTTAATCTAGATTCTAGTAGGCATTTAGATTTGATAGACATTTATTATGTACCTCAATTCAAGAGGAATTTAATTTCAGTTTCTTGTTTGAATAAATTTGGATATTCAGTTACTTTTAATAAAGATTTTATTATTAGTAAGAATGACAAATTTGTTTGCAAAGGTACATTGGAAAACGGTATATTCTATTTACATAAAAAATATCTCTCACTTGTTAGACACATAATTAACGAAACCTAATCATAAAAGAGTAAAATTATCTAAAGATGAAACCTTCGTATGGCATTTGCGCCTAGGTCATATTAACCTTAATATGATTAAAAGATTGGTTAGTGATGGACCTTTAAGTGACTTAAAGGTTGATGATCTACCAACTTGTGAATCATGTTTGAAAGGTAAAATGATTAAAAGGTTGTTCATGACCAAAGGCACAAGAGCCACTGAATGTTTAGGATTACTACACACTGATGTATTTGGTCATATGAGCATTCAAGCTAGAGGTGGATATGAGTACTTCATTACTTTCACAGATGATTACTCGAGATTTGGCTATGTGTATCTCATGAGATATAAGTCGAATGCTTTTGACATGTTCAAAGCATTTAAAGCTGAAGTAGAAAATCAGCTTGAGAAACACATAAAAATTTTGAGATCTGATCATGGTGAAGAATATCTATCTGGTGAGTTTCAGAATATCTTATTGATAATGGGATTATATCTTAGTTTTCTGCGCTAGGTACACCTCAACAAAATGGGGTAGCATAAAGGAGAAATATAACTCTTTTGGACATGGTTAGGTCTATGTTAAGTTATTCAACGCTTCCTATTTCTTTTGGGGATATGCTTTACAAACTACAATATATATTCTAAACGATGTAACATTTAAGTTGGTTCCTCAAACACCGCATGAGTTATGGACTGGGCGAAAACCTAGTTTACAACACTTAAGGATATTTGGTTGTCCTATGCATGTGTTAAAAGGAAAGACAAAAAAGATGGAGTCCCGTTCAAAAACATGCATATTTATGGGTTATCCAAAAGGAACTAAAAGGTATTATTTCTATAGTCCTTCAGATCTTAAAATATTTGTTTCAACAAATGCCAAATTTCTAGAAAAGGACTATATGAATGATTTTGTACCTTAAAGTAGAATTTTCCGGAATGAGATGTCAGGAGATACAATTCCACAAGAGGTTACACAACCTAGCCCAATTGTAAGTTCCACACCATCACAAAATCAACAACCTACCATTCCTCATCGTAGTGGGAGAGTTAGTAAATAACCTAAGAGATACATCAGTCTAAGAGAATCAATGGAGAATCTCCCTGACAACAATGATCCCTACATGTATAAGGAAGCAATGTTGATTGTCGCCATTGGCAAAAGGCAATGCAATCCGAAATTAAATTCATATTCAATAACAAGTCTGGTCCCTTGTAAACTTGCCTAAAGGGATAAAACCCATTGGGTGCAAGTGGGTATACAAGAGGAAAAGAGGTATGGATGGAAAGGTGGAAACCTTTAAAGCTAGATTAGTAGCTAAAGTTACACACAGAAGGAAGGTATCGATTATGAGAAAACATTCTATCCTAAGGTCGTGCTTAAATCCATTAGGATACTCTTATTCATTGCAGCATCTTTAGACCTAAAGATTTGGCAATTGGATGTCAAGATAGCTTTCCTTAACAGAAATCTTGACGAAAGCATCTATATGATGCAACCAGAAGGATTCATTGAAAAACGCCAAGGGGAAAGGGTATGCAAGTTGCAAAAATCCATATTTGGATTAAAGCAAGCATTCAGATCCTGGAACATAAGGTTCGATCAAGTTGTGAAAGGTTTTGAATTTATTCAAAACCTTGACGAACCCTGTGTATACAAAAGGATTAAAGGCGACAAGTTGGTTTTCCTAGTTCTTTATGTTGATGATATACTACTCATCAGAAATGATATAGGTGTATTGACATCAATAAAAGAATGGTTAGCAAAACAATTTGATACGAAGGAATTAGGAGAAGCAAGCTTTATTCTAGGTATCCAAGTTATAAGGGATAAAAAAAATAAAACGATTGCATTATCCCAAGCATCATACATGGATAAAATCTTGTCTAGATTCTCCATGCAAGATTCCAAGAAAGGTATGTTACCTTTTAGACATGGAATCAAACTTTGTAAGGAACAAGTTCCTAAGAATGAGCATAAAGAGCAATTCATGAGTAGGGTTCCATATGCCTCGGCAATTGGAAGTCTCATGTATGCAATGCTCTGCACTAGACCAGATATTTGTTTTGCTGTTGGCATAGTTAGCAGGTTTCAATCGAGACCTGGTCCTGATCACTGGACGGCAGTCAAGCATATTTTCAAATATCTCAAAAGAATGAGAGATAATATGCTTGTATACTCTATAGGGGATTTGATTCCTATTGGGTATACAGATTCTGATTTCCAGTCGGATTCTGACTCCAGAAAATCCACATAAGGATCTATGTTTACTCTTGGAGGAGAAGCAGTCATATGGAGGAGTATCAAGTAATCTTGTATTGCTGATTCCACCATGGAAGCTGAGTATGTTGTTGCATGCGAAGCTGCCAAAGAGGTAGTTTAGCTCCACCAATTCTTGATTGACTTGTAAGTGGTTCCTGATGCGATTAAGCAGATCACTATCTACTATGACAACAGTGGAGTAGTGACTAATTTGAGAGAACCAAAAAGTCATAAGAAAGGAAAACACATTGAAAGGAAGTATCATAATTTAAGGGAAATTGTGCATAGGGGTGACGTGACGATTACCAAAATAGCATTAGCAGAAAATCTAGCAGATCCCTTCAAAAAGGCTCTACCTCAGAAGAGTTTTGATGGGCACCTAGAGAATATGGGAATGAAAGATATGACACATTTGCTATAGCGCAACTGGGAGATTGTTAGGATTATGCTCAATAGCAAGAGTGTAATATTATTTTTGACAATCTTTTCATATTAATAAAGTGATTTCTAGTTTAATAAATCTTATAGCATTTATAGTTTAATTATTATAATTATTAAAAGTAAATAATCATAAGGTCAAAAGACTATAAGAAAAGAAGAATTGTTCATACATTTAGATATGTATGAGGTAGACACAATTCTTTAGTTAGTCTTGAATAATTGATCAAGCCAAAATTGGTATGATTTTGGCCCTCATTTCCGTTTCTTTTTGCTTGATTCTCGGGCATTTCCCCGTGTTTAATGTTGTTAAATTGAGTGTTTCAGGTTTTATTAGGTTTCAGAAGCAATTGAGATGAAGGTGGAGGACTTGTGCAAAAATGTCTCACAAATGAGAAGAAACAGGGCATTTTCGCCACTTGGGCAATGGAGGTCGCCACTTGAGCGCCATGGCGACAGAAGAGTTCCCAAAGGCATCAAAAGGTCGCCACTTGGGCGCCACTTGAGCGCCATGGCGACAGAAGGTCACAAAAACAATCAGGTGTGGTCGCCACTTGGGGTCGCTCTGGCGACCTCCCTTGCAAGTGGCGACCTAGTGCACTCAAGGCATGGTCGCCACTTATGGTCGCCAGAGCGACCTTGATGTACAAAGGGCGACCTCTTCACATTTCTAAGGTCGCCACTTATGGTCGCCAGAGCGACCTAGAGGATACAAAGGGCGACCTCTACACTTTTTGGTCATGTTCGCCACTTGACAAAGAGCGAGAAAGATGGTTTTCAGAGCGACCTTTTCATCTAACCGTTTTACGCTCCATGGTCGCCATAGCGACCAAATAGCGACCAAGGCTCCACATCAGCGAATCAAGTCGTTACCAGTACATGTCCATGAGTGAGTATATATATGGAGCGTCTCTTCACTTTCAAGGGATCGAAAATCAGAGAGAAAATTCAGAGAACTCAACCTCAGATCTAGATCATCTTCCATGGCACATTTTTCATCATCCTCCATTTCTCTCCTTGAACTCATCTAATCCATCCAACCCTCAACACAAAACCTTGATTACTTCACTACATCATTCCTCATCCCACCATTTCTCCACCAAAATCCTTAGTAACTTTCCACCAAAACACCCACATTCCAAGACATTTCCTCAACCTCCATTCCTTGCATCTAGGAGCATAGAGGAGAAGAAGGATTAAGCTTAAAGAAGGTGACCCAAGGGTTATTTCCTTATCATTTACTTCTTTTCATTTATTGCAATTATGTGTAACTAAACCCCTAATCTAGGGGATAGATTTGAGGAACAATTGGTTGTGGGTTTAGTCTAGCTTGTAATGAATCTCTTATGTGTTCTATTCATTCAATTTAATTAGATTCCATTCATTATAATTGACTTGTATATCACTTGTTGATTGCTATCTTGAGTGGAATAATTTGTTATATATTCACATGTGGATTGACAATCTTTGTGTGATTAAGAACCCATTGGATAGGATAGATTAGTGGTGGGTATATCAACCCCACTAATCTAAGCCTCTAAGTGGTTAACATAATGAGATTGGTACATTAATGATGCTAGTAGCTTACCCACATCCAAGTGTTAATCGATCTATTCCCTAGTTCTCTCATTAATTGATTTTATCACTATTCTTATCAAGGTGTTGAGTATTCTATTTTTCATAACATTTTTGTGTATTTTCATTTGAGTAGTTTAGCATTGGTGGCTTTAGAAACCACACATTTATCCAACTCTATGATTTGTTTTATTGTTCTAAGATTAGTCAATTTATCTAATTAACACTCCATTCCCTGTGGAACGAACTTGCTCACTATTTTGCTATCAAATCACATTTTAAAAGGATTAAGTGGTTTTAAAAGAGTTTTCAAGAATCAACCAAAAACTATTATTTTTACTATTTTGTTGAGTACACAAACGACCTCATCAATAATGTTCACAACTTAAGGTAAAGGTTGGGCACCTTTATCTTATTAAAGTTGTAGATTCTTTTGCTAGCATTTGAGTGGGATTAAATGTGTGGGTAAAAGAATCTAGTTCATTAGGTGTATTGAATATGATCACAGTGAAATACTTTATCTATGAGCTCTTGGCGATTACTGATATTCTTCACAAGGATACACTATCTCTAATAAGATTGTCTAGGGTATGAATGAGAAACATTTACTTATTCTATCTTTATTTAAAATTGCAATTTTAGTTCGTTAGTGGACAAACTAAAATTAAAAATTAATAGATCGAATCTAAGTGAATCATTTGTTGATTGTGATTGGGTTATGTCTATTGAAGCGCCAAGATCCCCAATCCACACGGACTTACATGGATCACTTGATATATTCTACTGGACTAATTTATTGGTCCTATAGAATTGTAATTAATACATTAAGAATATAATTTGCACATTATTTATTTAATGGACTGTTAAATTATATTAATGTATTAATTAAAGGCATATGGACTTGTTTCTTTTAGTAAGAATGAGTCTAGTTCACACGTGGACTTTTTACCAAGGTCCAACAGATTTAATAAAATGGGAAAACAATATAATGCACATGGTTTTATACATGGGTGGCAAGGTTATATATATTGGCCTAATATATTGTTTTATTTTATTATTTAATTAAATGGAAGTTAATTAATTATTAATTAAAAGTCAAAATCTTTTTCTAACTAGGAAATAGGTTTATTAGTGTTATACTATTGTTAGTAGTATAATAAGAAAAAATAAATAAACTTTACTTGATAAGTAGATAAATAAAAGAAATTTATTTATCTAGTCAAATTAGGAAGTCTTTTGATATAGTCATAATATGATAATACACTAAAGAGTTGGATTCCAAAGATTTATAGGAGTCCTCTTGGAGTGAGGATTTCAGTCACCACCTAGTTTTCCTATCATAGAATTTGGCCAACTCTAAATAATTTTAAAGAAGGATTTCGGCCACCTATATATTAAATGGTGTAGAATTCGTCCACTCTTCTTCTAGCTTGAGATAATAATTTATTTTATTTAGAAAAATAAATCCAACTCTTAGACATAGTGTGAAATTCAACCAAGAGGAAAAAGAGAGAAGAAACGTTTTATTTCGATAGTGCACTAGTAGCTTTTACATCAAAAAGCTTTGTACACAACTTCGAATTAGATTCACACGAGTTTCGATCAAAAGATTGATAATTCACAAGTGACCAAACTTTCTTCGTTTTTTCTCTAGGAAGATTATTGTGACTAACAAAAGAAAAAGTTTTTTATTATCCATCCTCAGGTACACAACTCAAAGAAAGGGAGCCAACACTCCTAGGTGATTCACGTTCGTGATTGGATAGGAAGATCTTGCTGATTACTATTGACACAACATCAATCGTCACATGAAAAGGTATGATATCTTTTATTATATGTTAATTTATTAAGGGTTAAGGTTCTTCTTTTAAAGGAAAATTTTTAAAATATAGAAACCTATTTTTCGCTACCGCTGTGTGTATTTTCCCTACAGATGCTACATCGTTTTGATAAAAATAAAAAATAAAAATAAATAAAATAAATAAATAAAAAAACTCAAAACTTTGCCTTGGTCATTGTACAAAGTGAGGTACGTACATCATTTGTACAACGACTCACCTGGAAATGAAGAACAATTTCTTCCTTGTCGCTCTACAAGCAACGACTTTGTATAGTGACCGTACATCGACAGATTACTGTTGCTCTCAGCTTTTTGATGGTTGTTGTACGAGTGTTGTACGTACAGTACTTTGTACAGGGACTGTACAATGCCAAAAATAAATTGATCAGGTGTGTACAGGGCCTGAGACCAAAATACATCAGGTCTAAGATGGGTGATGTACGAACAACACTTTGTATAGCACCTTTTATTACATCATGTATCCTAATGTCTAACATGTTATGACAATTATCAACCAAGATGCAATCAATTAAAACATGTATGAAGAGAGTTCAAGAACATGAATGCACACATATAAAACACATAACATACAAGAAGTATAGATATGCATGAATTGTGTGTGTGTACAACTAAATCTCTTTAATCTAAATAAGCACAAGTGTTTTACCTTTGAAGTGTTTATCATCTTAAGGTCTTGAGAAGGTCTTTGTTGAGCTTGATCACAAACAATTAAATGTCTAAGCTACCCTTACATTTCAAACCCCAATTGTGGTTTGTCACCGAAATAAGTCAATCAAACTTGAGGAACTTGTAGGGAAAAATACATGCGGCGGAAGCGAAAATAGGTTTAGTATAGTTTAAAATTTTTCCTTTTTAAAGATGAACCTTAACCCTTGATTAATTAATATATAATTAAAGTATCGTACAGGAGTCGCATGATCCGATTGACGTTGCGTCGTTAGTAATCCGTAAGATCTTCTAATCCAATCATGAACGTGGATAACCTAGGAGCGTGGGCTCTCTTTCTTTGAATTGTGTACCTAAGGATGGATAACAAAAAAACTTTTTCTTTTTCATTAGTCACAACAACCTTCATGAGAAAAACGAAGAACGTTTGGTCACTTGTGAATTATCAATCTATTAATTGAAACTCACGTGAACCTAATTCGAAGTTGTGCACAAAACCTTTTGATGTAAAAGCTACTAGTGCACTATCAAAATAAAACGTTTCTTCTCTCTTTCTTTCTCTTGGCCGAAATCACACTATGTCTAAGAATTGGATTTTATTTTTCAAGCAAAAGAAATATAACTCTCAAGCAAGCATTAGGCTTTGGCCGAATTCTACACATTCAATATATAGAGTGGCCGAAATTTTTGCTCTAAAAATACTAGGGTTGCCAAAATCTTGCTCTAGGTAGGATTCTATGTGGTGGCTGGATCCTCATCCTTGTGGGATTCCTTATGGCTGTAAATCCTACCCTTGTAGGATTCCTTGTGGCCGAAATCCTCCTACAAAGAGGATTCATCCTTTCACCAAAATTCCTATCATTCTTTAGAATTCAAACCCTAATTCAACTCTTTAGTGTATTATTAAATTGTGACTATATCTAAAGACTTTCTAATTTGACTAGATAAATAAATTCCTTTTATTTATCTACTTACCAAATAAAGTCTTTGATTCTTGTTATACTACTAACAATATAACACTAAGAAACCTATTTCCTAGTTAGAAAAAGATTTTGACTTTTAATTAATAATTAATTAACTTCCATTTAATTAAATAATAAAATAAAACAATATATTAGGCCAATATATATAACCTTGCCACCCATGTATAAAACCATGTGCATTAGACTTTTAATTAAATAATAAAATAAAATAAAATAATATAATAAGCTAATCCATTAGCCTTGCCGCCCATATACACAACATGGTCCAAATATTATTTTTCCATTTTATTAAATCCATTGGACCTTAATTAAAAAAGCCCACATGTGAACTAGACTCATTCTTATTAAAAGGAACAAGTCCACATACCTTAATACAATTCTAGATGGACCCATAATTAGTCTGGTAGAATATATCAAGTGATCAATGCAAGTCCATGTGGATTGGAGATCTTGGCGGGCTATCTAAATTTAAGCTTCAATAGACAAAACCTAATTACAATCAACAAATGATTTACTTAGTTTCGATCTGTTAACCGCCAAAATTGGCGAGGGACCAAGGAAGAATTTTCCACCTTAACACAAGAAGCAGGTGCGGACACAATTCGGTTACCTCGACAGAGTGGAGCCCGACTGGCCCAAATATGAACCTCCTTCAGCGGGATCCACCCCGCCTGCATCTTAACCTGCAGTGAGGTCCAACCCCGTCATACTCTGGTCTCTCATAAACCCTGCAGCACCCCGACACGGAGTTCCATTGAGCATCCCACTATAATACTAGCCAGATATTCCCCAACTCCATCAGTTGGATGCTTACTGGCTCGCACTTTCTAGTATAACTAGCCCGACAAGTAGGTAGATACCGGGCAGCAAGATTCTCGTATCAGAAACTATAAAAGACTCATTAAAACGCTGCCGTACAGAGGAGAAGTACACTTTCCCGCCAGAGAGTCCTATTTTGAGCAGGTCGATATACTAAGAATCCTACTATGAAGGTAACAATTTGATCACAAAATTGACTCCTTCTAGGAAGGAAAGACTAGATTCTACAAGTAAAGCTCCGAGATTATCTCCTAGAAAGAAGACGATCCTGCATTGGCCAAACCCTAAACCAAGATTTTAGGAGTGCATGGCAAGCAAGACACATATATATACAAACAGTTTCTTCAGGAAAATGGGGCGAGAGACCACTTATCGACAGGCACAGTTCTTCCACCATCACCATCTCCATCGCCGGGACTATGATCCGTACTCCATTGTAATCCAAATCAGAAATTAGTTCATGTATTGTAAGGAAGAGAGACTATCCAATAAAGCTTATTGATTGATCAGTCTGATATACATCATTATTTAGCTCCGGCTTTGATAGGGATTTAGTCGGTATCGAACTACTTGATACCCCTCCGACCAGGGTCAATCTTGATCTTGGTTCCTTTTAAGTTGTTATTTGGAATCCTATCTCGATAACGATTTTCAGGTAACACTTTTGGCGCCGTCTGTGGGGAATCCATTATCCCAACCATCATTCAAAAAGCGATTTTCTTCCATCTGAAAAATATCCAGAATGAGACTCCGATCCTCCCAGGGTCATCCTGATCCATCAGGACTTCAGTCCCTTGCTTCCACTGAAAGAGCCCAGAGGCGAGGTAAAGGCGCTAGGAACGAGAATCCTCCGCCGGTACCCCCACCAGTTGAAGGCCTAGTCCCTCAAGACCCCGTTAGGGAGGAAGCCAATCGGGATGTCTTAGAACAGCACGCCGCAGCCTACGTAGAAGCAATCCGACTCCGGATGATAGCCTAGGGGATTCCCTTTGAAGCCACCGGGATCCCAGGGGATGCTGGCCCGAGTGCCAGAGCACCTGTTTTTGACCGATTGGGCCCACCCCTCTTAGTCCGACAGGCAGAGCTCAGACCCAGGCTAGTGAAGTCCGCAATCGAGGTTCCTCCAAGGAAGGTCCAGTCTCCACCAAAACCAAGAGCCAATGAGAGGGATCCGCATCCTGATTCAGAGGGAAGCGCCAAATCCCGAAAGAGTACCAGAGAAAAGCGTCAAAGAGCTAAGCGAAAGGAGGTCATCCTGGATTCAGATTCATCAGATGAGGAAATTTCAGCAGCCCGGTCTGGAACCAAAAAGTCTCAACGCCTGGAGGATCAGATGATGAAAATGGCAAAGGAGTTGGAGCAGTTGAAGAAGGGAAAGCATCAAGGGAGTCAGAAAAACCCCTTGGGAGAGATGAACGCACCATTTTCCAAAAGGGTAAGAGAAGCAGGATTGCCTCCCAAATTCAGGATGCCTTCAGAAAAGTATTCTGGAACCGAGGATCCTGTCAGCCACCTAGAAAGCTTCGTCCACCAGATGGAAGTTCAGAGTGCAACCAGGACTGCCATGTGCAGGATGTTCCCCTCAACCCTGACAGACTGTGACAAGACATGGTTCAGAAAATTACCACCAGGTAATGTTGATTCTTTCTCCAAACTTACCAAAGCTTTCTGTGCACAGTTTCAGGGAATCAAACCCCGTCCCAAGGATCCTATCCTGCTGCAGTATGTAGTTCAAGAGCGGGGTGAAACTCTGAGATCCTACGTGGAGAAATTCCACAAAGAGGTCGTCCAGATGAGTGTTCAACGAGAAGGAAACTTTAGCCAATTTCCGGAGGAATTTGTGGGCAGGAAGGTTATTCCGGTCTTTTGCCAAGCATCCTCCTGAGACGTACCAGGAAGCCTATAATCTGGCTCTGGAACAGGTGGATATCGAGGAACAACTCCGGATCAAAATTGAACACGATGAAGCCCGATTAGCGCCGCGCCCAAAGAAGGAGGCTCCGAAGCCCGCACCAACTAGGAAATTTCAGAATCTGCCCCCAAATCGGTCTACTTACAGGCCGCCTCCAATTCCTCTGTACCAGGATAGATACCCAGTAAGGAGATCCCCTCCCAGAGAGCCTCCCATGAAGGAGGTATCCAGAATAGCAAGAGAGGAAGAGGGGTATAACCACTACACCCCCCTAAATGCTTCACAGGAAACTATCTATCTCGCTATTCGGGATAAGGGCCTACTCAGAAAGCCAGTCCCTATGAAGGTCCCTGTGGACAGGAGGAACCAATATAAATATTGCGACTTCCATGAAGATGTGGGACATAACACCTCAGAATGCTACAGTCTCCGCAATCAGATAGAAGCACTGGTTAGAGGAGGACTTCTAACTGAATTCCTAAAACAGGTACGAGACAGCATCAAAGAAGGAAAGCAGGTTCAAAGTGGGATGCAGGAAGCAGTAGAAAGAAGGAGAGAGGGAGAGAAGGATTTAATGCAGCAGATCCAAGTGATCCACACAATCAGTGGAGGCCCCACTCTAGCAGGAACCTCCAACAATTCGAGAAAAAACCACGCAAGGAAGATTCCTAGACTCAACGTTGAACATGAGTTGCTAAAGGTCAATGGAGGACCCCGAGACTTATCCCGTTCCACCAAAATCATCTTCACGGAGGAGGATGTTTACAATACGGTGCAGCCGCATGATGATCCCATGGTCATAACAGTACAGATCGATAACTGCTTAGTACACCGCGACTTGATCGATACGGGAAGCAGCGTGGATATTTTGTTCAAAGGAGCACATGAGCAGCTCAACTTAAAGAATTCTTGCTTCAACAGCTGTACCTCTCTACTATACGGATTCACAGGGGACTCCGTAATGCCGATGGGAACAAAGATACTACCAGTGATAGTGGGGGAGGCTCCTCTTCAACAGAACATAATGACGGAGTTTATTGTAGTGGACACCCCGTCGGCATATAATGCAATCTTGGGAAAGCCTTTCCTATCAGGGATTAGGGGAGTGCTGTCTATCTACCACAACGTGTTGAAGTTTCCTGTAGGATCAGGAGTAGGAGAGGTAAGGGGAGACCAGCAGGCAGCCTGCAACTGCTATGCGGTGTCAACCAACCCCGCTGCGTTGGCCAAGCAATGCGCATCGGTGGCCAGCTACCCGGGTCCGAGAACGGCAGAGCGGGATGATCATGTCATGGCAGAGCGGGATGATCATGTCTTAGAGGAAGATGAGATACCAGACATAGTCGTAGAGGAATCAGAAGAAGAAGAGTGTGGTTGGAGCAGTGGGTATCCATCAGAGCAGCTAGAGGAGATTCAGATCCGGTGCGAAGATCAGACAAAGAAGTAAAAGTGGGAGAAGGTCTAGACCCGGGAGTGAAGGAGGATTTGATAGAGCTACTCAGGGAATATAATGACATCTTTGCTTGGAGCCATGAGGATATGCCCGGCATTCCACTCAGTCTGGCGACCCATAGGTTGGCAGTGGATGCAACCTTCAAACCGATAAAACAAAAGAGAAGGCACTTCAATGCTGAACGCAATGCCGCGGTTCAGGAAGAGGTTGACAAGCTCCTGAAGGCCGGGTTCATCAGGGAATCCCGGTACCCCGACTGGATCGCCAATGTGGTTAAGGTAACTAAGTCTAACGGGAAGTGGTGAATGTGTGTGGATTACACTGATCTCAATCGGGCCTGCCCCAAAGATAGCTTCCCCCTGCCTAAAATAGACCAGCTTATTGATTCCACTGCGGGAAATAAGCTCCTGAGCTTTATGGATGCTTTCTCAGGGTACAATCAAATCATGATGCATCTGTCAGACCAAGACAAAACCAGCTTCATCACCGGGCAAGGCCTCTACTGTTATAAGGTAATGCCTTTCGGACTTAAAAATGCAGGTGCCACCTATCAGCGTATGGTGAACAAACTATTCAAAGAACAGATAGGGAAGTCCATGGAGGTGTACGTGGATGACATGATCACTAAATCTCTAGAAGCGAGACAGCATGCAGGGGACTTTCGTCAGACCTTCCAGGTAATAAGGCAGAACCAGATGAGGCTGAACCCCGCTAAGTGCGCATTCGGGGTGGCAGCAGGCAAATTCTTGGGATTCATGGTGCATCAAAGGGGAATTGAGGCAAATCCAGAGAAGATCAAAGCCATTTTGGATCTCGAGTCTCCTACAAACCTCAAGCAGGCACAAGGATTAACTGGGCGGATAGCGGCCTTGAACCGGTTCATATCCCGCTCCACAGACAAATGTCTCCCCTTTTTCAAAGTCATCAAGCAGGGGAAAAAGATGAAGTGGGATGAGCAGAGCGAGCAGGCTTTTCAAGCTCTAAAGGGATACCTGTCAAGCCCGCCGCTATTGGTAAAACCGATCCCAGGTGAGGAGCTCTTACTCTACCTAGCAGTCTCCGAAGCAGCTACTAGTGGAGCCTTAGTAAAGGAATGCAGTGATGGAGTGCAAAGGCCGATCTATTATGTAAGCGGGGCTTTTACGAAGTCCGAGAAGAATTATACCTTACTGGAGAAGCTCACCTACGCTTTGGTGACCACATCCAGAAAGCTCCGGCCTTATTTTCAAGCTCACACCATCGCGGTGGTCACAGATCAGCCTTTGAGACAATTCCTCCAGAGGCCAGATGTGTCAGGCAGACTGGTCCTGTGGGCCCTTGAACTCACACAGTTCGACATCAAATACAGAGCAAGAACTACGATTAAAGCTCAAGCCCTGGCGGATTTCATAGTAGAATTTAGCCCGATCCTAGACCCGGATGAGTCAGTAGACCCCGACCCGAGTCAAACCCCTCTAGGATGGCCTGAAAACAGTAAGGTATGGATACTTTACACGGATGGAGCTTCGAACCAGGCAGGATGCGGAGCTGGGATCGTCCTTATCGACCCCGCCGGAGTCGAGGTAAGTCACTGTTTCAGGTTTGAATTCAGAGCCACCAACAACGAAGTGGAGTATGAAACTCTGTTAGCGGGAATGAGAGTAGCTGGAGCTCTGGAGGCCGAGTACCTTCAGATTAAGAGTGATTCTCAATTAGTGGTCAACCAAGTAACAGGGTTGTACCAAGCAAAGGGTGATAACATGGTGGCCTATCTTGCTAAAGTCCAGGAGATTATGAAAAAATTCAAGGGTGTAAGAATAGAGCAAGTACCCAGGGAGAAGAATCACCACGCTGATGTTCTAGCTAAGATTGCCACTGGAGAGGGACATGCGTTACCAAAAGGGGTACCCCTCCAAGTGATTTCTTCCTCCAGCATAGCTAAAGAGGTAGAAGTACTTCCTATGAACCGCCTCCCATGTTGGATGGATCCGATAGCAGACTATCTCCAAAGTGGCATTCTCCCTGTAGACCAGGATCAGGCCCGCCGGCTCAAGAGGACAGCGACCCGGTACTGTTTCGTAGAAGGATACCTATACCGCAAGGGGAAATCTCTTCCTCTACTTAGGTGTCTCCATCCCGATGACGCGCGCTGGGCGCTCAACGAGGTTCATTCGGGGGACTGTGGTAACCACGTGTCAGGAGAAACTTTGGCTTACCAAGTAATCAGGATGGGTTACTATTGGCCGACTATACACCAGGATGCAAAACAGTTCGCACGATCTTGCGAGGCTTGTTAAAAAACAGCAAACCTCCATCATCTCCCACTAGAGAGGCTCTCTTCGATCAGTACTCCCTACCCATTTGCCATCTGGGGACTAGACCTGATCGGGCCACTTCCCACTGCACCCGGCCAAGCCAAGCATGCAGTAGTGGCGATAGATTACTTTACTCGGTGGGTAGAAGCCAAGGCTCTTACTCGGATAACTGAAGAAAAGACTACAAACTTTGTCAAGGAGCACATTGTCTGCCGATTTGGCACCCCGATGGCCATCATAACTGATTTGGGAAAGCAGTTCGACAATGCCAACTTCAGGGAATTCTGTGAAGACCGAAAGATCAATCTCCGTTTTGCTTCGGTAGCTCATCCTCAAACCAATGGGCTGGTTGAAGCTATTAACAAGACCATCAAGAAGCTCCTGAAGAAAAAGCTCCAACAGAAGAAAGGATTATGGGTGGCAGAGTTACCTCATGTACTATGGGCCTATAGAACAACTAGGCGGACAGCCACAGGGGAGACCCCCTATTCCCTAGTATTCGGGGCGGAAGCAGTCTTGCCCATCGAGCATAAGCTCATTTCTTTTCGGGTCCAAAATTATGAATCGAAAGATAACAAGGCTAAGTTGAGAGCTAGCCTAGACTTACTGGAGGAAAAGCAAAGCCGGGTGGCAGAGAAGGTGGCAATATACCAGAGCAAGATAGCCCGACATTTCAACAAGAAGGTGAAGGTCCGAAGCTTCAAGGAAGGAGACTTGGTTCTCAGAAAGGTGACCCAGAACACACGAAGAAGGTCCGATGGAGTACTAGCCCCAAACTGGGAAGGGCCATATCTGGTTAAGACATCACTCCGGGGTGGTGCTTACAAGTTGGTAGACATGGAAGGATACCCAGTAGACCACACATGGAATGCTGATCATCTCCGAAAATTCTACCCCTAGAAATCTTGTTCGTATCAAGGGGAATCTAACACCCCGATTTCGTGTTTGTACCGTTGAGGAAATTCAATAAAGCAGTTTTTTCTCCTATTTGACTCTCTTGTGTCCATTGCATGATGTCTCCTACTAGATTCTTCAACGCCTCTCCCTAAATATACTTAATTCACCATTGCTAAAGCGCCTTGAGACTCAGAAAGTTGCATAGCGTTCCTGATACCTTGGGCCGAGACCATCCCACCAAGAGGATCTCCATTACTAAAGCGCCTCAAGACCAGGAAATAGCCTAAAGGCGCTCCTGCTGCCTTGGTCGGGGAATACCCTCCTTCAAGAAGCCTGGTGCTAAAGTGGCCTTAGTTGCCTACCAGGACAGATTACAGTAAGAATCGGGCTGCCTCAGGGTACCTAGTTTCTTACTTCGCCTCAATACCAGAAAATAGCCTAAAGGCGCTCCTGCTGCCTTGGTCGGGGAATACCCTCCTTCAAGAAGCCTGGTGCTAAAGTGGCCTTAGTTGCCTACCAGGACAGATTACAGTAAGAATCAGGCTGCCTCAGGGTATCTGGTTTCTTACTTCGCCTCAAGACTAGGAAATAGCCTAAAGGCGCTCCTGCTGCCTTGGTCAGGGAATACCCTCCTCCAAGAAGCCTGGTGCTAAAGTGGCCTTAGTTGCCTACCAGGACAGATTACAGTAAGAATCGGGCTGCCTCAGGGTACTTGGTTTCTTACTTCGCCTCAAGACCAGGAAATAGCCTAAAGGCGCTCCTGCTGCCTTGGTCGGGGAATACCCTCCTCCAAGAAGCCTGGTGCTAAATTGGCCTTAGTTGCCTACCAGGACAGATTACAGTAAGAATCGGGCTGCCTCAGGGTACTTGGTTTCTTACTTCGCCTCAAGACCAGGAAATAGCCTAAAGGCGCTCCTGCTGCCTTGGTCGGGGAATACCCTCCTCCAAGAAGCCTGGTGCTAAAGTGGCCTTAGTTGCCTACCAGGACATATTACAGTAAGAATCAGGTTACCTCAGGGTACCTGGTTTCTTACTTCGCCTCAAGACTAGGAAATAGCCTAAAGGCGCTCCTGCTGCCTTGGTCGGGGAATACCCTCCTCCAAGAAGCCTGGTGCTAAAGTGGCCTTAGTTGCCTACCAGGACAGATTACAGTAAGAATCGGGCTGCCTCAGGGTACTTGGTTTCTTACTTCGCCTCAAGACCAGGAAATAGCCTAAAGGCGCTCCTGCTGCCTTGGTCGGGGAATACCCTCCTCCAAGAAGCCTGGTGCTAAAGTGGCCTTAGTTGCCTACCAGGACAGATTACAGTAAGAATCGGGCTGCCTCAGGGTACTTGGTTTCTTACTTCGCCTCAAGACCAGGAAATAGCCTAAAGGCGCTCCTGCTGCCTTGGTCGGGGAATACCCTCCTCCAAGAAGCCTGGTGCTAAAGTGGCCTTAGTTGCCTACCAAGACAGTTTACAGTAAGACTCTGGCTGCCTCAGGGTACCTGGTTTCTTATTTCGCCTCAAGACCAGGAAATAGCCTAAAGGCGCTCCTGCTGCCTTGGTCGAGGAATACCCTCCTCCAAGAAGCCTGGTGCTAAAGTGGCCTTAGTTGCCTACCAGGACAGATCAACACTAACATCAAGGTTACTTATCGAGATGCTTCGCCCTTTATTTCCCCACTTACAACCCCGACAGAGGGCCAACAGTCAGGAAAAAACTTAAAAGTTTACCGTTAGCAAGTCAAATTGTTCGTAAGTAGCGGATGTCATCGACTGTTTACTTTGCATTTTATACTGTTGGGAGTTCGATTAAAGGGAGATGTGATCTGACCCCGTTGATTCTTACGATTACGAGATATAAGCATCATGTGTTTCATCTTTACTACCTATCGGGGTCCAGTCATCCTCCTTATTACTCATCGGGGTTCCAGGTATCAACAAAATTATATGCTATGGAAATATGCTATGAAAAGTTCCTGAGTACAAAGGAAAGAACACAAAGTACGAAGCAAGTAATGAAAAACAGTTATATTAACAGTAAGGGTGCCCAATCCCCATCCGGGCTACAAGTTATACTTATAAAACGGGGTGCCCAGTTCCCAAATCGGGCTACAAAAAATTATAAAAAAAAAAGAGGCCAGGCTAGTCTTCTTTTTCCCCATCTGGATGCTCACCTTGGTCAACTGCCCCTTCCCCCATAAGCTCAGCAGCTGCATCAGTTTGGACAACCTCCTCCATAGCAAAAGACCCAACCTAGGTCCCTTCAACCTGAGGAGCCGCGAATCTAGCTACTCCCTCATCTACCTCCATCATGGTTACTCCAGTAGTAGGCTTGGGATCCACCACTTGTTCTTCGATGGCATGAGGTTCTAGATTGGTTCCCACAGTACCATCAAGTTGGTCCCTAGCAGCCAGGTCAGCGTCTTGATCCGGATGAGCTACCTCTTGCGCAGGGGCCTCAGTCTCTTGATCCCCTCCTGCCAAGAGAGCCGCCTTAGCCATAATTTGCTCCCGGTCCCAGTTCAAGGTTGCCTTGAGGTCGAAAGGAGGAGGCAAAGCTGTAGCTACCTCGTAGCAGGCAGTGAAATAACCATCATCGAATGAGGGCCCCTGTTGAGCCTCCAAATCCTCTAAGGCATCCCGCAGAAGCTGGTTCTCATCTGACAACAGCCTCTTCTCAGCTTTCATGCGATCCTTCTCCTCTCTGCGGGGCAAGGACTTGATGGTTTCTGTGTCTAGGCAACGCTCAAGGCGCCTGATAATCACCAAGCCCTCCTGTCGCGCTTCTTCTGATGCCCTAGCCTCCTGAAGCAAAGGGGCCACGCTTTGTTGGGTCTGGACCAGCTCTTGTTAAGTATCCTCCAACCTCGCTTGGAGGCCGATATAAGCTTCTTTCAATGTTAGCAGCTGTCTCTCCATGGCCAAGGCAAACTTGAAGCCCTGTAGAAAGAAAGAGAGTCAGTACCTGGCAGAAAGGAGAAATTAAATAGCAAGAAGGGAGTAAAAGTTTACCTCAGCCAGAACCGAAACCCCCTTGGTGACCAAGATGTCTGTAGGAAGCTTGGCCATATCTGTCAGACCTCCACCGGGGCAGGTGGCCGCGAATCTAGACACCACCTCGTCAAAAGTAGCATCCCTCGACCCCGATCCAGAGGCCACACTAGCAGCAAGAATAGAAGTATGGACAGCTGCTTCCTCCACTAGGGTCCTCACAGGATCCACGGGAAGAGCTACGGCAGGAGGAGGAGCAGGAGAGGTTTTGGTGGTGGAGACATTTTTCTTCTGGGCCGGCCTTTCAGAACTTCGGGCCCTAGCCGCCCTGGCCAGCAATGCCGGGATCCTCAAACGGGAGGGAGGAGTAGAAAGATGGCGAGCTGGAGCCTTGGCCTTAGACCCCGATGGAGCAGAAGTAGATTTAGGAGGAGGGGTGGGGTTGGATCCTGCTCGGACGGACCCCGACCTAGTCCTGGCAGCCGGAGTAGGAGTAGGAGAAGGAATAGGGGAGGAACGAGATAGCGGGGTATTATCTTTAGCCCCCGAAGAAGGAAGAGGCCTCGTAACCATCGGGGAAGCCGATACTGCCAGAAGAAAGGATGTTCAGTAAGAATCAAAAGAAGGAATATATAAATATTAAGAAGCAAGAGAGCAAGATACAATTAACTCACCAGGGAGAGCAAGGGATATCCTCAAGTACCGCTCCAATCGGCCTCCTTCGAAGGGATCAAGAGTGGGATATTGCATATTGGTATACCCCCTCTTCATGATCCTCGCAAGGATTTCCCGGGATTTAGGAGCGAGCACCCCCTTCGCCCATTTATCCTGCACTGTGAACTGAGTAGGGACGGGGTATTCATATCCCCCAATAAAGGCAGTGCGCCCCCACTCGCCCTCCACCACTAGCCATTCTTCCTTCCAAGGCACGGCATACTTCACGTTTGCTCCTGGGACGATGAACCTCATGTCATTGCTCGCCCTAAGATAAAACTGACCCCGGGGCACCATACTGGTGATATTGAAGAGGTAGCGGAGTTCATCTAATCCCGGCTCTAGCTCGATGCGATCCTTCTCGCACTGCTCCTTCCAGAGCACCAGGAACCCCGTCAGGTGTTTCCAGAACCCCGGTGAAATTTGTAAGGGGGCTAACTCCAGCGCGACAAGAGCACGGCGGAGTGAAGGATGTAATTGCAGAACGGACACCACATTCGAAGGCCGCCTTGTGAATCAATAGGCGATCTTGAGGCGGGGTGTATACGTCATAACCCCGATGAGGAAGGGAGAGAATGATGTTATCTAGGATTTTATACTCCTCCCTTAGCTTAGCTAGAGTGTCCACAGTGCAGACGGAGTCAGGGACTATCCTCCCATCATGAAAAAGGGCGAAGGAGCCGGCCTGGACCTCGACTAGAGAAACCCTTTCGTCGTTACCTTCATCACCATTATCAGACTTAGTGGCGCCCACTTCATCATCGATCAAGACCGGGTCTTCGGGTCGATTGTGAAAACCCAACCCAACTTGCGGGTTTGGAGCGGAGCGACGGCGTTGAGCTAACGGGGTATCGACAGTAGCACCGTCACCCTCTCTACCCCGTTTTTTCCTCTCCAGGGCCGGGGAATCTACCACCACCTCGACCGCCTCCATATTGAAGAGAGCGTCGATACTATCAGACTGGGGAGGAGAGGCAGGGTCAAGATGAATAGGGTTCGCCGCTATAGAGGGGTTTTGTTCGGCAACATTTTCTTGAGAAGATGGAAGTTGGGAAGTAGGGAAGTAGAAGCCATTGAAGAAAAAGAAGAAAAGAAGAAATTCTGGAAATTGGAAAGGAGAAGGTTCTTGTTTTCAATCGTGATTTTGAAAGCTCGAAAGTAAGTAAGTAATCACCAGTGGAGCCGGTCTATTTATAGAGGAGGAGTGACGGTTACTTACTCGGAAACCGGAAACGGTGACCGGGAGGATGGATTGAGGCGTTTTTTTGCATTAATCGTGCCAAAACGGCTCTTTTTGAAAACAGCGAACCCAATCAACAGTCGACACGCAATCAAATTATAACGTACGGAATAAAGATTTCCCCCTTCTAGGTGGAAACCTAGTCAGACAAGGAAGTAAGTGGATACGGTGGAAAATCCTTCAAGTAAACGAAAAGATCCTGACTCCGACCCCGACCCCGACAAAATATCAGTGTCCAAGTCAGAGGGGACTTCTGTTAACCGCCAAAATTGGCGAGGAACCAAGGAAGAATTTTCCACCTTAACACAAGAAGCAGGTGCGGACACAATTCGGTTACCTCGACAGAGTGGAGCCCGACTGGCCCAAATATGAACCTCCTTCAGCGGGATCCACCCCGCCTGCATCTTAACCTACAGCGAGGTCCAACCCCGTCATACTCTGGTCTCTCATAAACCCTGCAGCACCCCGTCACGGAGTTCCATTGAGCATCCCAAGATATTCCCCAACTCCATCAGTTGGATGCCTACTGGCTCGCACTTTCTAGTATAACTAGCCCGACAAGCAGGTAGATACCGGGCAACAAGATTCTCGTATCAGAAACTATAAAAGACTCATTAAAACACTGCCGTACAGAGGAGAAGTACACTTTCCCGCCAGAGAGTCCTATTTTGAGCAGGTCGATATACTAAGAATCCTACTAGGAAGGTAACAATTTGATAACGAAATTGACTCATTCTAGGAAGGAAAGACTAGATTCTACAAGTAAAGCTCCGAGATTATCTCCTAGAAAGAAGACGATCCTGCATTGGCCAAACCCTAAACCGAGATTTTAGGAGTGCATGGCAAGCAAGACACATATATATACAAACAGTTTCTTCAGGAAAATGGGGCGAGAGACCACTTATCGACAGGCACAATTCTTCCACCATCACCATCTCCATCGCCGGGACTATGATCCGTACTCCATTGTAATCCAAATCAGAAATTAGTTCATGTATTGTAAGGAAGATAGACTATCCAATAAAGCTTATTGATTGATCAGTCTGATATACATCATTATTTAGCTCCGGCTTTGATAGGGATTTAGTCGGTATCGAACTACTTGATACCCCTCCGACCAGGGTCAATCTTGATCTTGGTTCCTTTTAAGTTGTTATTTGGAATCCTATCTCGATAACGATTTTCAGGTAACGATCTATTAATTTTAGCTCATTTCAATAAAGAGCTAAAATTGAACTTTTAAATAAAGATAAAATAAGTAAATGTTTCTCATTCATACCCTAGACAATCTTATTGGAGATAGTGTATCCTCGTGAATAATATCAATAATCACCAAGAGCTCATAAACTGCTTATAGCTCTCCTAGTTACCGTATTTACTCATATGACCACATTTTAAACTTGAATATTTTGACTTGTCCAGAAGCCATGTTTCAATAGACACTGTTGAAAACTCAACGTTAAGATTTAATATCCAATACCTCAAAGCATCCATATGATAATATTATACTCTCATTTCATAAATGAAGCCACGATGTCCATATCTATAAATAAAGTCCTCCATCGATTAGCAAATGAATGCCACCAAACTATCGAGGATAGACTATGCTATATAATCTTACTCACTTATAGCTCAAATGATAACACTTGTAACCATAAGTCCATCATTTATCTTAAGATTAAGATAGACTCTCCGATTGTCCTCATAATAAAAAAACTTTTATCTATTGACGGTTCTAGATCAAGTATTTCATTGTGATCCTATTCAATGCACCCAGTGCACTAGATTCTTTTACTCAAAGATACTTTGATGATTTTAGACTCATCATAACACATTTGATCCCACTCAAATGTTAGCAAAAGAATATACAACTTTAACAAGATAAATGTGCCCAACATTTACCTTAAGTTGTGAACATTATTCAAGACTGACTAAAGAATTGTGTCTACCTCATATATATCCAGATGTACGAACAATTCTTCTTTTCTCATAGTCTTTTGACCTTATGATTATTTACTTTTGACAATTATAATAATTAAACTATAAATGCTATAAAAATTTTTAAAACAAAAATCACTTTATTAATATGATAAGACTGTCAAATACAATATTATACTCTTGCTATTGAGCATAATCCTAACAGAACTTACATGAGGTTCATCTTCGATGATGGCTAGAGTTGACATTGGGTATGGCTAAGCTAGACCCCCATCAGACCATCGACGCTAGACGGTGGAGCATGATCTAGGCCGTCAATTCTTCCCCTTTCTTTTCTTTGATAACTGCCCGAATTTAATGCCCAACTACTAGCTGCCCTCTGTTAGGGTTTCTCTCTTAGTCGAGGTGGTTCGCCTTCTAGGGCTAGCATTAGCCTTTAACTGATCCTCTGGCCATTCTAATGGTGATTCTAAAACATTCTTCAAGGTTTAAGGTGTCCTAGTTCCTTAGGATAGCGTAGGTCTTCATGGGGTCCTCTCTTCTTGTCGATTCGTCTCTCCATTGATGGATCGCTCCCTAGGGTATGACCAAGACGTGTCGACCCGTCACAGCGCACTAGTCGGTCCCGATTGTGCCAGGAATCCCAATGCTGATTGGGGCCAAAATTAGAAGGCAGAGTGTCCTCATGCTAGGCTTGATTGGCTCGGGATTAGGATGGTACTTAGTAGACAGACTCTTTCTAGGACTGGGCCTGATCCTGCTGTGGTACACTGGGAAAAGTACTTCTTTGATTTCTTTGCCATTTTTGACGGTTAATGGTTAGGTTTCCACCTTTAAGCAACCATATACCGATTTGTAATTACCTAGAGGCCTCCAGTTAAGGCATAGTCTAGGTCTCCCTTCATTTGAAAGCGAGCTACAAAGTACCCATCACCAAGATCTATCGGTTGCCATTAACTAAGCAGATTCCATTTTTGAGTGAGTTTAGTGATCATGAAATTTATAGTGTGTGATCTTCCCATGTTCTTCAAAATTAGAGCATTAGCCCTTGGATTATGAAGTTGCTCCTTTAAATTTGAACAAAGTTTCACCATCAGACCATTTGGATGGTCATAAATCAGAATATCCTCTTGATTGATTTGAAGTTTTCCCTTATTAGCAGCAAAACCAGCCCAAGAACAGGAATTAGACATACCCATCAGTTTTGATTTGAAGCTTCTCAAAGCTTCATTTCTCAAATTATCAGCTCTAGAACTAGTTCTACCTTGATTAACATCCTTCGATCTAGCTCGCTTAGTAGAATCACCACTCTCCAGACTACTTTCAATCAAAATATCCTCCATGTTGTTCAAAGATTGTTGAGTGGAAAATACAAAAATTTCACTCTGATCCTCCATCAAAATAGAAAATGTTGCAAAAGGAAGAGAAAAATAAGCAAAAAGAAAAACTCAAAGGGATGACGGCGCGTTGTCACGACCCGTAAGATCCAAAATCTAGATTCCAGCCAAGGAGCCGAACAAGTCCACAACAATGCCAAGTTATTGGAAGAATCTAGAGATTTCCACACACTAATGGAAGTCTCTAGTTGGCGGAACATTCTAGAGATCTCTGGAAAAGCCTAGCAACGGATGCTTCTAGAAGTCTCTAGCCACACAACCATTCTTGGTTGTTCTTGTACATATCTAGATAGGTGTAGAATTATCTAGAAACATATACACATATATAGATACCTATATAGAGAATTCTAGATAGGAAGAATACTCCAGACTTGTATAGAACATTCTGGAGGCCAAACCTCCACCATTGGATCAAATTGATTCCAACTGTTCATTGAGGAGGTAGACAACTATAAATAGGAATCCGCCCAACTATGTTGGCGACGCAAGCACGGTGACTCCATCAATCCCATCCCCATATGGGATGACTTCAAGTGAGAACTCAAGAAGGAATTCTTGCCAACCAACGCCGAGAAGGAGGCCCGCGGGTCGTCTCTGTCACCTCAAGTAGTCGGGGTCCATCAACGACTATATCAAGGAGTTCACAACCTTGACCCTTGAAATCGAAGACATGTCGGATAAAGACTCTCTCTTCTTTTTCATGGACGGCCTCAAGGATTGGGCTAAGGTGGAGTTGGAAAGGCATAACGTGCAAGACCTTAGCATTGCTATTGCCGCTGTAGAGTCACTTGCCGACCTCACCCGTTCTAAGAAAAAGGAGCAACAACTATGATGAAGGAGGGGACAAGCCGAAGGAAAACGATCGCAAGGATAAGGAGCATCCCAAGTCCCCTAATGGTGACAATCGGCATGACACACAAGGAGGCAAGCCCAGAGTGATCAAATCGAAGAGTCCATGCTTCATTTGCAATGGGCCACATTGGGTATGCAATTGCCCAAAGCAAAAGATGCTCAATGCCATGGTCACCCAGCTTGAGGAAACCAAGGCGTCCGAAGGCCAAGCAAGCATGGGATCTATCCAACAAATCTATGCACTTAACGGGCAAGCCATGCCTCCAACGCCTGCCAAGAAAGGCCTTATGTTCATGAAGGCCACCATCAGAGGCAAGCAAGTATGTGCGATGCTGGACACCGGGGCAAAGCACAACTTTGTATCGGTGGATGAAGCCAAACGACTTGACCTTCATATCACCAACGAGGAGGGTGCCATCAAAGCCGCCAACTCTCCTGTCAAGCTAATTGATGGCATCGCGAAGGGCGTCACTATCCACCTAGGGCCATGGAGCGGAAAGCTGGATTTCTCTATAGTCCCCTTAGACGACTACGAAATGGTTCTAGGCATGGCGTTCTTCGACCAAGCCAACGCTTTCCCCCTACCTGCTTCTAGCTCACTTAGTATCCTCGATAGAGGCAAAACAATGACCATCAAGGTGGAGCGTGTGACCGAACCAGAGATCATGACGCTATCTGCCATACGGCTTATGGAGGCATCTAGCCCTCCTACCTCTTTAGAGAACCTCCGGCAGACCAAAGGCAATCTAACCAGCGGGAAGCAGCAACCAAGGCCAACAAAGGAAGGCATGACAAACGCCAAACCGCCGTTGCCACAATGCCAGCCCGCCTATACCAACCTGAAGGAGCCAACACGAAACAACGCTCGTTTGACTTCGAACAAGATTACAATCCTTCATGAGAGGTTTCCCAAGCCGAAGTCCACTCATCCGAAGGAGCCAACCCATGGCAAACTTCAGCGTGCATGGTGCACACGTGACGAGGGTGTCACGAAATCAGGTGGGAAAGGATGTCACGGCCTGCAAGATCTAAAATCTGGATTCCAGCCAAGGAGCTGAACAAGTCCACAACAAGGCTAAGTTGTTGGAAGAATCTAGAGATTTCCACACACTAATGGAAGTCTCTAGTTGGCAAAACATTCTAGAGATCTCTGGAAAAGCCTAGCAACAAATGCTTCTGGAAGTCTCTAGCCACACAACCATTCTTGGTTGTTCTTGTACCTATCTAGATAGGTGTAGAATTATCTAGAAACATGTACACATATATAGATACTTGTATAGAGAATTCTAGATAGGAAGAATACTCTAAAAGAATACTCTAGACTTGTATAGAACATTCTAGAGGCCAAACCTCCACCATTAGATCAAATTGATCTCAACCGTCCATTGAGGAGGTAGACAACTATAAATAGGAAGCTCCTCTCATTTGTAAGACATCCAAGTCTTCAAGCATTCAAGCATTGTAAAGCTTTCCTATTAGCAATACAACTTGTCTTATTTCCAATCAAGCTCTTCTTATTCCCTTTTCTCTAGTCTCTCTTGTATGTGTGTGAGTGACAAGTAAGGCTTACTTAGCAATATTGTCCTAAAGTTGTCTAAGTGCCACACGGGTTGGCTGAGTAAACTTTAAGCCCGTGACAGCGTGCATTAAACTAATGCCAAAAACTTAAACCAAAACTCATGCTCCAAGCACGTTCAAATCCTCATCCCACATGCCCTATCCCATATTTTTTTACTCACAACAATTGGACACCAAATTTGGTTAAAGTAATATTATTGTTATTCTAAATATATATATATTCAAATTTTTTTAAATTTTTTTGATTTTTTTTTTAATATAACACGTGCTGTGGCCTTTGGCTACGACTAGAATATGAGAAACTGGCACCGTGGAGCCATAGGCAACCGCTTTTTTGCTTCGGTCCGGAGGATCTAAGTATTTTATTGGGCCTAATTAAAAGCCCATTAGCACAATGAAAATCTGAGCCCAAATTCGAGTTTCAAAACCCTCAGCCTTGTCGTCTCTTTCTGGTACCGTCTTCTTTTTCTTCATCGAACTTTAATTTTCTCAGGTAACTCAGCAAATTCGTCGCAGCACTCAGCCAATCTGATCAGTTCGTTCTCTGTGACTTAATTAATTACAGGAAAAGAACTTTGTTTTTCTGAGCAATAATGGCGACTGTGATGCAGAAAATCAAAGACATCGAAGATGAGGTAAATTTAATTTTCCTGTTGTTGCATTCATGGGAAAAAAAAAATTGTTAAAATAATCGTATGTTTTTTCAAGCTGCTGTGTTATGGACAGTCAAATCGACGGTGAAACACTCCGTTCTTTGAAAGTTTATATTTTGTATAGTTTCTATAATACTTTTTTGTTTGTGTTGAACTGGAAATAAATATATTTTGAAGAAGAAGCTTATTTGGGTTTGTGTTTGTTGCAGATGGCAAAGACACAAAAGAACAAGGCCACAGCGCATCATCTTGGCTTGCTGAAGGTACTTAAATTATTTTATGATTTTTCTTGTTATTTAATCGTAAACATATTGTAATACTTAGGTTGGTCGATGTAAATGGTGGTTTATAATTATACATTTTTTTTTTTTTTTTTTTAATTGTTCTTGATATTACCTTACTACCTTAGCTAGTTGATAGTCCAAATCGGTATTATGTGGGGTTGGAATTTATAGATGATATGATATGTTCAGCCTGGATATGGTTGCGTGTTTCCATTGATTGTTTGATTTGAAAATATGATGAACGGATGAGGAAAATATATTGGTGGGTTGATGGTGATGGTGGCACATAAAATTTTTGGGGTTGTTTTGTGAGAGATGTTGTTTGATTGTATTTCACATTATATCTTGTGTTTGCTTTTCGTTTATGGCATATGAGATAAGAGTATTTGAGGATATCATGCATGTAGCAGGAATTGCTTAGGCATTTGTTGTTTTACAATATTTGATATTGTATTTCACATGACGGAGGTTTGGCTTTTTGTGTACTATCTAGTTAAAGCCTGATGTGGTACTTATTTCTTCTTACTTCATTAAAAAGGATAACCAGAGTTTATTTTTTTATTTTTGATATGTTCTAGTTATTTATGATAACTTTTGAATATCCTTTAGAAATTAGTTGGCCATGTAGAGACCCAGCTATTGGTCTTCACAATAAATTCTTTGTTCTTATCGAAATGTGGTTGCTTCTGTGGTGCTAGGCTAAACTTGCGAAGCTACGGAGGGAACTCCTTACTCCCACTACAAAAGGAGGTGGTGGTGCTGGTGAAGGTTTTGATGTCACTAAAAGTGGAGATGCAAGAGTTGGTCTAGTGGGTTTTCCCTCAGTTGGGAAATCTACACTTTTAAATAAATTAACAGGGACATTTTCTGAGGTATGAAACCATTGTTTGTGATTTCATAATTGAGTTACTCTTTTATATCATCTGTGATTTTGAATGACATAAATGCCACCAGTCAGTATGTTTTCTTGGTTATAAATGCTTTCAGTTTGTTTGAGATCACCATGTGAAATTCTTTTACCTTTGGTTTGTGGTCTTAATCAAAGTGCTTAATTTTGCTGATCAATTTGGAGTAATTGTGGAGAAATTCTACTTGTATTTTTTACCGAATACTTGATATTCACACATTAGTTTTCTTAGTTGTTGGTCAACAGTTTGAAACTTTGCTTTATTGTTGTTGTTGTTGTTGTTGTTGTGGAGAAATTCTACTTATATTTTTTACCGAATACTTGATATTCACACATTAGTTTTCTTAGTTGTTGGTCAACAGTTTGAAACTTTGTTGTTGGTTTGAGATCACCATGTGAAATTCTTTTACCTTTGGTTTGTGGTCTTAATCAAAGTGCTTAATTTTGCTGATCAATTTGGAGTAATTGTGGAGAAATTCTACTTGTATTTTTTACTGAATACTTGATATTCACACATTAGTTTTCTTAGTTGTTGGTCAACAGTTTGAAACTTTGCTTTATTGTTATTGTTGTTGTTGTTGTTGTTGTGGAGAAATTCTACTTGTATTTTTTACCGAATACTTGATATTCACACATTAGTTTTCTTAGTTGTTGGTCAACAGTTTGAAACTTTGTTGTTGTGGAGAAATTCTACTTGTATTTTTTACCTAATACTTGATATTCACACATTAGTTTTCTTAGTTGTTGGTCAACAGTTTGAAACTTTGCTTTATTGTTGTTGTTGTTGTTGTTGTTGTTGTTGTTGATTCAAGAGATGAAGGGTGGGATGTTATTGTTATTGTTATTGTTACTTTTGCTGATTCAAGAGATGAAGGGTGGGATGAAGGGATTAGGTGAATCTTTTCTTTATTGTTATTGTTGTTGTTGTTGTTGTTGTTGTTGTTGTTGTTGTTGTGAATCTTTTCTTTATGAACAGGAAGCTGATGAAGTTTAAATGTCATTATATGTGAAGTATGTTATCTTTTGGTAAATCTGCAAACACAATGCATTTCCAAGTCCATATTTTAGTTGTTTGTTTCGTTATTCATACCTCTTTAATAAACTCTTTATTTGATGGTGTGAAACCTGTATATGTATTAATGTTTTGTGAGAAGTTTTGGTAAGTTATAATCCTGGAGTCCTGGAGTCTGATTGACTTATATTGTTTATGATTTACAGGTTGCTTCATATGAATTTACAACCTTAACCTGTATCCCTGGTGTGATCATGTATAGAGGTGCTAAAATTCAGGTATTATTACTTACTTTTGTTTGGTTGGTGGCTGGGCAATCCTTAAATAGTGTTTATTTAGCTTTGCCAGTTGGCTGAAAGTTATTTTTAGAAATTATCATGTTTTATAGTGAAATGTAGAGTTTCAATCAAGTTGCAAACTTGGTGTATGAAACCCAATTTTACTTTTAAGGTAGGCTTTTTCTTTGGAGATGAACATAATGTTTCCTCTATTATGATTTGCAGCTGTTGGATCTTCCTGGTATCATTGAGGGTGCTAAGGATGGAAAGGGTAGAGGAAGGCAGGTAAAGTATTAATATTCTTTTTCCACTTGTATTACATGGTCTGTTACATAGCAAATTGTGTTGTTCATTTCAAAGTGCTATTTTTGGTATATTGCTACCCTTATTCTATTTTGTAAAATGTAGTTAAACATATTTTACTAGATTTTGTATCAATATAGTACATTATAAATTTATTTACTTCACTCAGCCGCACTATGCTTTTAGTGCTTACAAGTTACAACCCATGTTACCAAGAGGTTTGATCATGAGGTCATTAACAATGAAGTGAAAAGATGTGTGATTGTGTTGTGTGAGGTGAAGATAATAACAAATGTGTGGTTGTCATTGATGATGAGCACAGTTATAGAAAAAAAATTTCATGTTCAATATGAATTCTAATTATGTTAGTACATAAAATATACATGTTCAACATGAAGCTAATTAGTATACAATGGTAATATGTTCATCATAGACAGGTCTTTTGGATAATATCTAATTGCTTAGCATGATTCTGGTTCAAATGCATCTTCATTAATCATTGGTTCATTCGTTCAAAACATTTCAACAAAGATTCTTGTTTTTTTTAATACAGGTTATCAGCACTGCTAGAACATGTAATTGTATCTTGATTGTTCTTGATGCAATAAAGCCAATAACTCACAAGCGACTGATAGAGAAAGAGCTTGAGGGATTTGGCATAAGGTAATAGGACCGTATTTTTTGAGTGTATTTGTTCTCTGACCCATTTCTTTGTCAGTGTTGGTCTGGATAAAGGAACATCATTTGTTTTTAAAGTAGGCCTTGTGTGATTTTACGCTTTTTTGTTAATTTGCCATTTAGTGTGATGCTAATGCTTGTATTTAAAATTTTGAAACTTTTGCATGTGCTATGGTTTGCTATTTGAACCAAATTTTTGTTTTTTCTTTATCTTTTTCTTCATACACGCCCTTCATTTTGATCAAAAATGGAATTTCTATACAACATTATAAGTTATATTCTACATTATGCATGATTACGTGTATATATATAAACTGGCCCCTTTGATGCAACGTGAATTTTTAAGTGCTTTGGCATTAAATTAGCTTGATAAAGGTGTTTAATTAATAGAAAGAATATGAGAATGACAAGATGAGGTTGGCCCAATGGTATGCCTCTCACAATTACACCCTTGAGGTTGTGAGTTCAAGTCCTCCCCCTCCCCCAACAACCCCGAATTAATTGTTATGGGGTTTATCAAATGTACTTCCAAATTTAGATGACTTGGGGAAAAACATCAACTAGCATGAATCATGATCATTTATAAGATTCTCACTAGGGCTTTGAACTACAAAATGTTTCTATGTAATGATGTAATCCAAACTGTATACTAATTACGAGTTTGAGTGGCAAGTATTCATTAAGCATATGAAAGCAATTTTTGTACTTAGAAAGTTGCCGCATATATACTTCGAACTATTATGAGTGATTTTACATTATTATCGCAACTATAATGTGATGATATAACTCATCCAATAATATGTGGAATCTAAGGATTTGTTTTCTTCTTTTTTACACTCAAGTGACTCTAATGGCTGCTTTGCTGTAAGTGTACATTTCATCTATGCAATTGAACTTATGCTGTTAGAAACAGTGTTTTAAAACTCGGTTCGAGGTGGCCACCTCGACTGCCTCTCCAAGGAAATTGCACTGAGGCTGCCGCATCACCTGGGGTTGAAGAAATTCCAGCCTCAACCGCTCGAGGCTGCCGTCTCTTGACCGCCTCGAGGCGGTGCAGTCGAGGCTGAATGGGTGCATTTTGTGTTAACTGTTTTATTTTTTATTTTTATATCACTTGAAACTGAAACGTGTTGTTTAACTAAAAAAATAAAAAAATAAAAAATAATACATGGTGATTTTGTTCGTGTCTTAAAAAAAATACAATGCTGTTTGTTCTATTTTTCTTTACTTCTATACTTCTCTATAAATCTATGTTCTCTCATCTCTTTAATCTTCACTGTTTTTGTTGTTAATATGAGGAACAATTCACTGTTTTGTTAACATTAATATTGTTAATAATTATGAATATGATCTTCCAAATGATCCCAATCCCAATAGTGTTGATGAAAATAATGATTAGACCAAATCTATTATGACTCTTCGGAGGATGGAAGTTGAGATGGAGGGAATGACACTTTTGATTCACATTTCAAGCCACTTGACTCAAATGATAGTTTATTCGAATTTCTTTACTTCTATACTTCTCTATAAATCTATGTTCTCTAATCTCTTTAATCTTCACTGTTTTTATTGTTAATATGAGGAACAATTCACTGTTTTGTTAACATTAATATTGTTAATAATTATGAATATGATCTTCCAAATGATCCCAATCCCAGTAGTGTTGATGAAAATAATGATTAGACCAAATCTATTATGACTCTTCGGAGGATGGAAGTTGAGATGGAGGGAATGACACTTTTGATTTACATTTCAAGCCACTTGACTCAAATGATAGTTTATTCGAATCGTTTGATCACTAGTGATCATTTATTGTTTGAATGACCTTTTTTTTTTTTTCTTAATGTGTCATTTGTGTAGGATATTTATGTTAGCATTGTTGCTAATGACTTATTTATTAAATATTATGGAATACTTTCTATTTCATTAATTTTCTTTGAATTTTTTTTTCTTCCTTTTTTTTTTTTCTTATAAATTTTTTTCCATTTTCTGGTCGAGGCTGCCTCGCCTTTCAAGTTTTAAAACATTGGTTAGAAGTTCCTGATGAAATGTTTATTCCAAACTTTTTTGCTCAAGAAATGCTTAAGTAGCTAATCCCTGTGAAAGGCTTCCTGTCAAATGTGCTAAGGATTAAATTAATTTTCTAGAAATTGTAATGTAGGTGGTTCTACCTTTCTTGATGTAATTTCTTGTGAGTTATATCATGTTCAAGTGTTACCCTGTGGACTATGTTTCTTGAATATTCTTGTAATATCTATTCTATGCTTCTAATCAGTAATTTTTCATCATCTTTCCTTATATGAGTATCGTTTTTATTTTTGATGGTGATTTCATTATTTCTTCATATTTTGAGAACAGATTGAACAAGGAACCACCTAATCTGACATTCAGGAAGAAAGATAAAGGTGGTATTAATTTTACCTCAACAGTCACCAACACACTTCTTGACCTAGAAACTGTGAAGGCTATATGCAGTGAATACAGAATTCATAATGCTGATATCACTCTGAGGTATGATGCGACTGCCGATGACCTTATCGATGTCATTGAGGGCAGTAGGATATATATGCCTTGCATCTATGTCGTGAACAAGATTGATCAAATTACCCTTGAAGAGCTAGAGATTTTGGATAAACTCCCTCACTACTGCCCAATTAGGTAAGTTCAATTTTTATTATATTTTTGTTATTTGATAGTTGTTTAAATTCTTTATCATTAGTCTATGTTCATTTTCTTTATAAGAACAAAAATATATTAATGAAAGAGAGAGTACAAAGCCAAAAATGAATATTAGTCTTTATTTCTCACTTCCAGTTTGAGTTTCATGGAAGATTGTCATTGTAAAATGTGGATGTGAGTTACTGATTTTATATCATTCACGATCAGTAAATGATATTCTACTGTAACTCTGTTGTACAATAAACTCTAGCTATTGCTAAGTCCTTTGATAGCTTTTAGTACTTGTGATCATCTTATGGTGTCATATTCATCTAGAAATACTTCTTTTTCTCATTGTGACTCTTTCTACACATGGATGCACTCTGTGAGATGTGCATATGCTATCATCAGAAGATGCGCAAATCTCCTAGTTTTTTCTTTCCTACATGACACTTCTGAATGTGGTCAAATCATAATTTATATAGGGGTCCTGCCTCAAATTAGGCATGATCATGACAATAATACTTTCTGCCAAAATTTTCCCAATTTGGCAACTGTGTATTGAATGAAGATGCACTTTTTTACCTTCAAATTTCGGTATTCGGATGGGGAAATCAGTAGCCGGAAGACCAACTAAAGCACAGAACATTGTTTTCCACTGTTATTCAGTTTGTTGCACAAAATCTGGTAACATGAGCAATGTGTGGTTATGTATCCCCAACTGTAATTTCACCTGGTGGCATTGTCTGCTCCAGCACAATGATCTTTAATTTATTGTTTTTTTTGTACAGTTTATTGTGCTTTGAAGTTCTTTTTGCCATGTTAGTTATTTACATGTGTAATTTGCTGATTTTTGTACAGTGCTCATCTGGAATGGAACCTTGATGGCTTACTGGAGAAGATATGGGAATATCTTAATTTAACTCGAATATATACAAAGCCCAAAGGGAATAATCCAGACTATGAAGACCCTGTTATTCTGTCTTCTAAGAGGAGGACAGTTGAGGACTTTTGCGAACGAATCCACAAAGATATGGTCAAACAATATAAGTAGTGAGTACTTTTTTCCCAAATTTCATTGCCTTTGTTTCTGTCGTTATTATTCCAAAATGAGTGTGTAGTGCTGACTTTGGAAAAATGATGCAGTGCTCTGGTATGGGGATCAAGTGCGAAACACAAGCCCCAAAGGGTTGGCAAGGTTGATTCTAAAACCCGATTCTCATGCTGTCAGTAATTGTATTATTCCTTCACATATCCATGTTTTCCTTACCTTACTGGTTGAAAATTTGAAATGCATATTTGATGGTTGTGCACACCAGGAGCATGAGCTTGAAGACGAAGATGTTGTTCAGATTATCAAAAAGGTGTGAGCGTGGTTGGCAGAAATTCATTGGTACTTGACAACGAAATTTCTTCCCAGATGTTCCGGCAACGAGAATAGGTACAACAAGAGATAGCTTGATGTGTAATTAAGCCATTTTGGTGGTCAAGCTCTTTGGTGGTGATTCATGCTGTTGACTGGTTAGTATTTTATTACTGTATCGTGTATTTGCACTTTAAATGAGACTGGCCATAGAAGAACTGAGAGAACTTGGCACTTGTTCCCTTTTTCGACTTCCTTTTGCCTCCGGCTGGTTTTTCATGTTTTTTGTTCCATCTATCAGGAGGCACCTCGATATATAAAGTTCAACGAATAGTAGTAAACTTGCATTATATCTGAACTTATTACAGGATTGTGCTACATTTTGGTTTGATTTTATATCAATATACAGTGTTCGAAAAAGTAGCCTAGGCGGCCATGGCTGCTGCGATTTGGGCCAAATTGGCCTTCTTAGGTGGCTCGGCGTCTAGTCGGCAGCCTAGGCGTCTAGTCGGCAGCCTTTGACTCTTTGAGTAATTCTATATTATCCAAATTTGGTGCCCAAATGATGTGGTAACAATGTTAACCATTCATTTAAATCATGCAAATTTAATACAATTTAAATGAATGGTCTATATTGTTGCCATATCATTTGGGTACCAAATTGGGCAATGTAGCATTACTCTTTTTTTAAACTGCCCCTTCAAAATGGTGTCATTTTATTTAGGAATAATAATAATAATAATAAATCTGGCTGCAGCTGCACTGCCTAAGCGATCGGTGTTAGGTACCGGGCTGCCCTCCCTACTAGCGACCAATTCCTACTAGAACACTGTCAATAAATCAATAAGATTATTTGGTCTAATGTGGGCCTGTGGGGTTTTGGGAAGGTTGTAAAAATGATTTTGATCATTAATGGTTTATATGCCTTGCTATGATAAAACGTTTTGTAATTTGAAATTGGCTTTCATGTAATATAATACCTCTAGTATCCCTTAAATATATATATATATATATAAAATACCTCTAGGATATTAATCGGAAATGGTGTGACAATTGAATTGTAATTGTCATATTATTTATTATTTTATTTTATAAGATAGACCAACTTGGAGCTATTCGAAAATCATAAAGGTCATGTTTGGTTTGCGAAAAGTAAACCACGTGTGAAAATAATCTATATAGAAATGGAATCCTTAGAGGAAAATAATCTATTTCTAAACTGGTTCCTTTGTTTGGTTGTGATATGGAATTCATTGTGGGATCATAACTATTTTGACAAAAATGTCACTTATATATAAATATATATTTGGAAATATTCAAAATTATTTTAAAATTTTAGTTATTTGTAAGGTTAATTGGCAGTAATGCCCTTTAAACTTTTCAAAAATATGCACTATACTTTCTATACTTTTTTTTGTTCGCCACTAAACCTCCTAAACTCTTACAAATTGGCAAATGTAGAATAAAAATATTTTCTCACAGAGGGAAAAAACCCAAGTGTTTACTAAAAAAACGAGAGTTCAGGGGGTTTAGTGGTGAAAAAAAAAAGTATAAGGGACATAATGCATATTTTAGAGTTTATGGGGTATCGGTACCAATTAGCCTATTTATAATTTAAAAGATGTGTCGGAGGAGGCAACAACGGTCACCTTCAGTTGCCTCCAGTTGCCTCCTCCGGTGAAGAGACCTCCTCTATCGACAGAGGATGGAGTCTTTCGTCGATGGAGGTGAGTAGATTCACCATTGCAAATCGCAATGAAAGGTCTGTACTCTTATCACGATTTGCAATGAAGGTCACGAAGTTGGAGGCGTGAGCCTCCTTTGGTGGAGGCTTTCTTCCTCTTTCGATGTGAGCCTCCTCTATTGCGAACATATGAATCCTTCGCCTACAACGATGGAGGGTCTGTCCTCTATCGTGATTTGCAATGGAGGAGGCATGAGCCTCCTTTGGTGGAGGCTCTTAGCCTCTTTCAATGTGAGCCTCCTCTGCTGTGAACAGAGGAAGCCTTCGCCTCCAATGATGGAGGCAAGGACCTCCAGCAACGACGAGGCCATAGTGTATGGTGAATGAATAAATTTTTCTTTTTAAAAAAAAATCATTTTCATTACCACCAACTCTCTCCAACTCTCTAACTTATCTAAAGCATCCAAACACTCAAAATAAATTGGTGGAATGGATGATGAAACACTCAAATCCAATCGTGATTCGTGGCCCATCAGCTATCATCATGCGCAGTTGGGATTTCGAGTTAGAAACCGAAAAAGAAATTCATCATTTTTCAACAAATAAACAATCAAATGCAATGAAATCATGAATTATTATTTTTTATGTCTTTCATCATCCAAAAATTAAACCGAAATTGGTACATGATTAGCATTCAAAACAATAGAAGTACCATCTTCAATAACACTACACAAACTAATGCAACAGTTAAACTACTTTATTGAAACCAAAGAATAATCAATATGTGCACAAACACAATATGTCCACAAACGCTACCAAGAAGAGGAGATCTAGGCATGTTTTGGGTTTGCAAGGGAGGGGTTTGGATTTGTTCTGGATAGCGGTGCATGTAGATCCAAAAAATCTACAATTGAATTTGTAGAGCGGTAGACACTGACAATCCTGCAAATAAGTAGAGTGGTGTAGAGGGATCGATGAGGTCAAGCATTTTGTAACCTGAAAAAGGCAAAGTTAACACAGTGGGGGTGGTCCCTTTAGGGGACTTTCCGACGCTCAAGTCAGTGGAATATTCGTAATAGATAAATGTCAGAACGAAATAGTAAAAGATTTGGTAATAAATACAAATCAGAAGCTAAATAAATGATCAAACCGTATGTGTGAGGGATTTTAGAGCCCTCTTTCTGAATGTGTGGCATTGAACTGTAGGCCCTCGTTTTGATGTGAATATGTATTAAGAAAAGGCGATTGGGCATGTAGATTGATGGAGATCAACTTGGTATGAGGTTGACGTAGACCGATAGTGTTAATAGAGATCAACTGAGTATGAGGTCAACCATAGACTGCAAGAGTTGATGAAGATAAACAAAGTATGAGGTCGACCGTAGATCGCTAGAGTTGGTAGAGATTAACTAAGTATAAGGCCAACTGTAGATCGCTAGTGTTAAGTACGAATTTGATTGTAGACCGCTAGGGTTGATGGAGATCAACTAAGTATGAGGTCGACAGTAGACTGCTAGAGTTGATGGAGATCAACGAAGCACGAGATTAACCATAGACCGCTTGAGTTGATGGAGATCAACTAAGTATGAGGTCGACTATACAACGCTAGAGTTGATGGAGATCAATTAAGTATGAGGTGGCTTATAGACCGATAGAGTTGATGGAGGCAACTAATTATGAGGTCGATCGTAGACCGCTAGAGTTGATGGAGATCATCTAAGTATGAGGTTGACTACAGACCACTAGAGTTGATGGAGATCAACTAAGTACGAGGTCTATCGTAGACCGCTAGAGTTGGTGGAGATCAACTAAGTATAAGGTCGACCGTAGACCGCTAGAATTAAGTACGAGGTTGACCATAGACCGCTAGAGTTGATGGAGATCAACTAAGTATGAGGTAGATCGTAGACAGCTAGAGGTGATGGAGATCAACCAAGTACGAGGTCGACTGTAGATCGCTAAAGTTGATGAGGATCAACTAAGTATGAGGTCGACCGTAGACCACTAGAGTTGATGGAGATCAATTAAGTATGAGGTTGACTGTATAACGATAAAGTTGATTAAGGAAACAAAATATGAGGTCGACCGTAGACCGTTAGAGTTGATGGAGATCAACTAAGTACGAGGTCGACCGTATACAAACGTGAAGTGGAGATGATTGGAGATCCATAAGATGGTAGATTGTGATAATTGGTTGTTTATATTTTGAACAGAAGCGTACACGTTGATCGTGTCAAAGTTGACAGAATGGCACCTTAGTAGCACGAATTGCAAAGCTCTTTTTATTACCCACATGAGTAAAGAGCTTTGAGAGTTGAGCGCCCCCTCACCCCCTAACTTATGAATGACAGGTTCTCTATTTATATGTGGGAGGCCATGGAAATTGTTGTGATCACGGACCGAGATCATGGGCTTATCCCGTGATCTTCAGGCTTTAGGATGAAGTCATTGACAACCACCATCGTTGGTCTGATTAAGTCTAAGAGGACTTGGTCATACATAGAGCTGAGAATTGGGCTGCTGATGGGTTTTTGGGCCTAAATTAATAAGTGGGCCTTATTTTTTTTTTTTTGAGTATTTGAAGCATCTTATCAAGGGCATGCATAACATTGGCATAAGCAATTGCGATGTGCTATTTTTGGCTACTACAGTACACATTATCGTTCGCGTGAAAACAAGAGGTTTGTGTAGTTTTTGTTCGCACGAAGAATCCGAAACCTCTAGGTTTGTGTGGTTCTGGTTCACGACGGGGTTGGGTGGTTTTGGTTCATACGATGAGGAAAGGGTCTGGTAATAAGGGTTTGGGTTTGGGGCAATCAATTTTGACAAACTTTTTTTTTTTTTTCATTTAACCTTTACCTTTTTCATTTTTCAAAATTTTAATTTCTGATTGCGACTATTTAAATTCTTATTTCTATTTTATTTTTATTTAAAACATCTGCCACGAGTCACATATATGGGAATGCTAAGTGAAAGTACCTTACACCCATGTATCTATTATCTTTGACTAACTATTGACTAATGGAATGACCAATTTGATGTATTTTCAAAACGATGAGGACCAAAAACCCTAATACAAATAAGTTGAGTCAAAAAGTGATGTTTGGTTAAATCATAGGGACCAAACTATAATTCCCTCTTCAAAGAATAATGTTAGATTATTCAAATTATTTGTCTAGTGTTTAAATGATATGGCACGGGAGTTGTAACTATTATGAGATAATGTGATGAAGCACTTTGAATGAATCATTAGCTTTTATAGAGACACCATATGTTTTGGCAATTCAATTTTATCTCAATGTGTTGAAGCACTTTGAATGGATCATCTTAATCACTAGCTCTTGGCTTTAGCTTGTACTTTCCAAGTGGAAAACCCTTTGCGAAAATTAATCCACAGTATATCTTCTTTATACTTTCAGCTGTTTCTCCAAGATCTCCACTAAAATGATTTTCTATTGGAAATGGAACTATATATACAGTGACGTAACCAGGATTAAACATTATGGTGGGCTAAAATAATCTTTTTTTCACCGATCATTAACAATATGAGAAAATTGTATTAATTAAAAATAATGATACACCTAGTCAAGAATACATAACGAGACTTACCCTGTAAATATATATTCTACATAAATACTAAATAAATACGTTAAAAATTAATAAAAAAACAAAGTCAAAACAAATTATAAAATAAACATTGAAATGCAAATACAATCAAATTCTAATTTATTTGATTATTATGTTAGTTTAGTTATGATGGAGCATTCAAGTCACCATGGGTGAAACCAGAAAAAAATAAAATAAAAAAATAATTCCGGGTGGGTTGTGGACAATTTCATATAGATAAAAAGTTATAATATATAATAATAATAATAATAAATCATTTTGATAGTGAATCTCGACGGTACAATATTTTTTTTTAATTAAAATAAAAAAGTATACATATTCAGAGGACATAATGAGTCTTACCCTCAAATACATATTATAACCAAGAAAAAAACACAAGAAAATAAAAAGAAAATATGCATGCAATTTAAATACAATAAAGTCCTACTTAAATTTTGATTTCTGAGGCTTCAAAGAAGCAAAAGCATAAATCCATATCAATTGTATCAACAAGTTCTCTCTCAATATAAACAACTATACGATTCTCAAGAAACTCGTCATCTATCTTGTTGTGTAAAGACGTTTTAATAAGTTTCATAGCCGAAAATAAAACTTAATTTTACAACATAAACTTAAAAATAAAAATAAAACTTACAGTTTTCACCTACTGATGTCTATATACCTCCACGAATTCAACAGCTATGAAAACTCATAAAATTGAAATTCTTAGAGACTTGGAGATTAATTTATATGGCAAATCTACTGCTTTTTTGTTTGTTGTTAAGAGGTTAAAATTTCCCAATTTGATTTTTGAGTTAGGAGTCGTTTGTTTTTTCCACTTAAAACTTAATAGGTCTGAATCATAATTATTAAGTTGTTTTGTTTGTTTTTTTAAGTGGTCAAACAACTTAAAAATTCCAAAAAACAACTTAAAATAAAAAGTAAAAAATCATGACTTTTCACTTAATTATAAATCATTAAATTGCATTAAATGCAATCCAAAATATTTTCTTCAGATATTATCCCACATATATAACATATTTCCAATTTCATCATAATTATATATGTTATAGAAATCCTAATTTTAATGTATTGCTTATTTTAAATAGCTTTAAAAATAAAAAAGAACCCTAATCATTTCTCATATTGGTGTTTAATATCAATACTTTATTATGATATTAGGGTGATGTATTTATATATATATATTAAAGTGTTTTGTGTGAGTTTTCTTGTTGCCCCATTTTTTTTTCCAGTAAAAATAAAGTTTGTTTGTAATTGAAGAAGAAGATCATAGTCATATGTGATCATATATAATTATTATTTTCGAATTGTTTTTATTCCATATTATATGTATAATTGTTTAAAATGGATATAAATGTAAAATTAATTTTTTTTCAGACAATTTTACTTTTAAAAAACAAACATGTTGACAATACATTCAGATGTGAGGAAAAAAAAAAACACAAATAAATATGTCATTCAGGTTTAGATTTTAGTCCCCATTCAGTCTTCTGAAAAATTTAGGACTAATCAGTCTTCAAACAAATAAAAAAAACAAACGACCCCTTAGTAAAGGGTTAAAATTTATCTTTCACTTGGTTAAGGAAGTACAATAGGTTTTAATGAATTTGATGCATGTTTTTAAGTTATTAGATAGTTATTAAGATAAAGAAAAATATGTTAAGTCAAGTTAGAATCAAAATTGGGTTGGGATATACTTAGAATTAATTAGGGTGTATTTAGACTATTAAAAAACTTTATTTTTTTAAAAAGAGTTAGGGTGGTGATTAGGGATGGGCGTGGGGGCCCAATGGGGCAGGGGAGGGTACCCCCACCCCCAACCTCATTCCTCAAACCTCCCTTACCACCTCCCCCATGATCCATTTGGGGGGACCAGTGGGGGGGACATTTTGAGGGGAGGTTCCCCCACTCCCACGCTCAAAATCCATTTCCCCCATTTCATTTTCTTTTTAATTCTAAATTTCAAATTTTCAATCCGAAAAGTAATAAAAACATAATAAAAAATACAATACAAAATCTAAAATACAATACAAAATAATTGCATAATACATATATATATTATTTTGGGGGTTAATTACACCTTATAAATGAACAACCATAACATTTAATTTTAATAATTTATAATATTTTTTAATTGTTAAAAATTTTATATATAAATAAAAATAAAAATAATATATATATTATTTTGGGGGGCCCAATGAGGTTTTGGGTTTGGGGGGAGGTACCCCCACCACTTCCCCCAAAATATGTTTGGGGGCAAAGTTTGCCCCTACCCCCACCCCCACCCCCACCCCCACCCCCAAAACCCCATGGGGGCCTATGGGGGATAAGCCCCCATGAAGAAATGCCCATCCCTAGTGGTGATGAAGGCCGTCGTTGTGCCTATCAAAAAGATTTATCTATTCTATTATCTTGCAAATGCACGAGTCAAATGACTAGTATAACAAGTAAGTAAATGTCGTTCCCACAAAAAGATGGTATTCGTCAACTATATCTAGCTCTAGAGTTTATTTAAAAGCAATTCAAATAGAATGTGGAAGTGGTGAGAATGATGTGTGTGAAGTGTAAGCATAATGCGATTGGTGTGTGATGTGTTGGAATGGAAAACAAACTAACTAAAGTTATTAAACTAAAGATAGAAATGTAACTGGGTGCTTACCTTTCTAAATTACTCTACTACTAAGTTAATCTACTCCTAAAGACAAACACCCCAACTACGAAAATAATATTGGCTTGGAGAGATGCAAGAATTGTACACACAAGGGAAATCAGTTCACAAACACAATATGCAAATCATGTAGATTGTAAAACCTGTGAATACCATTTAATTCAAGTAAAGGATTCGTTCTCTTGATTAGGGAATTACCCAAATCAATTCATTACTCTCCAACGGTAATGGTAGAGCAATTGTGTCTTAAGCCATCACTCACCTATGGTAAAGGATGAGCAATAGCTAAAGACCCATTAATGCAAAGAACATGGAACCAAAACCTATTATAGCATGATTATGAATAGACAAGTTTCATCCATTTAATATAGCTAAGTAGCCAAGACTATGCCCGAAAGGTAATACTAGAGCACAATCTCAACTCTCATTCACTCAAATCATTACAAACATAGTATTTTAAATCACTCAACAACATACATACACAAATGAGATACTTGGTTACAATACTCTCGATTTAAGTTATTCTACTACTAATCTCATCCATATGTACACATAAATTTATAATCTTCCATACACATAAATATCACAATAAAATTTTAATCATAAACATACTTAAAGAATGAATCAATACCAAATCAAATCTAAGAACAACTCATACATATATAGCTCAAGTGTTAGGTTTACAAATATTCCCACATAGGGTTACACATCTAAGATAGAAAATACAAAGAGAAGAGTGATAAGAATAAACCCTTGAAGACAAACGAGCCTCCTTTCTCCTTTGAATCTTCTCCAACGAAGGATGGAAGAAGTGTAGATGTGATGGTGGTGAGCTTCCCATGGAGGAAGAACCTCTATGGAAGCTTGGAGCTCCTCTCTCTCTTTGGTGGTGTTGAAATCTAATAAGGGTTTCTTAGAGCAAGATGGTGATTTTTGGTCCTTTGGAGAGTGGGCAAAGAGGTGTATTTCTAGTGGGAAATGTTAGGGCAAGAGTTGGGTGCGAAAAAACACCAGTATCCCTTTGAAAATTGGCCAATTCGCGAGTTTGAAACAGCAGTGACAAAGCCGCAGAAAAACCACGGGTTCGTCTCTTTTGGTTTGTGGGTTATTTCTCGTGGTTCTGAAGTCACGGTATTCAATGCAGGTTCTCCCGTTATGTTTCGTAGGCAAGAGGGCATGGTGGTGAGCTTGAAGCTTGATTTGGCCATGGAAGTTTGGGTTTCTCTGAGGGGAGAGAAATGATTGCACGGAGGCCTAAAAATGGTGGAAAACTGACCGAGGGACATCACGCCGTTGATATGGGAAGAAAAAGGTCGGAAAACGGCTGGACAATGTCGGGTTGAAGTTGGGTTTGCAAGAAAGGAACTTAAAATCGATAGATATACCGAAATATCCACCGATATATCCGTATTTTGGAGGGACTGATATCAAAACAAACAAATATCCAATATCTTGCAGAATATCCGGTTGATTTCAAAATATTTGTAAAAATCTCCCGAAATTCCCGAAATTTTACGAATTTCACCCTGAAAGTCCATGGATATTTTGCATTTTATTAAAATAACTTTTTTAATCCTAAACAATTAAATTATTGTTAAAATAATTTAGATTGAAAATTATTTTAGAAGAAACATTAACAATTTTATAAAAATTTCCAACATAATAGTTAATAGTAAAATTATTGAGGACTTGAAGCAAAATTGGATAAAGAACCAAAGAGTAAACGTGTAAAATATATAAAAAATTTTGAACGCAATATGAAAAAAAAAATAAAAAATTGTTTGTGACTCAAATGTGTAAGCTTGAATCCAAATGTAAAATTGTAACCACATTTGCTTTAATCCACAAAAAACAAAGGAACCGTCTTGCCTATTTTAAGCTTGAATAACCTTTTTATTGTTATTATTGTAAGTGCCTCATTTTTGATTCGCATATTTCATTGACAAAACCACAACGGGGTTCAAACTTGTAAGGGTAGCTTATGATTGAAAAAATCCTCATCAAATGTCAATGAACTTCATTATGGGCATCAAGAGATTCAAGGAAGATAGATTACTTGTCTTGACTCTTAATTTGAAGAGATTTAGGTTGCACACACACATTTCTAATGGTTTCATATGTATGCTTTGCTTTTGTGTGCATTCTTTTCACATGTCACATTTCACACTTGCATCTTGTTGTTGTATTTTGTGGTGTGTTAGTGTATCTAGTAATTCGTTTCCCGAGTCTTATTCAGAAATGTACGCGCTTGCACAATGGTATGCTTGGTTTAGCGTGAGGATCACCTTCAGAGATGCCCTTGGCTTCTCTTTTGGTTCACCACACAATGTGGGAAAACATGGCATTGTCGCCCTTTGATGGTGTTGCCACTTGATGGTGTCGCCTTGATGGTGTCGCCATGGCGATAGAGAAATTTCTTTCCTGAAATTCAATTAGGTATGGTGTCACCACTTTGTCGCCATTTGTGTCGCCATGGCGACAGAGAAGTAAAATTTGGTGTCGTCATGGTATCGCCCTTAGACAAATGGTGACATCTGATTTTGTCCAAAAACGACATCATTTTGATTGCATCTCTCTCTCTCTATATATATATATATGTTGCCTTGTCTTCTTAAAAAGAAAGAGAAAGCTGAGATTGTGTGTTTTTAAAAGCAAAAAGAGTGACTTGCAAGATAAGAGAGAAAGAAGTGATTTTTATCATTAAAAACACAAAAACCCATCTTCCACTCAAGGTTCATTCATCATCTTGCATCTTCTAGGTATGATTTCTCATGGGTTTTTCATTATGTCTCACATGACTTGTAACTAGAACATCATATTCATCTTTCACATGTTCTTGCCTAGTTTCAAGATAGCTCATTTATGACTTGACTAGTTTCAAGATTGTATTTTTATTATGTCTTGTGAGTTGCTTGTGGTAGATATTGCATGTAGGAATTTGTTTGCATATTTAGCTATGTTATATACATGTCACTTAGCAAAATGATATCTAGGAATGTCTAATATACTCATTCATGCCTAGATAAGCTTAACTGTCTAACCTTACATTTTAGCATCTTGAATATTGCACATATTCACCTTAGGTTGTTTTATCTCTTCTCTTTGATAGACAAGTCTTGTATTTGCATTTTGGTAGTTTGCAAGCAAGGGACTAGATTCACTTTTGAAGGTCTGCGGGTAGTAGTGGTGGATTAGTAATCGTATAGGGTTTGATGTGGTCAACCTAGGTTGTAATCACCATTACAATTAGTGGATTGAGGTTCTTGTGTTGCGCACATTACAACCAGTGGTTTTTCCCCATGTAGGTTTCCACATAAAAATCAAGTATCTTTTACTTCTGCATTTTTACACTTGATTTTAGTTTTTGACTAGTTGGGGTTAATTCTGTAATATTGACTAACATTGAAAATTGGTAAAAATCGATTAAAATGTATTTACACACCACCCCCCCTTTTCCTTTCTAGATTTTTTTAGAACTCGTTTATATTTATTTTCAATTATAATATGAAGTTGAAACTTAAGGATATAGCAGCTGCAAAAGATAAAGTAAATGAAACTAATTTTATGGATCTACTTCAAGTAGCTTCTAAAGCAGGAGACGTTAATAAGAATCCTATTTTTAGCTGGGTTAGACTTGCCTCCTTGGATGATGATGAGGGAAATCTTGATTCACATATTGCTTCTCATGCTCGAGACATAGGAATAAATGTTGAACAAGTTATTAGAGAAGAAGTTGATGTAGATCGTGGAGTTATTGTTACTAGCTCTGAAATAGATACTCGCGTGTGTCTAAACAACCTAGAGGGGGGTGAATGGGTTGTTAATCCGGTTAGTTACTAATTTTTCGGATTAGTTAATATTCAAAAATAAACCCAATTCAACAAACAATAAAATCAAGTATAAGTTGCGGAAATTAAAGAACACTTGATTTTTATGTGGAAACCCACACAGGGAAAAAACCACGGGCTGTTATGTGCGCTACACACGGTCAACAAAATCCACTATATAAAAAGGAATTTACACCCTCAAGTGATTCTCGGACTCTCACCCTAGATAACCTCAGGCTATGGACACTACCACTTGCCACTCTTGGTTCAATCCCTAATGATATCCCCTGATACACTACTCTTGGCGTGAGCAACTCCTAATCTACCATGCGGGCCTTTTATAGTGGCACTCAACCAATTGCTTGAGCACTACACACGGTAGCCACAAGATTTTCCTTGTTTGTGCAACTTCACCTAAAAGCCATAAGACTTTGACTCATGAAGAGAATCAACAACCTAAGTGAATATGTGATGATATTCAAGATGCAAATAATGCTAGGCTACACTAAATGCTTAACTAGATGTTGTAATGCAAATCAACACTCTAGTTATCAACAATGCCTACATGTACATGCATGATGTGTCAATTAGTTGTAGAGATTTCTTACAACCTAATTGTCAACAAACAAAGTCAATTCAACACATGTTGTCAATAATCATAGCAAGGCCTAAAAACATGCAATTAACTAATGCAATCAAGAAATTGTCAATCCAAAGGCCATTCAACACAAGTTGTCAAATAACATGGCAAGGACACTAAATGCAATTAACAAATGCAATCAATGAGTCCTACACATCTATGTCTAAATGAAAATCAAATAGACTTAGCTAGAGGGCAAAATGGTCCTAAATGCTAGCTATCAACAAACAACACATCTCAACAAATAAACTAAGACTCAAGCATGTTATAAACAACATTAATTAAGGAGTCAAGCATTTAATCACAAAATAAATGTCAAATCTAGGCAAACATGTTAGAAAGATGAAACAAGAAGTTCTAGAACATGTAGAGATTACTTAGTCAAGGAAAACAACAAGATTCATGCTTGGATGATGTTAGGATGATGCTAGATGCTCATGGGAAGGTGTTTGGTTGAGTAAAGGTGAGTTCTTGGGAGCTTCTCTCTCTAGGGTTTGAGATTCTCTCTCTAAGTTTTGATTTTGAGCTCTCTAAATGTCTAAGAAGACAAGACAACATATTTATGTAGAGATGCAATCAAAATGATGTCGTTTTATAGACAAACATCAGAGGTCGCCATTTGCAGTCGCCATTTATCAAGTGGCGACCTCATGGCGACCTCATGGCGACACCAGCTTTTCTTCTAGGTCGCCATTTGTCAAATGGTGACCTCTGATGCAACACAAAAAAACCTTATTTGTCGCCATTTGTCTCATGGCGACCTCACACTTGATTGATTTTTCAAGAAAAAAATCATTTTGTCGCCATGGCGACACCATCAAATGGCGACCCACACAAATGGCGACAATGCCATGTTATCCACTTTGTGTACAATGCAAGTGAACATTTGAATGCATCCTAATGCCTAACATGTCATGTCATGTCATTTCAATGAACAAGATACAATCAATAAAACATGCATGAAGTGATATTCAAGAACATGAATGCACACAATATAAAAACACACAACATATAAGTATTAGAAATATGCATGAGTTGTGAGTGTGTGCAACTAGATCTCTTCAAGAGGCAAGTCCAGTGATTACCTTTCGCTCTTGCTCATGAAGTCACGTTGGGAAGTCCGGAAGCTTGCCAATCACAATAACCTAAGCTACCTGTTACACACTAATCCCAATATGGTTTGTCATGAAATAAGCCAATAAAAAATGAGGCACTTACAATCTCCCCCTTTGGCTATTTCATGACAAAACAACCACTCACAAAATAATCCTCACAAAACACAAAATAAAGCTATTGGTTAACAAAAGTGTATTCTACGTTACAATGAGAGAAACCTAAGAATCTAAGTCTTCAAGGTTTTCAATCTCTTCGTAGATCATCATACCTACACACAATAGTGAGAAAGCACTTTTCCAATAACAAGTGCATGTGAGGTGAACAAACATAAAAAGCATTTGCACTCAATAAAGCAATACAAATTAATGCATGTGCAATGCTCCCCCTAAAAGGTTACTCTCTCTCAAACTTCTCCCCAAAGCATACACAATGCTCCCCCTACATCTCTCAAGACTTCTCCCCCTTTTTGTCATGAGATAGGCAAAGGAACTCCCCCTATCGGGTCGCTTTAGCAAAGAGAGCTATTAACACAAAATGTATTTGCATAATCATATACACCAATTTTATGCAACTCAAGTAATTGAGAGAGATTCAAGGAGTTTTATTTTTTTTAAAAAAAATATGTGACAAGATGTTTTGCATGCAAGACATATTGCATTTAAGTTCAAAACCAATGGTATTTGGTAAAGCAAACATCAAAAGGGTTTCCAAGTGAATTCAAACTAATTTGTGCCCTTTTGACATAATCAAGCAAGATATAGTTTTTCAAAAAAAATATTTTTGAGCTAAGAGCAACTATATCAATCCTTAAGGGAAAAACAAGACATGGATTCAAAGATCCTATTTGATTTTTCCGGATGAAACATCTGTATGATAGTAGTCTTGTTTACACCTTTAAGAAGAGAGAGAAGACTAATTTGGATATAAAATCCTTATTGGTTAAGTGGATACAAGATCCTTATTGATTTTAGTCTTCTCATTTGCTTTTCACACATATTTTGCATATAAACAATCAAAAACATATCATGCATATCATTTTAAGCATGTCATAAAATTCTCATGTCATGGAGATAAATTATGGGTCATTCATATGTACTTTCCCAAATAATTCTCCTAGTCCAAAAATGCATGTTTGAGCATAAATATGACATGGATTGCAAGTAAAGCAATTGTGCACACTTATTAAAAAAAACATATAAGTATATATGTGCAACCAAAAATCTCAAGCAATTATCAAAAGAGCATAAATTTAATCAACTTTTTACGTATAGCAAATCATGCAAGTTTGTACGGGTATCGCATTGGCATAATGTCAAGCGGGTTCATTCTCTCTAATCCACCTAGGTTCCACTTTATCATTTCTAGTGGTCATAGACATGTTTCCAAGTTCCCTAGGTTCATGCAAACTTGCCCTCTTTTTCAACCATTTTTTTTCATGCTCTCTAACCTACACCTCTTAATGTATTGAAAGCAATTTGGTCTTAAGTGACCAATCATACCACAAAAATGACAAGTAGGTACAAAGTAAGAATTTATACCATAGCATTGAGATCTTATCGAGGCATTGCCATGTTGATGAGGTTGTCTTTGATAGTGCATCGGTTTGCTTCTCTTTGGAGCTTGAGCCGATTGGTGGCACCTTTGTGGTCTAGCTTGTTGAGGTGGTTGAGTCGGTTGAATGTGCCTCCTTGGTTGTATAAAGCTTAGGTGTTGAGCTCTTAAATGTTGGGATTGAGCTTTACCCTTTGTTGGCATCTTCATTTGGCCATTCTTGGATGACTCTCCAAGATCAATCTTCTTTCTAGGGTGTTGAGGAGGTGAAGCTAAGCTTTTTCCTTGAGCTTGAGGTTGCTTAATCTTTGCCTTCTTCAAAACTTCTAGATTCTTCATCTCTTTGTCCTTGAAAATCTTCATAGGAGCACTCTTAGAAGATTCACCCACTTCAAAAGTCTTCTTGTGGTAAGAAGATTGAGGAGGCAACTTAGGAACAATTTCCTTCATAAAAGTTGTCTTGTTGGATGATGGTGTGACTTCCTCATCAACAAAACCTAGGCCTCTCTTGTCACTAGGCATCTTCCCACACCCTAACATAATGTTGAGCTTGTTCGTACCCGAAGTGAATTTAGCAAGTGACATCCTTGCTTCTTCAAGCTATTTCTTCAACTTGTCCTCATTTTCCTTGACAAGTTTTACTTCCTCATCTAAGAGAATCACCTTTTCTCTTAGTTGAAGATTATCTTCCTTCAACACAAAAATCTCCTTCTTTTTCTTCTTCAAGGAGTCATGAAAGAATGTCATAAAATCCTCATAACTCATTCTTTCCTTGTTGTCAAAACTCTCCAAGTCAAAGTTATCATCTTCACAAGAGTATGAGCAACACTCATCACATTGCTTCTCACTAATTGAGTCAACTTCCTCATCAAGACCTTTGCCTTGGTCATTTGATGTCATACAAGTAACTTCCCCTTGCGTAGCTACATCAATCACACTTCTAGCTACCTTTTCATCTACTCCTTCTTCAAAGTCACAAATAGAGGCATTTTTGCCTTCTTCTCCAACATCCACATGAGAGGCTCCAAAGGCCGTGTAGTAAATTGTAAACTCTTCATCACTTGAAGAGTCTTCTACACTCTCACTATCACTTGATGAGGTGGCCATCTCCTTTCCATTTCTCTTGTTCTTCAAGTTACTACAAACCTTGGAGATATACCCATATCCCCCACATTCAAAGCATTGAATGCCTTTTCTTAAAGACCTCTCTTGGCATGGCTCAACGTTCTTGGAGTCATCCTTTTGTACTCTCAAGAACTTCTTAAATTTTTTCACCATTTGAGCCACTTCTTCATCCGAGTCATCATCCTCCTTTTCAACTTTGGAGGTTTTCAAGGCTATTCCCTTTTGCTTCTTGGGAGATGAGGAGGTGGGAGCCTTTCTTGACTCATAAGCAAGTAGCCTTCTAATCACTTCACTCGGCTTCATCTTCTTGAAGTCACTATTCTCTTCAAGCGCAATCACCTTAGATTCAAATCTAGGAGATAGTGACCTCATGATCTTTTGCTTGATCCTCCTGTCTGAATATGGGTCACCTAGTTGATGCCGTCTCTAAGATTTTCCAAGCTTCTTGTGCATTTTTGGTGATTTGGATTAGTTTATATTGACTCTCATCAATTGCACTAAGCAAGGCATGCATGACCTTGTTGTTCCACTTCGAAGCTTCAAACTCTTCGACACTCCATTGAGCCTTGGGCTTAGGCACAATGCTTCCATCTCCAGTGGTCACGGTGGGAGGTGAGTATCCATCCTCAATCACCATCCACACCCTATCATCTATCGCCGATAGATAGGACTCCATCTTCCCCTTCCATGAGGGGTAATTGTCACCCTTGAGCAATGGTGGCCTAATGCTCGACGCTCCCTCTTTGCTAGTCCCAAATTCACTCATAGTGTTTGGGTGAATGTATCAAATGAATGCAAATGAATGTAGCACTCAAAACACACAAAAGCAAGACACACAAGCAAGAGCAAGGATCACCTAAGTATGTCTAAGAACCCGCTCTGATACCAATTGAAAATAGATACTCGTTTGTGTCTAAACAACCTAGAGGGGGGTGAATGAGTTGTTAATCCGGTTAGGTACCAATTTTTCGGATTAGTCAATATTCAATAATAAACCCAATTCAACAAACAATAAAATCAAGTTTAAGTTTCGAAAATTAAAGAACACTTGATTTTTACGTGGAAACCCACACGAGGAAAAAACCATGGGCTGTTATGTGCGCCACACACGGTCAACAAAATCCACTATATGAAAAGGAATTTACACCCTCAAGTGATTCTCGGATTGTTACCTTAGATAACTTCAGGCCATGGACACTACCACTCGCCACTCTTGGTTCAATCCCTAGTGATATCCCCTTATACACTACTCTTGGCGTGAGCAACTCCTAATCTACCCCGCGGGCCTTTTATAGTGGCACTCGACCAATTGCTTGAGCATTACACACGGTAGCCACGAGACTTTCCTTACTTGTGAAACTTTGAAAGTATACAAACAAGGTTAAATTGCTTAAGACATACCTAGAGGAGGGGGGGGGGGGGGGGGGGGGGGGGGGTGAATAGGTTTTTTGCCTAATTTCAATCCCTTGAACAAACTTAAGTTTGTCCCTCAAGGTAGCCTTACATACAACACAAACAACACGGAATCATACTAAGACAAGTTATCATGTGATCATTCATACATTGTCTAAGTATCAATAAGTTGTATGAGATATAAAGAAAATACAAAAAACAATTAACAAGAATACTTATATATCAATATATGTTCAATCATTACAAGTATATACAAATATTGCTATACATAAAATTCTAAACAATATACAAAAGAAATGTAATTACAAATATGATCAAAAGAATATATTTACTAATCACACTTTTCAAAATCTTGTATCCAAAAAACATCACAAGTGAAGATTGTACTACAAGATTAAAACATACACAAAAACAAATATAAAAGATAGAGATAGGAAGAATTAACACAAGGGATTTTTTAACGTGGTAAAACCTCCAAGGAGGAAACATCCACGGGTTGAATTACAACCATTGGGTACTTATATATATTTGGAAAGTAAATTAGAAATTTCACAAAGTGACCAATCCTAGATCACCAACCCATGTGGAGTCTATGTTTACCCAATCCCTATTGGAAGATACAAAATCCCTCAATGATATAAACCACATATTGGAACTCATACCAAACCAACATTGTTGGAAGATTATAAATTCCTCAAGAGTGCATACATATCCCATGTACCCCGCTCTATCGGACTCTATGTCTAACCAAACACCCGGGCCTACCAATATATAAGCCAACTCTCTATACAAGGCACACTTGCCCCTAGAAAGCCTCCCATGCATGACTATCCAAGTCCTCCCGACTCTAGCCATGACTTCTTGCCTGTCTATCCAAGTCATCCTGACTCTAGACAAGACTTCTTGCTTACCTATCCAAGTCCTCAAGACTCTAGGCAAGACTTCTTGCTTGGCTATCCGAGTCATCCCGACTCTAACCAAGACTTCATGCCTTTTACAAGGACTTCCTAGTGTGATCATGTGAATGCAAATGATGCAAACATTCAAGACAACATAGAATATGTGATCAATACATTCCATGAAACGCCTAGATCTAGAGATGTGAAAACACGAGCAATAGAAATCTAGATGCAAAATCATGAATGAAAACCTAGAGCATGTGAAATCAACTAACACATAAAACTCCTAGATTCATTCACACAAATAACTCTTAAACAATTCATATACATAAGGCACAAGTTCAAGATGTTATAAACATACATAAAAATGCTAGAATCACAAATTGTATTAAACAAGTATTCTAACCAAAGATTTAGAGATAGGAGATATTGTTAAAAACAAATCAATCCTAGATATCTCTAAAAACACATACAAAGGCTCTAATCCTAGATCTCATCAATCAAGGATCAAAGACACATATAAAGGATTATTAATCATAAAATGAATCAATCAAGTCTCAAATAATCCTAGATATCAATCTAATCACAATACAACTCCCAATCATGTGAAAAACATATAATCCAAAAAACTAGTCCACATGTGTCTCTAATTAGACTTTTCAATTAGATTGATTGTGAAGCTATCTTTCTCAATAGCATTCACTAAACATACATATGCATATAGAAGAAGAAACCCCAAGCAAATTGAAGGTTTAAAAAGTTGAAATCACCAAGATATGAACTCTACCTTGATTTCACGAGCTGGTTCGGTTTTCTGAGTGGATCACTCCGAAAATAAATCAAACAGCTACAAGATCACTTGAAAAGGTAGAGTACTCGATTACGAACAATCTCCAACTTGAATCACTCAATTCCGACTTCGTATGAGAAAGTTATGGTGTTTGGAAGTTGAGAAAATCGAAGAGAAATTCTAGACGGGATTACACAATTTTTCTTCTTAGAAACAAATGGAAAGAATTGGAGAGATTTAAAAAGGAAGGAGAGAAGGGCATTTTTGTCCAACAAAAATAGGCCACACTAGCCTTGCCCATGTGTGGGGCGCGTGTGCCACACGGTACTGGATTGCTGGTTGGGCCGTGTGGCACACGGCCTCCACACGTGGTGGCTAGGCCATGGCCTTTGGCCACCTTGCCTCTCCCACGCACCTCTCACCTTCTTCAGCCGTATTCGGGTCTCCGAACTCCGATTTTGAATCCGTTTTTGGATTACTAACCGTGAATCCCTCACACACAATGACGACTATGAAACTTTGACAAATGGTTAAGAATTCATTTCGAAAAACGACAACGAACATAACTCAACGAATGAGAACAAAAAGTAGCGTAGCTATATCGTTTGGACTCAAAACTTAACATATGAGTAACCGAAATGACCGGGACTCAATAAGGAATCAATTAAGATCAAGTACAAGTCCAAAACACAAGAAACACAAACATACAAACACAAGTTCACATATGAATGCCATTTCCTAGACAAAGTCATAGAACATGCAACTCTAAAATATATGAGCATTTGAGTTCAATGCATGAGCATACAAAATCATGTGAATGTGTTATATAAATGGTGCACAACGATGCTGGGACACTTATGAATGATTTGTGTGTGTGTGTCTATGCCTTGTAAGAGGAATGAGGTCAATTATACCTTTGATGAGCAATGAAACAAATTCCCTTTATCAAGCCAACATTTGCATGTACCGTAGTCAAATATTTCTTTGAAGCTTTGTATCATCATCAATATGACCACATAAACATTACAAGATAAACACGTTTTGATATGGAATATATGCCAACAACAACCAAAAACCTAACAATCTCCCCCTTTGGCAAATTCCATGTCAAAACACCTATACAAATACTAAAACAATTACAAAGAAAATTTGGTCACAATGTGTACAATGATTTACACTCTTAGACAAAATTTCCAACAGCAAGTCTTGAACTTCATCTTGGTCTTCTCTTGAAATCACCTATAAAATAGCTTGAAAGCACAAAGATCTCCAAAAGACAACACATATGGCAAAATATATATATTGGCAAGAAAAATAACACATATAAAGTCCACATTGATAACATGTATGCTCCCCCTAAATACATGCCATCAAACAAAATATTTTAGCCAATATTACAAGCCATATAGTTCAAGAAAACAAAATACACTAAAATGTTTTAAAAAAAAAAAACTTGAGAAATAAGAAAGCTAGAACTACCACATATCTCCCCTATCATTCTCCCCATTTTTGACATGATATGAAGCCAAAGAAGAAGAAATAAAAAAAAATATACCTCAAGGCCATTCTAATCTCTTTGACCACCGAGAAAAATTGAGCGATTGGATGATCTTGCATAATGCTTTGGAGAAGAAGCATTCCTTTCCAATTTCTTGATCTTCTCATCTTGAAGCCCAACTCTAGCATTGAGCTCTTCAATCTTTCGGTGTGCTTCCTCAAGTTGTCTCTCCGACTCTTCAACCTTATTCATCAAAAGTAAAGCCCACGAAGGAAGAATAGGTGCACTAGATGCATGGCTTGAATCACATGATTCATCAAAAAGTCTAATAGTATCATTAGATCCTCCCTTTCCCTTGTAAGACATGATAGACAAACGTTTCTCACTTATCTTGTCTAAAGGAGGTAGAAACACATCACCTTCTTGATTCTTCAACCCCATGGCTAAACAATAATGAGAAATGAATCCCGGAAATGCTAATTTCTTGTCCAAACGAGAAGAACTAGCAACATACTCAATTTGTTCAATAAGCACTTGTCCAAGATTAATAGGCTTACGAGTCACTAATGCATATACAACTCTAATCTTTTCTCTATTGAGTTCAGTAACATTAGTAGAGACAATCAAATTTGCACAAACAAGCAAGTGCCAAAATGCACTAATCTTGGTCAACTCATTTTGCCTAATAAAATCACGTTTCCCCCACTCAAAATTAACATCATCACAAAGAGTTTTACCCATAAAATCAAGATTTTCTTCAATATCAACATCTAAGAAATCCGATTCAATCTCATTGGGCAATCCTAGAAACTCATTCAATTTCCAAGCACAAACTCTAAATGTTACACCTCTTAAATCCATCACGGCATCTTCAATATTGGTACTCTCCTTGTACTCATAATAGAATTCTCTAACTAATGTCTCATTTGCAATTCCCATTGAGTCAATCCAAGAGTTCCACTTTCTTTCACATATAGCCATATGAACATAAGAGTTAATACAAGAATCCAAATCAATACCTCTTTCTTGAATGAACTTCTTGCACCCAAATATCCCCAAATCCTTCACCTTGATTGCTTTGGATATCTTGGATGAAGATGTAGAATTTGATTTGTCAATAGGATTAGAAGAAACGTTACCACAAACTTTCTTAACTTTTCCCATGACCTTGTATCACACAAAAATACTAAACACAAATATGAGAGGAAACAACAAACCAAGTTAGTGACCAATAAACATATACAAGGCAAAAACATTATTTTTGAACACATCATTATGCATATCAACAATAACAAAGCATCTAAAGATTTATCAAAAATATGAATTATGCCAACAAACAATTTCTTGAAGAATCATATGAACAAATCACAAAAGAGAACAAAAACATAGCATATTATGCTCCCCTTGATAAATGCCCTCTCTAACATCTAGAAAGACAATTGTTCACAAAAATCAACACACATTCATATCTCAAGCAATTTTCAAAAGTTTTTCCAAATAAGCTTCATATAACAAAGAGAGTTACATCTAGATTTTCAATCACTCTCATATATCTTCAAAAATTGCTAGAGAACCAAATATACCATATAAGCAAAAGTGAGTGTGTGAAGATTTTGCTTCAAGAATATGAAATGAAGTAGTTTAGTAATCAAACATGCAAACATTTTCCACCACTATCCATCCTTAAACTTTCCATAAAAAAGTCAAACCGGTTTTCATCCGAATTTTGCTTTTAAAGAGAATAGTTTTCAACATGTGAGCGATGTGTGTGCAAGTGGCTCGTTTACCCATTTCTATTTGTCAACCCAAGCTCATTTGATTTTTCAACTATACTCCATAGCCTTTTTGTTTTTTGTTTTAGGCTTGAATCAAAGTATTTTTTTTTATTGATTCTTTTCAACTCTACTTTATTTTTTTCTAACAAAAACTTATACACCTCTTGGCGGCTTTCACTCATCACAAAGGCGTAGCCCTTTCCAACATTGGGCAGCTTCACAACCAATGCGTGTAGCCCTTTCCAAGAGGGTGCTGGTTGAGTACTATATTGCCGAAGCAAATGGATACAAACCAAAGGTCATTTTTAAATGTACTAATTATAGAACATCAAGAGTATCCAATACTCACACATATATCAAACTCAACAACATAACAAACCATATAAGAGAAGCAAAGTGCATTTTTTGAAACCAAGTTTTAAGGCTTAAAAGCACATGATCAAAAAGCAAGTAATGAGACTTACTTAAGATCTCTACTTCTCAAGAGAGTAGCTTTCAAAGAATATGAAGCATATTTTTCAAAAACTTGCCACTCAACAATCATACAAATAATAACACACAACACGAAAAGATCAATGTGAACAATTATCACAAAAAGATCTTAGACAAGCAAATGTCAACAAGGACCATATAAACACTATATTAGTTCTCAAGTATGACATGCTACATGAAGTGATAAAAACAATGAGTTGAAAGATGAAATATAGATAAGCAAGCAATGTGATATAAGATATACCTTCGCAAGCTATTTTCATCAAATGCAAGACCTCCACCCTTTTTATGAGTCATCTTGGCTTGTATGTCCTCATGACTACAAGTTATAGGTGTGTCGATTCCAAGAGACTAAAGGCTAAGCATTTCAACTCAAACAAACAAAAAAATGACTTTCTCTAAAAGCCTTAACAAAGATTATCACCATATAGATATCATGATATGCAACTTCTCAAAAGTTAATCAACAAATTTTGACAATCATATCAAAGAATGTGAGATAGCCAAGTTCATGTCAAGTTGTATAGATACAAAGCAAAAATATGTTAAGCTTCTTAACAACAAGACACTAATCTCAAAGCTAAATCACATGTACAACTTACACAATTGGTAAGTGAAAATATATGCTCGCGTGTGTCTAAACAACCTAGAGGGGGGGTGAATGGGTTGTTAATCCGATTAGTTACCAAATTTTCGGATTAGTCAATATTCAAAAATAAACCCAAATTAACAAACAATAATCAAGTGTAATATGTGCGGAATTTAAATAACACTTGATATTTACGTGGAAACCCTCACGGGAAAAAACCACGGGCTGTTATGTGCGCCACACACGGTCAACGAAATCCACTATATGAAAAGGAATTTACACCCTCAAGTGATTCTCGGACTCTCACCCTAGATAACCTCAGGCTATGGACACTACCACTCGCCACTCTTGGTTCAATCCCTAGTGATATCCCCTGATACACTACTCTTGGCGTGAGCAACTCCTAATCTACCCAGCAGGCCTTTTACAGTGGCACTCAACCAATTGCTTGAGCACTACACACCGGTAGCCACAAGACTTTCCTTGCTTGTGCAACTTCACCTAGAAGCCACAAGACTTTGACTCATGAAGAGAATTAAAAGTCTATGTGAGTATGGCAATAATGATGCACAAATGCAACAAGTGCTAGACTAAACACAAGATGCTTAACCAGATGTTATAATGCAAATAAACATCCTAGTTATCAACAAAACCTACATGTACATGCATGAGGTGTCAATTAGTTGTAGAGATTTCTTACAACCTAATTGTCAACAAACAAAGCCAATTCAACACATGTTGTCAATAATCATGGCAATGACAATAAATGCAATTAACAAGTGCAATTAAGGAATTGTCAATCAAAAGGGCCAATCAACACATGTTGTCAATGAACATGGCTAGGACAATAAATGCAATAAACAAATACAATCAATGAGTCCTACACATCAATGTCTAAATGAAAATCATATAGACTTAGCTAGAGGGCAAAATAGTCCTAAATGCTAGCTATCAACAAACAACTCATCTCAACCAAAATCAAAGACTCAAACATGTTATAAACAACATTAAGTAAAGAGTCATGCATTTAATTAACCACTAAATGCTAATCCTAGGCAAAACATGTCATAAGAATGAAATATGAAGTTCTAGGACATGTAGAAGTTACCTAGTCAAAGAAAACAAGAAATCCCATGCTTGAATGATGTTAGGAAGAAGCTAGATGCACATGGGAAGTGGTTTGGTTGAGTAAAGATGAGTTCTTGGGAGCTTGTCTCTCTAGGGATGAGTTTCTCTTTTTAAGATCTGAATTTTAGCTCAACACCAGACCTAAAGCTATCAAGGACAATATATAGGAGAACCAACCCAAAGTGGCATCGTTTTGAAACAGGAAAACAAAACGCCGTAGGTGACCGCTGCCATACCGCTGCCAAAGCCGCAGCGGTCCGGCAGCGGTTTGCCCTGTCAAGCCAACCGCTGCGGGAAAATTGGCAGCGGTCCGAAAGCGGTCGTGGGAGCGGTCGCCACTGTCCGTGAAAACGCTGCCTCAACCACTAGAAAATGGGAGCGGTCCGAGAGCGGTTACATGCATTTTCAAACCTCTCAAGACACAAAGCATGCATTTTAAACAACCAATGTATACAATAGAAAAGTCATGCATGAAGAGAGGTAAACCAGAAATATGCATCAACAAGAAACACTCATAAAAAAATACATAAGCACACAACTAAATAAAAACACAAATGCAATCATATAAATGCAATGAAAGGTGTGTGAGTGTGCTAAATGACATAGATGCACAAAATCAATGAAACACACATGCAAGGTAATAAATGCAAGATAGGTAAAGATGCATGCAAGTGTGTGTGTGCACCTAGTCTCTTCAAGAATCAAGGTCAAGTGATATACCTTTTGAAGCTCTTGATCTTGAAGTCACCGGGATGCATGGAAGCTTGCCTTGATAATCATCAAGATGACTTAAGCTACCCATTACACAATCATCCCCAATGTGGTATGTCATGAAATAAGCCAATCACAAAATAGAGGTCCTTACAATCTCCCCCTTTGGCTATTTCATGACAAAATACCACTCACAAAATAATCCTCACAAAACACAAAATAAAGCTATTGGTCAACAAAAGTGTATTCTACGTTACAAAGAGAGAAACCTAAGAATCTAAGTCTTCAAGGTCTTCAATCTCTTCGTAGATCATCATACCTACACACAATAGCAAGAAAGCACTTTTCCAAGAACAAGTGCATGTGAGGTGAACAAACATAAAAAGCATTTGCACTCATTAAGGCAAAACAAAACAATGCATGTGCAATGCTCCCCCTAAAAGGTTACTCTCTCTCAAACTTCTCCCCAAAGCATACACAATGCTCCCCCTATATCTCTCAAGACTTCTCCCCCTTTTTGTCATGAGATAGGCAAAGGAGCTCCCCCTATCGGGTTGCTTTAGCAAAGAGAGCTATTTGCACAAAATGCATTTGCATAATCATATAAACCAACTTTATGCAATTCAAGTAATTGAGAGAGATTCAAAGGAGATTTTATTCACAGAAAAAGTGTGTGTGTGAAAAGGTTGCTTAGCATGTAATACAAGCACTATTGAGCTCATGCATAAGAATCAATCAAAGCAACAATCAACAGGTTTTCCAAAAGAAGTCAAACCAATTAGAGCCCTGTTGTTATGATAAGAAGATATATATCCAAGCATTTGTGTGCAAAGTGTACTAATCACATCAAAAAATATATCATCTTTTCTACATTGCAAGACACATCATCAATCAACAATTTTGAGGTCTTTATTAAGCAATGCATCACACACATCATCAAACACATTTCAACTTTTCTGTTTTTCTCCTTTATCCTAACAAGCATGTATTTCTGTTTATCATGCTAATGTAACTCTCTTGAAGGCTTTCACTCGGTTTCAAATGAGTAGCCATTTCCTACATTGGGCGGCTGCACGTCATATTGCCAGTAGCCCTTTTTCAAGAGAGAGCTTAAGAATGCATATCAAAGAATCATGAACATGGAGAATAATTTGAGGTCAATCACATGTACTAACAAGTAGAACATTCCTCAAATGGATAAGCACACTCAAGCAAAAATAGAAATCATGCAGTACATGCTAGGCAACCGTGCAAGGTGTTATTAAAAACATTATTAAAGCATTAATCAATGTTATTCACCAAGCATTCTCAAACAATCATAAAAGAGCATAAAATACGTTAACTTTTTGCATATGGCAAATCATGCAAGTTTACTCTCTTTGCTTGAGCTCCCCATATGGGGTCAATTCCAACCAAGTCAATGGGAGGCATGAGCCCCTATAGACTTACCAAGTCCATTGGACATAGTAGCATCTACGGGTATCACATTTGCACAATGGCAAGCGGGTTCATTCTTTCTAACCCACCTAGGTTCCACTTTATCATTTCTAGTGGTCATAGACATGTTTCTAAGATCCCTAGGTTCATGCAAACTTGCCCTCTTTTTCAACCGTTTTTCTTTCATGCTCTCTAATCTACACCTCTTAATGTATTTAAAGCAATTTGGTCTTAAGTGACCAATCATACCACAAAAATGACAAGTAGGTACAAAGTAAGAGTTTATACCATTGCATTGAGATCTCATCGAGGCATTGCCATGTTGATGAGGTTGTCTTTGATGGTGCATCGGTTTGCTTCTCTTTGGAGCTTGAGCCGATTGGTGGCACCTTTGTGGTCTAGCTTGTTGAGGTGGTTGAGCCGGTTGAACATGCCTTCTTGATTGAACTTGTTTCTTGTGATCACCTTCTTTCCTCATAGTTGGTTTGTTGGAGGAGGTGATAGATTTCTCAAGGACTTGTCCTTTCTTCTTGGATTGCCTAGGCTTTGGTTGAGATGCCAAGGCTTGTGTGGACTTTCCTTGAGTTGAAGGTTGCTTGGATGAAGCTTTGCTCTTGCCTTGAGCTTGAGGTTGTTTGACCTTGGCCTTCTTTAATTCTTCAAGGCACCTCATCTCTCTTTCCTTGAAAATCCTCAAGGAGTTTTCTTTGTTGGCAAGTTCATCTTTCATTGCCTTCATCCGTTGGTGGCAATCTTCAATCTCCTTCTCATACTCGGACACATCAATCACATCCATCTTCAAGGAGTCATCCATGTCCGAACCCGAAGTCATCTTAGCAAGTGAACTTCTTGCCTCTTCAAGTTCTTTCTCCATCATCACTTCATTCACTTTGATAAGTGACACTTCCTCATCTAAGTGAGTCAATTTAGTTCTTAGATGGAGATTATCTTCACTCAACCTCAAAACTACATCATTCTTCTTCTTCAAACACTTTCGAAGATAGTCAATAAATTCTTGATAGTCAACCACACTATCACTCGAGTTTCCGGAGCAAGTACTCTCTTGATCAAAGCTTCTCCCACTTGTGCTTTCATGGGTCATGTCATCAATGCTAGCTTCTCTCAAACTTGCTCCTCTTTGGTCTCCACTCATCAAGTCACCCTTCTTGAATTCTTCAAGTGACAAACACTTGGTGACGGTTTGAGCTTCTTCTTGGTAGGAGACCGGAAAGGCGAAGTAGTTATTCCCACGTTTAATCGAGCTTATGGAACATCCTTCAACTACTTCAACTTCGCTATTACTCCAAGTAGAGATCATAGCTTCCCCTCCCTTCTTGGACGGGGTCATCTTCTTTTCCTCATTCACCTTAGAGGTCATTCTCTTCTTATGAGATTTCATGAATCTCCTAAATCTCCCAATCATGAGAGTCACCTCCTCATCGGAGTCATTTTCCTTCCTCTCCATTTTGGAGGTCAAGTTACCCTCTAACATCTCAATGCCACTCATAGTGTTTAATGAATGAGATGAATGCAAATGAATGCAATGAACAAAATGCACACAAATGCAAGACACACAAATATGACAAGGATCTCCTAAGTATGTCTAGGAACCCGCTCTGATACCAATTGAAAATATATGCTCGCGTGTGTCTAAACAACCTAGAGGGGGGGTGAATGGGTTGTTAATCCGATTAGTTACCAAATTTTCGGATTAGTCAATATTCAAAAATAAACCCAAATTAACAAACAATAATCAAGTGTAATATGTGCGGAATTTAAATAACACTTGATATTTACGTGGAAACCCTCACGGGAAAAAACCACGGGCTGTTATGTGCGCCACACACGGTCAACGAAATCCACTATATGAAAAGGAATTTACACCCTCAAGTGATTCTCGGACTCTCACCCTAGATAACCTCAGGCTATGGACACTACCACTCGCCACTCTTGGTTCAATCCCTAGTGATATCCCCTGATACACTACTCTTGGCGTGAGCAACTCCTAATCTACCCAGCAGGCCTTTTACAGTGGCACTCAACCAATTGCTTGAGCACTACACACCGGTAGCCACAAGACTTTCCTTGCTTGTGCAACTTCACCTAGAAGCCACAAGACTTTGACTCATGAAGAGAATTAAAAGTCTATGTGAGTATGGCAATAATGATGCACAAATGCAACAAGTGCTAGACTAAACACAAGATGCTTAACCAGATGTTATAATGCAAATAAACATCCTAGTTATCAACAAAACCTACATGTACATGCATGAGGTGTCAATTAGTTGTAGAGATTTCTTACAACCTAATTGTCAACAAACAAAGCCAATTCAACACATGTTGTCAATAATCATGGCAATGACAATAAATGCAATTAACAAGTGCAATTAAGGAATTGTCAATCAAAAGGGCCAATCAACACATGTTGTCAATGAACATGGCTAGGACAATAAATGCAATAAACAAATACAATCAATGAGTCCTACACATCAATGTCTAAATGAAAATCATATAGACTTAGCTAGAGGGCAAAATAGTCCTAAATGCTAGCTATCAACAAACAATTCATCTCAACCAAAATCAAAGACTCAAACATGTTATAAACAACATTAAGTAAAGAGTCATGCATTTAATTAACCACTAAATGCTAATCCTAGGCAAAACATGTCATAAGAATGAAATATGAAGTTCTAGGACATGTAGAAGTTACCTAGTCAAAGAAAACAAGAAATCCCATGCTTGAATGATGTTAGGAAGAAGCTAGATGCACATGGGAAGTGGTTTGGTTGAGTAAAGATGAGTTCTTGGGAGCTTGTCTCTCTAGGGATGAGTTTCTCTTTTTAAGATCTGAATTTTAGCTCAACACCAGACCTAAAGCTATCAAGGACAATATATAGGAGAACCAACCCAAAGTGGCATCGTTTTGAAACAGGAAAACAAAACGCCGTAGGTGACCGCTGCCATACCGCTGCCAAAGCCGCAGCGGTCCGGCAGCGGTTTGCCCTGTCAAGCCAACCGCTGCGGGAAAATTGGCAGCGGTCCGAAAGCGGTCGTGGGAGCGGTCGCCACTGTCCGTGAAAACGCTGCCTCAACCACTAGAAAATGGGAGCGGTCCGAGAGCGGTTACATGCATTTTCAAACCTCTCAAGACACAAAGCATGCATTTTAAACAACCAATGTATACAATAGAAAAGTCATGCATGAAGAGAGGTAAACCAGAAATATGCATCAACAAGAAACACTCATAAAAAAATACATAAGCACACAACTAAATAAAAACACAAATGCAATCATATAAATGCAATGAAAGGTGTGTGAGTGTGCTAAATGACATAGATGCACAAAATCAATGAAACACACATGCAAGGTAATAAATGCAAGATAGGTAAAGATGCATGCAAGTGTGTGTGTGCACCTAGTCTCTTCAAGAATCAAGGTCAAGTGATATACCTTTTGAAGCTCTTGATCTTGAAGTCACCGGGATGCATGGAAGCTTGCCTTGATAATCATCAAGATGACTTAAGCTACCCATTACACAATCATCCCCAATGTGGTATGTCATGAAATAAGCCAATCACAAAATAGAGGTCCTTACAGTAAGAGCACTCACCCTTGACAAACTTTGTCTTGGGTGAATTAACATAAACATCATTAAGATTCTTATTGACAACAATGTTCAATCTAGAGTAAAGTTCTTCCACAACTTGATTCACAATAATATCATTAATACTCTTCTTTCTAACATTGTTAGCACCATGTGCGTTGTCAATATTAGCAAGGTTTTTATTCTTCACATTCCGGGAATTCTTAGCATGCATTGTATCATTAACATGCTTTCCATTTTCAAAAGCTTTAGCATGCTTGAGCTTAAAAGATATCTCTCTATTCCTAGATGCATTTTCCATATTGCAATATTCAATGAATTTGTAGCACTTAGGCTTAATATGACCTATGGTATTGCAAAAATGACATATGGGAACAAAACAAGAGATTTTACCTTCCGGAATGGGAGAAACACAAGTGGAAGTGTCAAGGAGTACCTTGTTCTTTACTTTGTTCTTGATCTTGGAACGTCTCTTCTTAGGAGCTTTCTTGTCAACTATGACCTCGCTTGTAGGAAGTGATGCTTCTAAGAGCTTCTCCTCAACTACCGCGTCATTTAAGCCTCCTAGTTTCAAATTAGAGATGATCCTATCCCTTTCAAGAACAACCTCTTCAACTTCTCTAAGCTTCTTGGCAATAGCATTCTTTTCACTCAAGAGCCTTCGAGTTGTAGCAACAAACTCATCCACTTGTATATTGATCAAATCATTCTTCTCATCTACCTCACTTAAGGCTATCTTCAAACTCTCTTCAAGACACTTTATCTTAGCCAAAAGTCCATCATAGGTAGGATTCTCACTCAAGCACACTTGATGATTTGTATCAACCTTATCTTCCAAAGAATCTTGACTAACATCATCTAGAGATGAGTAGGAAGCCATGAAGCCAACAAAGTTGCTCACTAGCTCTTCTTCACTTGAAGACTCATCACTTGAGCTCTTCTCATCACTAGATTCATCATCTTCACTCCAAGTAGTCGTCATAGTCTTTCCTTTCTTGTCCTTCTTAGAATCACCACTTGGACAATCCGAAGCAAAATGTCCAAACTTCTTGCACTTGAAGCATTGGACCTTCCTATTGCTTTTGACATGGCCACTCCTCTCATGAGGTGGAGTAAAGGATTTCTTGACCTCCTTGTCTCTTGAGTACTTGCCATTTGGCTTGGCTCCTTTCTTCAAGAACTTCCTAAACTTCCTAACTAACAAAGCCATCTCCTCATCCTTTTCGTTACTACTATCTTCTTTCACAACCTTGAGAGCTAAACCCTTGTTCTTGGCCTTTGGTTTCATACACGCTTCAAAAGTTTGAAGAGATCCTAATAATTCATCTAAGCTCATGTCGTCAACATCTTTGCTCTTTTTAATAGCGGTAACCTTGGCCTTGAACCGTTTTGGCAAAGATCTTAGAATCTTCCAATTTAGCCTCTCACCGGAGATAGAAGTACCAAGTGCTTGGCACTTATTAGCGATGTCTAGGAGCTTATCTTGGAAGTCAACAAACTTGTCTTCCTCACCCATTTGCAAAACCTCAAATTGGGAAGTAAGCAATTGAAGACAAGACTTCTTCACCGCTTTAGTCCCTTCATTGGTGACCCGGAGTGCATCCCATGCCTCCTTTGTGGTTTCTAGATTTTGGATGTAGCTAAATTTTCTACTATCCACACCTCCGAAAATAGCATTCACCGCTCGATGATGCCATTTTGCTAACTCGAACTCATTAGTAGACCACTCACTCCTAGGCTTGGAAACGGTCACACCATTCTCAATCTTATTGGGAGCAAGATAACCTTCTTCAACGATCATCCAAGCTCTCTCATCAATAGATCGAATGTATGCCTTCATCCTCAATTTCCAAAACCCGTACTTGTGACCCTTGAGAAGAGAAGGCCTAGAATTCGAAGCCCCTTCGGTCATCACACCATCTTGGAAAACCATACTAGCAAAAACCTAAGCAATTCACTTGTAAGTATAACCCGGATCTCGTCGAGTGCCGTCCAACGACCCGCTCTGATACCAATTGAAAGTATACAAACAAGGTTAAATTGCTTAAGACGTACCTAGAGGGGGGAGGGGGGGGGGGGGGGGTGAATAGGTTTTTTACCTAATTTCAATCCCTTGAACAAACTTAAGTTTGTCCCTCAAGGTAGCCTTACATACAATACAAACAACACGGAATCATACTAAGACAAGTTATCATGTGATCATTCATACATTGTCTAAGTATCAAATAGTTGTATGAGGCATAAAGAAAATACAAAAAACAATTAACAAGAATACTTGTATATCAATATATGTTCAATCGTTACAAGTATATACAAATATTGCTATACATAAAATTCTAAACAATATACAAAAGAAATGTAATTACAAATATGATCAAAAGAATATATTTACAAATCACACTTTTCAAAATCTTGTATCCAAAAACCATCACAAGTGAAGATTGTACTACAAGATTAAAACATACACAAAAACAAATATAAAAGATAGAGATAGGAAGAATTAACACAAGGGATTTTTTAACGTGGTAAAACCTCCAAGGAGGAAACATCCACGGGTTGAATTACAACCATTGGGTACTTATATATATTTGGAGAGTAAATTAGAAATTCCACAAGGTGACCAATCCTAGATCACCAACCCATGTGGAGGCTATGTTTACCCAATCCCTATTGGAAGATACAAAATCCCTCAATGATATAAACCACATATTGGAACTCATACCAAACCAACATCGTTGGAAGATTAGAAATTCCTCAAGAGTGCATACATATCCCATGTACCCCGCTTTATTGGACTCTATGTCTAACCAAACACCCGGGCCTACCAATATATAAGCCAACTCTCTATACAAGGCACACTTGCCCCTAGAAAGCCTCCCATGCATGACTATCCAAGTCCTCCCGACTCTAGCCATGACTTCTTCCTTGTCTATCCAAGTCATCCCAACTCTAGACAAGACTTTTTGCTTACCTATCCAAGTCCTCAAGACTCTAGGCAAGACTTCTTGCCTGGCTATCCGAGTCATCTCGACTCTAACCAAGACTTCATGTCTTTTACAAGGACTTCCTAGTGTGATCATGTGAATGCAAATGATGCAAACATTCAAGACAACATAGAACATGTGATCAATACATTCCATAGAACACCTAGATCTAGAGATGTGAAAACACGAGCAATAGAAATCTAGATGCAAAATCATGAATGAAAACCTAGAGCATGTGAAATCAACTAACACATAAAACTCCTAGATTCATTCACACAAATAACTCTTGAACAATTCATATGCATGAGGCACAAGTTCAAGATGTTTTAAACATACATAAAAATGCTAAAATCACAAAATGTATTAAACAAGTATTCTAGCCAAAGATTTAGAGATAGGAGATATTGTTAAAAACAAATCAATCCTAGATATCTCTAAAAACACATACAAAGGCTCTAATCCTAGATCTCATCAATCAAGGATCAAAGACACATATAAAGGATTATTAATCATAAAATGAATTAATCAAGTCTCAAATAATCCTAGATATCAATCTAATCACAATACAACTCCCCATCGTGTGAAAAACATAGAATCCAAAAAACTAGTCCACATGTGTCTCTAATTAGACTTTTCAATTAGATTGATTGTGAAGCTATCTTTCTCAATAGCATTCACTAAAAATACATATACATATAGAAGAAGTAACCCCAAGCATATTGAAGGTTTAAAAAGTTGAAATCACCAAGATATGAACTCTACCTTGATTTCATGAGCTGGTTCGGTTTTCTGAGTGGATCACTCTGAAAATCAATAAAATAGCTACAGGATCACTTGAAAAGGTAGAGGACTCGATTACGAACAATCTCCAACTTGAATCACTCAATTCCGACTTCGTATGAGAAAGTTATGGTGTTTGGAAGTTGAGAAAATCGAAGAGAAATTCTAGACGGGATTACACAATTTTTCTTCTTAGAAACAAATGGAAAGAATTGGAGAGATTTAAAAAGGAAGGAGAGAAGGGCATTTTTGTCCAACAAAAATAGGCCACACTAGCCTTGCCCATGTGTGGGGCGCGTGTGCCACACGGTACTGGATTGCTGGTTGGGCCGTGTGGCACACGGCCTCCACACGTGGTGGCTAGGCCATGGCCTTTGGCCACCTTGCCTCTCATGTGCACCTCTCACGTTCTTCAGCCGTATTCAGGCCTCCAAACTCCGATTTTGAATTTGTTTTTGGATTATGAACTATGACTCCCTCACGCACAACGACAACTATGAAACTTTGACAAATGGTTGATAATTAATCTTGGAAAACGACAACGAACACAACTCAACGAATGAGAATGAAAAGTAGCGTAGCTACATCGTTTGGACTCGAAACTTAACATATGAGTAACCGAAATGACCGGGACTCAATAAGGAATCAATTGAGATCAAGTACAAGTCCAAAACACAAGAAACACAAACATACAAACACAAGTTCGCATATGAATGCCATTTCCTAGACATAGTCTTAGAACATGCAACTCTAAAATGTATGTGCATTTGAGTTCAATGCATGAGCATATGAAATCATGTGAATGTGTTATATAAATGGTGCACAATGATGCTGGGACACTTATGAATGATTTGTGTGTGTGTGCCTATGCCGTGTAAGAGGAATGAGGTCAATTATACCTTCGATGAGCAATGAAGCAAATTCCCCTTATCAAGCCAACATCTTACATGTATCATAGTCAAATCTTTCTTTGAAGCTTTGTATCATCATCAATATGACCACATAAACATTACAAGATAAACACGTTTTGATATGGAATATATGCCAACAACAACCAAAAACCTAACAAACTTCACCTAAAAGCCACAAGACTTTGACTCATGAAGAGAATCAACAACCTAAGTGAATATGTGATGATATTCAAGATGCAAATAATGCTAGGCTACACTAAATACTTAACTAGATGTTGTAATGCAAATCAACACTCTAGTTATCAACAATGCCTACATGTACATGCATGAGGTGTCAATTAGTTGTAGAGATTTCTTACAACCTAATTGTCAACAAACAAAGTCAATTCAACACATGTTGTCAATAGTTATGGCAAGGCCTAAAAACATTCAATTATCTAATGCAATCAAGAAATTGTCAATCAAAAGACCACTCAACACAAGTTGTCAAATAACATGGCAAGGACACTAAATGCAATTAACAAATGCAATCAACGAGTCCTACACATCAATGTCTAAATGAAAATCAAATAGACTTAGCTAGAGGGCAAAATGGTCCTAAATGCTAGCTATTAACAAATAACACATCTCAGCAAATAAACTAAGACTCAAGTATGTTATAAACAACATTAATTAAGGAGTCCAGCATTTAATCACAAAATGAATGCTAAATCTAGGCAAATATGTTAGAAAGATGAAACAAGAAGTTCTATAACATGTAGAGATTACCTAGTCAAGGAAAACAACAAGACCCATGCTTGGATGATGTTAGGATGATGCTAGATGCTCATGGGAAGGTGTTTGGTTGAGTAAAGGTGAGTTTTTGGGAGCTTCTCTCTCTAGGGTTTGAGATTCTCTCTCTAAGTTTTGATTTTGAGCTCTCTAAATGTCTAAGAAGACAAGACAACATATTTATGTATAGATGCAATCAAAATGATGTCGTTTTATGGACAAACATTAGAGGTCACCATTTGCGGTCGCCTTTTGTCAAATGGTGACCTTGTGGCGACACCAGCTTTTCTTCTAGGTCGCTATTTGCGGTTGCCATTTGTCAAATGACGACCTTTGACGCAACACAAAAAAAACCTTCTTTGTCACCATTTGTCTCATGTTGACCTCACACCAGATTGATTTTTCAAGAAAAAAAATCATTCTGTCGCCATGGCGACACCATCAAATGGCGACCCACACAAATGACGACAATGCCATGTTATCCACTTTGTGTACAATGCAAGTGAAACATTTGAATGCATCCTAATTCCTAATGTGTCATGGCATTTCAATGAACAAGATACAATCAAACATGCATGAAGTGATATTCAAGAACATGAATGCACACAATATAAAAACACACAACATACAAGTATTAGAAATATGCGTGAGTTGTGAGTGTGTGCAATTAGATCTCTTCAAGAGACAAGTCAAGTGATTACCTTTCGCTCTTGCTCTTGAAGTCACGTTGGGAAGTCCGGAAGCTTGCCAATCACAATAACCTAAGCTACCCGTTACACACTAATCCCAATGTGGTTTGTTATGAAATAAGCCAATAAAAAATGAGACACTTACAAGCTCTTTCGATGACCAACATACCTCTAAGTAAATAGTGGAGGAAAAGATGATAGAGATGATAGGGATGGTGGGGATGAGGCAAGAGGTTGGGATTCTGGTGCAGGAGGTTCGAATGCTAATGCAACAAGTTGGGATGTTCATGCTGGAGGTTAGGATGCTGGTGCAACAAGTTGGAATGCTAGTGCGGCGGGTTTGGAAACTCGTGCAGGTAATTTTGATCAAAATCATGGTAGACAACATGGAGGAACAAGTCAAATTGATGAAGATTATTTGAATATGACTCTCTCCTCAGTGAGTATAGACATAGAAAATAGTTCTTCGAGTGATTCACAGACAATGTCAGGTTCTTATGTACCATATTATGGTCGTTATGGTGGCTGCAATATATTTGATTATCTTTCTCCACAAATGCCATATGCAATACCTATGCATGTAGATCAACAATATCCACCAAGTTGGGTAAATCCAAACTACCAAATTCATGGACCAATTGGAAGAGATCAATCAACATACATGTGGCATATTAATAAATACATTGAAAACTATGCAAGCACGTTTTCTTGAGAAAATTATTGTTCGAATCAAGATAGAAATGTATCTTATGTATTTGAACCAGCAAATAATTCATTTTGGTTTTAAATTTTAGACAGGCAATGTATTATTATGTATAAATTATGATTTATGATAGAATCTTGGAAGTGTAGAACTATATATATTTTAATGATAATTTTTTTTATTAAATATTTAATCTCTTTATATTGTATATAATATTGTAAAAGTGAAACAAAATATTATTCTATTAAATAATCAATTTTGAAAATTATATACAGACTCTATCTATGTTATAATTTATAATAAACTCATAACTATGCTAATTTTTTTTATTGAAATATGATTCATTTAATGTATACTTACTTGTTTAAGCTTGTCCTAAAATTTCACAAAAAAAAAAAAATCTAACTTTAGATGTAAATATCCATTATTTTTTTAATTTTTGACAGAATATCCGCCGATATCGATAATATCCCCGAAATATCCGTAAATTTAAAAGCCCGATGTTGATATTGATACCGATATTAAGTTCCTTGTCTGCAAACGAGTCAACTGAGTTGAACGCGGGTTGGGTCTATCTAGCTAAAGGTGACGCGAGCACAAGACGAAAACGCTGCGTTTCATTAATGAAGTGGTAGGCTGTGTGTGCAGTGGCTGGCCAATTACTGGTTGGTTCCCTGTACTCTTCCCTAATCATAGAATCTTTATTCTCCATATTTTCACGTTGACCCCTGATTCTCCAAAATTACTTAATTGCCCTTAATTTCCCCATTTTCTTCACTGTAGGTACAAACACATTCTTAGAGGGATATTTACCTACACTTGATTAAAACACAAGTTATATTACACAAAAACGCTCGAAAACGACAACAAACGATAGGAAAAGGCAACTATAAATGTGAACATTTGTAGAATGATCAGGTGGGCTATGGCCCATTCTAGCCAGGCATATTTCCGCCTCTACATGTCACATAGGAAATAAATATATACTTATATTACTATTTACTAACAAATCTAAAAACAAAAGAATGATTTAATAAAAAAAAATTACTTAACAAACATGCATCTAAATTTCAACCAAAGCAAAAAAGAAAATTCATTAAACAATATGGTTATTAGTTTGTAAATTTAAAATTAAAATAACTAATAATTAGATTATTCTTAAAATTTTATAAACTAAAAAAATATAGTAATCATAAAATTTCAATACAAAACAGAATAGTTAAATTCATAATATTCAAAAAAACATACTTAATTAAAAAATCAATTCTTGATGTTGACAATGATATTCAACCAAATTTAAGTAAATTTGGGAAACGGTGAATCTAATGGTGGTAAAATGGACCAGGTTTGGCAGGCCTGGCCTGGCTGGCTAGGCCAAGGCTCGACCAAGGTTGCTTAGCCTGCCGGCTGTTGGCCAACGACCACTTTCCCCTTTTTTTATATATATATTTTCTTTTATAATTTTCTTTATTGACCAAAAACAGTCAAAAAGTCAAAAAAAAAAAAAAATTCATTAATTACCAAACAGTAAAAAAGTCAGAATTTTTTTTTGGCCAACGGGTCTGTACACTTTTTTAATTTTTTTTTTATTTTTAAATTTTAAATTTCATAAAAATTACACTTTTTTACTCTATTTTTAAATCTATAAATACCCCCAAATCCCAAAATCCAAATACCAAATCAAATTCTCTCTATTTTTATTTTTTAACTCTCTCAATCTCTCATACTCTAACTCTCTATTCTTAACTCTCTACACATTCTAATACTCCCATTTTCTACAAATTACAAACTACAAACAAATGTTAGTTTTATTATCTATGATTTTATGTTTAGTTTATTTAATATTAAATAATAATTGCTTAGTTTTAAATTTTAATATTAATGATTTTATTTTTTATATATTAAATATTTACGGGATAGTTTTTACTTAATACTAATATTTATTTTAGTGTATTAAAAATTTATTGCTTAGATTTTAATTATTTTTATTTATGATTTTATGTTTAGTATATTAAATATTAATTGCTTATTTTTAATTTTTATATTTATGATTTTATGTTTAGTATATTAAATATTTATGGGATAGTTTTTCCTTAATGTTAATATTTATGCTTAGTATTTTTAATATTTATTGCTTAGCTTTTAATTTTATTATTTATGATTTTATGTTTAGTATATTAAATATTAATTGCTTAGTTTTTAATTTTAATATTTATGATTTTATGTTTAGTAGATTAAATATTTATGGGATAGATTTTACTTAATGTTAGTATTTATCCTTAGTATTTTTAATATTTATTGCTTAGCTTTTAATTTTATTATTTATGATTTTATGTTTATTATATTAAATATTAATTTCTTAGTTTTTAATTTTAATATTTATGATTTTATGTTTCGTAGATTAAATATTTATGGGATAGTTTTTAATTTTATTATTTATGATTTTATGTGTAGTATTAAATATTTATGGCATAGTTTTTACTTAATGTTAATGTTCATGTTTAGTATTTTTAATATTTATTGCTTAGTTTTTAAATTTTAATTTTGTAGGAACTAGGAAATGGATCCTACTCAAATTCCTACTTATTTCTTTGACGGATTGAGCATGATCTATGATGACTTTATTATTTTGTTACCGGAAGCGAAAGTCGGGGTAGAAACTGAAGGACTAACCGGTCCTTCAGCCTCGACACCGGGGTCAATGACATCAAAATCTAGAAAGTTAAGATCTGTGGTATGGGATACGTTTTACCCGATAACCAACCTAGATAGTCAGGTATCATCTAAGGTTTGTTGTAAATTTTGGAAGAAAATATTGTCCGATACTAAGAAAGGAACGGGACATTTGATAAGGCATAGAGACGCATGCATGCTTAAACAAGGTCATATAGATATTACTAGATAGATAAAACTACAACGGAACCCAAATGGGTCCGTTAGCACTTGGAGATATGATGATGGCAATGCAAGGGAATGCAAGGCATGCTATATTGCACAAACCAATCAACCATTGTTTTAGTGACAATATATATTTTTTTTAATTTTATCAAAAATGCATTTAATCCCCAATTTGCAGCTATGTCTAGAAACACCACCAAAAGTGATTTAATAAAATGTTTTCAATTAGACAGAGTCAAATTGGTTGCTCAATTACAGAGTTTAAGTGTTTTTGTTGCACTAACTTTCGATATTTGGAATGAACGTTCCAAACAGGACTATTTATGTGTCACGAGACACTACATAGATACTGATTAGAAGATCCAAAAAAGAATTCTTGGTTTTCAACCCATGGATTTTGCTCATACCGCTCAAAATATTTTTGATGTTATTTTTGAAATTTTAAATGATTTTAGACTAACTAAATACATTATTTCCCTCACATAAGATAATGCATCATCAAATAATGCATCAACCAACTTTTTTTTTTACCAATAATGTCCTTCAAGCTGGGGTCATCTTTTCCACCAACGGTGTGTCACATGATCGAACCAAAATTGGTATAATTTTGACCTTTATTTTCTTATCTTTTCACTTGATTTTAGGGAAATATTCCATGATTTAATTGCGTGAATTAAGTTTTTTCAGATGTTTATAAAGTTCAGGGGCATTGGAGTAATATTGGTCAACTATGGGTAAAACTGTAATTATTGAAGGAGGATTAAATCAATTGTGATTTTAGAAGAGTTCAGGTACCGCAACGTAATTCGCCAGAAGCCCACGCCACCTCATTTAGTGAAACGGTGAGTTTCATGAGGCTATCAAATTGGGCTCTAATTGCACCCATATGCATTTCTTATTGACAAAGGCCTAGACGCGCTAAAGGCCTAAACATGCAGCCCAACCTTTGGTCGCCCAAACCCGCATGCTGACCCGGCCCATTACAGCAACCCACCATCTTCATCTTCTTCCTCCAGCAGCAACCAGACCCAACAAACCCTAGCTGGTCCAGCCGCCAGAAAGTGATCTTCTCGCCTCATTCCCGGTGGATCTTCGACCCAAAAGAAATGCGAGCTCAACATGACCAAGATGGGCACTGATTCAGCTCACCTAACTCCACCATGCTTCAGCCACGATCTCCTTTATCTTGATGGCGTCGCCTCCACCTTCGCCATTTGTTCCAGCCGCGACATCACCGCAAAACATGTCCAATTGATTCGCGGCTCACCATTCTCCATCGCCACAGTGACAGAGAGTGGATTTTGCACCTGATTGTGTCGCCCCAATTGTCCCTTGAACACCATTGTGAAAACTCAACAGCAGGAAAATCTAATTGGTGGGAAAATTATGGAATGGACCCCTTTGAGGGAAAATTGGTAATTTTCCATGTGAGGGTGTTTTGGTAATTGACCATCCATGACCTGATTTGAATCTATAAATTCATCATAGTTTTTCCCTTTTGAAACACTCTTGATCAATCAAGAAACTCCTTCTTCCACCATTCATAATCCCACCATTTCTTCTCTCCAATCTCATCAACAATACTTAAATTACTTTCACCTCAATCATTCATCTTTTCCCATCTTCTCCACATATCTCTTTTGTCACTTTCTATTTGACTCCACCTATCTAGATATATCTTCATCACCTAATCTTTGCACTAGGATCAACAAGGAAGCTCAAGGAAGGATCAAGCTTACAAGAGAGACCCAATGGTGATTTCTTTACATTTTACTTCCATTCTTTGTTTGTGATTATGTATAATTAAACCCCTATTCTAGGGGGATGATTTGAGAAACTTTTTGGACAATAAGTAGTTATTAATGCTTTGAATATTATGTTTACACAATTATAGTTTTATTTACTTTTTAATTAGACCTTGCACTTATGTGATTGATTGAGTTATTGACACACTTGTTGATTGCAATATGTTGTAGGATTTATTTGTGATAAAATTGGTTGAATTATTGACACACTTGATTGATTGTAGCACATAGTGAATATGATAGGTTTTTGGAGGGTAGATCAACGACAAATGCTTAAGCCTTTGATTGTCATTAACCGATCCCACCTTGACCCCCTCTCCTTAATCGGTTAGGCATTTTGGTGGGAAGTTGTTTAAGGTTTGTAGTGACGGTCTAAACACACTTCCGAATGAGATCGGTCATTGATTGTGTGGATAGTACATTAATGAAGCCATGTATGAATTGTTCATAGTCTATTAGCTACTCTATCATTTCCGTAGACTTCTAATTAATTGTTTAAATCATTTTCTTATCTAGGTTGTTGATATTGGATTTCTATCTATTCATATTCTCTTTACATTTTCGTTATATTTACTTTACATGTATGTTTGATGGTTTCTCAAACCATACACCATTCAAACTACCATGATTTACTTTATTGCATTTAAGACTTGTTAATTAATTCAATTAATTACTCTAATTCCCTGTGGAACGAATCTTTGCTTACCGTTTTACTAATTTTACATCCTAAGTGGATTTTCAAATGGTGAAACTCGATTTTCAAATGAACACATTAAAACGTATTTTGTTGAATACAAAACGACTTGATCATCACATCATAAATTTAATTGTGAAATCAGGTTTGAAGGTTGTAAGTGGTCATATAGATCGCATCAAAGATGCCATTTCCTATAATAGCAACTCTAATCAAAGAGTGAAATTTTTTTCTAGATATTGACAAACAGCCTAGGAGGTTCCAAACAGATATGTCGGTAAAATGGAACTTCACTTATTTAATGTAGGAAAGTGCTATTGAATATTACAGGTTATTATAATATGGAAATGGCTCGAGTGGACGATCCAACCATATACAAAGAGAATTGGTATGTGGTAGAAGTTTTTATTAAAATTTTAAAGATTTTTTACGATTCAACTATACTTCTTTCTAGGGTCTATTACCCCACATCACATCTTGCATTGCATCAAGTATTAGAAATGTTTAAAATGTTACACTTTTATAAAGATGATGTCATTTTAAAAACTGCAGTTGAGGCGATGGTAAAAAATTCAAAAAATATTGGTCTGACATTCCTTTTTAGATTGTATAGTAGGTCCTAGGACTAAATTAACTAGTTTAAAATCTTTTGCTTAGTTTATTGGTCGTTATTTAAATTTAGATCTTACTCAAAAATTTAGTAACCTACACTCCAAGGTGTTCGAAGTTTATCGTCTTTATGAGTACAGGTTTAGCGAGAGAAACATGCAATGAAGGGAACAAACGGACACCCGACCGATAAAGAAAAGTACGAGAATCCTAAACATGGAAGTCTCTTCATCCAGATCCGGTTCCAGTTCATCTCAATGTTGTGAATTGGACATTTACTTTGAAACTAGGTTCAACATAGCTCATTAAGTGGATTTCTAAGAATTTGATCAGCTTTTATGGTGGAAGAACCATACCGAGAATTGGACCCCTCAAATGGTGGAGGTATTAACATGCCTTCATGATTGGGAGCATGCGGAGATGAGGATGTAGCATCAACCGGTGAATGAAGAACTAACTCAATTTTTTTCCAACATATAATTCGAAGATGCTTCTGGTTCCAGTAGTAACCGAATGGATTGACGACTTAATTTTTAATTATACATGTATTTGTAATTTTGTAATTCGATTGCACTCTTTTTCCCTTGTCGAGTTATTGGGTTTTTCTTGGTAATATTTTTAACGAGGTAATCACAAATCCTATAAACTTAAATGTCAATAAGTAAATAGAATGGGTAATTACCCCGGTGGCCATCAATTTGATGACACACAATCAAAATAGCCACTAGATTGGAATTTGGTTTCAAAATGGCCATTTTTGGCAAAAAGTGTGACACTAATGACCATTCAATCTAATTCCATCTAATGAGTGACATTTTGGTAAATAAGGTGATAACATTAATTTATTTTAGATGTTTTCTAGAAATCAAAATTTTCTTTTGTTTTTTGAAACGACTGATTATATTTAGTGTGTGTATATATGTATAGCGTATCTCAAATATATATATATATATATGATGACTCGCTTTTTGTGTCGTTACCAAATTGCGAATTACCAAAAGAATGTTATAAAATGAATCTTTACGCAATATATTTTAAGATTTGAAAATGAGTAATGTGGTAAGATTAGAGTTCGTTCCACAGGGAATTAGAGTGATTAGTTGAATTAATTAGCTAATCTAAATGCTATAAAATAAATCATAGATAAATGGATGAGTGAATGGGTTGTCAAGCCATCAAACATACATGTAAAATAAACCTAATAAAACTAATAAAATGGAATGCTCAACAAATCTAGATAAGAAATATGGAATAAACAATTAATAGGAATTCTAGGGAAATGATAGAGTAGCTAATGGACAATGAGCAATTCATACATGGCTTCTTTAATGCACAATCTACACAATCTAGGACCGATCTCATTCGAATGTGTTGTTTAGACCGTCACTACGAACCCTAAACAACTTCCCACCGCAATGCCTAACCGATTAAGGAAAGGGGGTCACGGCGGGATCGGTTAGTGACAATCAAATGGTCTAGGCAATCGAGGTTGATCACCCCTCCAAAAGCCTATCCTATTCACTATGTGCTTTAATCATTCAAGTGTGTCAAAACTCAATCAATTTTATCACAAATTAATCCTACAACATATTGTAATTAACAAGTGTGTCAATAACTCAATTAATCACATAAGTGCAAGATCTAATTAAAAAGTAAATAAAACTTAAATCATGCAAACATAATATTGAAAGCTTTAATAAATACTCATGTCCAAAAAGTCTCTCAAATCATCCCCTAAAATAGGGGTTTTAATTACACATAATTACAAACAAGAAAAGGAAGTAAAATGGAGAGAAATCACCCTTGGGTCTCTCTTGTAAGCTTGATCCTTCCTTGATGCTTCCTTGCTTGAATCTTGTGCAAAGAGTGGGTGTTGAGGATATGTCTAGATAGGTGGAGTCATATGGAAAGTGACAAAGGAAAGGGGTGGAGAAAATGGAAGGAGAGGAATGATTTTTGTGAAGTAATCTAGATGTTTAAGCTTAGGTAGAAGAGAAATGGAGAGATTAGGAATGGTGGAGAAAGGAGGTTTCTTGATGAACAAGAGTTGTCCAAAAGAGGAAAAATGTGATGAATTTATAGGATTTTCAAATTAGGTCACGGGTGGCAAATTACCAAAACACCCCCTGACCATGGCAAATTACCATTTAGTCCAACAGAGGGGTGCATTTTGTAATTTGCACACCCAATCAGAAATGCACAAAGAGGCAGTCGCACTTTGCTTCAAATGGCGACCTTGGAGCGACAATGTAGCGACCTCATCAGGTGTGAAAATCACCCCCCTGTCGCCATGGCGACATCGAACGACAAATAGCGACCATTTCAAGAGAGTATCATGGCTGAACCGGGGAGTGATGCACGCTGAACCGGGAAGTGACACACACGGCTGAACCGGAATTGATGCCATGGATTTCGGCTACTAGGAGGGCCGAGAAGTCGCCGATTAGTCTTCCGTTGACCTGGCCGTAATTTTGGGGAGAAGATCGGCCGGAAATGGGAACGGGAAGGCTTCTTTCCGGAGACGTGCAGTTGTGCTTGGAGGTCATCAATGGCTGCTCGTGAGATGAAGGAAGGAGTGAAGTTGGAGAAGATGGGGGACGCTTAGCAACTGCATGGGGTGCGTACATAAGCTTGCTTGTCTAGAAGGAGGGTGCAATTAGAAGTAGTTTGGGCTGCGCACAGCAGCTATAAGTTGACTAAAGAGGGGGCTCGTTTAGAAGAACATAGGGGTGCACACAGCTGCTCCTTGATTGAATTAAAAGGGGGGAATTCAACAAAAGGCAAGGGGGCGTTTAGAAGCTTCCTTCATTGTCTAATATGGGGGACAATTAGGACGGGCCTGGGGTGTACTTAAAAGCCCAAACCCATTCACCAAAACGCACAGCTTCATTTAATGACGTGGCACCCTCTCTTCTTTGCGTGGCAATTTACACAATGGTCCCCTGTTCTCTTCTAATATCACAATAACTTTAATCTTCCTCCCTATTTTACACTTTTGCCCCTTTTTCACCAAAATTACTCCAATGCCCTTGAACTCTATAAATTCCTGAAAACACTTAATTTTCACAATTAAATCATAGGATAATGCCCGAGAATCAAACAAAAGGGAAAGGAAATAGGGGCCAAAATCATACCAATTTTGGTTCGATCAATATACACACACACTTAATCCCATGCTACAAAATCTGAAAAATCTAAAAAACAAAGAAGAGACACGTGTATTGATCTAAACCATTTCTTTTGTTTTTTTGAAACGAATAATTATATTTTTTGTGTGTGTGTGTGTGTGTGTATGCACACACCCACACACTAAATATAATTATATCTAAAATAAATTAACGTCATCCCCTTATTTACCAAAATGTCACTCATTGAAAAAATTGATTTCCAAAAAACATCTAAAATAAATTAATGTCATCCCTTTATTTACTAAAATACCACTCATTAGATGGAATTGGATGGAATGACCTTTAGTGTCACATTTTTCACCAAAAATGGCCATTTTGAAACCAATTCCCAATCTAGTGGTCATTTTGATAGTGTGTCATCAAATTGATGGCCACCGGGGTAATTATCCCTAAATAAAACTCAACCCTTTCTTACTTTAAATCTTTATCACTTTATTTTTTCTTTGAATAATTTTAGTAAACAATAAAATATAATAGAATCTATTTCTTTCATTTTATTTGATTACTCATTAGATTGAAAAAATAAGAAATAAATTTTAACTTTTTTTTTTTGTTGGAAAACTTGAATAAATTTTAAACTTAAAAATTAAAATATATAAGTTAAAATAAATATAATAAATAAATTTTTCATTTCAAATATTATAAAATGAATAAATTTTAAAGTCAAACAATTAAATAAAATAGGAAATATATTTTAAAAAAAAAAAAATCAATTCATTCAATTGATGAATGATTTATATAATTTATATTTTTATATAAATTATTAAATTATATATTAGATATTTAGATTTATAAATTATAATTTATTATTTTATATATATATATAAAAAAAAAAAACCGGCCGACCACAGGCCCAAGCCAAGCCCCCAAATTTCTTTAATAGGCTAGCCCGACCCGGCCTGTTTTCTCTTCAGGCTTTTTTGGGCCCGGCTTTTTAAGGGCCTAACACGGCTGGGCCAGACCGTTCATTTTGCCACCACTAGGTGAATCCGAGAGAGATAATAATTATTAAAGCCCAAAAAAAAAAAAAAAAAAAAAAACTCACACATGTTGCCTTGTGACTTGTGAGTCGTGATGAATTGATGATTGAAAAAAGGCTTCAACAAAGTGATATAAATACACGTGCAATCCACACAAACCTAGTTCTACACTCGTACACGTTTTCTATTTAAAATAGGAAATATATGAATTATATATATAATTTTTTTTAGTGGTGCTATTGGCACACCCCCTACTTGGGGTGGACACCCAAACCGTTAAACCGATCAACCCGTCCAAACCAAACCAATTTAAACGGGTTGGTTTGGTATTGTTAAAGAAAAAAAACCGATTAGGTTATTTTTTAGTAACCCGATTGGTTTGAGTTAGTTTGTGGGTTATGTTTTATCAACCTACATAATCCAACCCAAACTATTATATACTCATATATATATATATATATATATAATTATCATATAAAAAATTAAAGTTAACCTATTCTTAATGCTATTTCATCTCATCCGAATTTGTGATACTAAGCAAATTTATTGAGACTAAGTAAACTTTTTTTTTTTTTCGTAAAAAAACACATTAAGCAATAAGGTCTAGTTTTTTATTTATTTATTTATTTATTTATTTTTTATTTTAAAGTTTTATACGTTCTACACTTGAGTTTTTGTTTTTAAACAATTATGTTTTTTTTTTCCTTAATAAAATTGGACAGACCTAATTTTTTTAAACAATTATTGTTATGCACTTGGGTTAAATTTAGTATTTTTGTTTATCTTATTGATAATATTATATTTGTTCACATGAAAAAAATAATTTAATTATTTTCTTAAACCGTCAAACCAAACCAAACCGAAAAACCCCGACTTTTATTGGTTTGGTTTGACCTTATAATTGGTTTGATTTTGGTTGTAAAAAATAACCCAATTAAATAATTGTTTGGTTTGGATATCGTCAAACCCAACCCAAACCAACTTATGCCCACCCCTACCCCCTACATGTCTATTTATGCCTCACTTTTTTAATTATCTAGTATTCTTTTTTTTTTTCTTTTATCAAAATTACTTAAAGAGACGTACAATTTAAGGAAAAAAAAATTTCTTCTGCAAAGTAAATCTATTAAAAACCCCACATTCCTTTTCCAAAAAAAAAAAAAAACAAAAAAAAAAAAACCACGTTCTTGTAATCCGTTTCTTGAATTTTTTTTCTTGACTCTTAAACCCTAAAATTTGTTTCTTACACACATACAAAATATTATAAAAGAGTGTGATAAAGATATCAAACATGTGGAATAATTGTTCTTTAGAATGATAGAATATGTAAAAATTGTTCTTGAGAATGATATTAAGTTGTCTTTGTGTTGAAGCAATCCTGTTATTGTTTTTTTTCTTTTCCACCATGAAATAAGAAGCGGAAAAAAAAAAAAAAACTCAAAAAAGAAATAAGAAGAAAAATTAAATCGTTCAATGGAGGTAAGAGAGACATATACAGAGATATAGAGATGTGGTGTATTAAGTTTGAAAAATAAGTAAACAATGTAGTTTTGGAAATAAAAAAAAATAAAAAATTATGACTACTTTCGACAGACTTTGATTTTTTCCTCACAACTTTCTTGATTTTCCCAGGAAAATATGACCACTTTAAATTTAAATCATTTCTTTTATAATTTAACATAATAATAATAATAATAATAATAATAATAATAATAATAATAATAATAATAATAAAAATTGTAGCTGTAAAGATTCATGGATTCAATCATTCAATCGACAATGCTTATATATAAAACTTAAACACTCACATAATTACGATGGATTTCAGATAATTAATGAAATAAATCTTTTGTTGAAGAAAAAAAAATTAAAATCATGCTGTAAAAAAAATAATAATAAATAAATAAATCAAAACCAAATTTTTTATATAACATTTTGAGTGTATAATAATCAAAATCCATGCAAAATTCAACGTACAAAAATAAAATAAAATTCTAATCAACCACAACACACTGAAATTCATTGACCGGTGACCGTGGCAGCCGGGAAGTGAAGTTTCTCAATGGAGACTCATCGGAATCTTTGTCGTCTCCACCTTCATCAAAGTTGAGGGCATAGCTCATGGCGTCGTAGCTGAAGTCTGTGTAAGAGTGTCTTCTTGTGTGTTTGGGTCCACCTCCTCCGCCGCCACCAAAGTTACGGGAAATGAAGTTTCGATACTTGAACTTGATGTGCGGCATCGAGCCAGAGGATGTTCTGGTCAGCCTTGGCTGGGGTTCATGATGGTGGTGGTAGAGGTGGGATTTGGTGAAGCAAGAAGAGAGAGGGAGAGAATGTTTAATCTTTTGTTTGAGAGAGGAGGGAGATAGAATGGAGTCGTGATATTGTTCCATCAGAGGGTGGCAGAGGAGGTGATGGTGGTGATGGTTGTTTGGGGTTGATGGTGGTGGAAAAAAGAGTGTATATATATAGAGTGTGAGAAAAGGAGGGGTGCGAAAAGACAAAAAACAGCACTGAGAAAATGGAGGAGTTGAGAGAGCGGTTATGGTTGATGCCGGATTTTAAGGGATAGTTGTGAGATTGTGAGTGATTGTGTGTTTGTGTTTTTTTGGTCATTTTTAGTCATGAAAATGGTTGTGTTACAATTAATTAATTAATTTTTTTACGATAATAACTTTTTGATAAAAAACCAACACTTTATTGACATAAATTAGCCTTTTTTTCAAGTTAAAAAAAAAAAAAAAAAAAAAAAAAACTACCTAAACTAGCTAGGGAATGGATATTCAAAATGTGACAAATTGACAATACAATTGTAGTTGAAATATTTTAATAGAATGATCATAAAAGTCTCACGAGTAATAATTTTTAAATATATATAGTGTCAGCCCTTGTAGGGGGTCATCCTATGGATTATGTGGATCGGGTTGGATCAGAGTTAGGCCCAAGGCAACTTGGTTGAACCTGTTGGATAGGGGGTGTTGTCTCCCTTATAGATCTGCAAAAGAGTTAGTCTATCGACCTAATATTGCTGTCTTCTTCGTCGAACCTGTAAAAGAGATAACAGAAAAGCAATGACCAAGGAAAGATGGCAATGGGGGGGGGGGGGGTTAGATTCTTAGACTTAGGTATGCTTGGGTTGAGCAATTGTAGGTATGAATTGTGGCTATGAATCTGATTGGATTCCGGGGGTTGTAGTGTACATGATCAGAGCTTTAAGATGCTTGTGTGTTTTATTTCTAGTCAAGAATTTTAGAGAGAGTTCACTGTGACTGAACTTTGTTATTTATAGTCCAAGATCACTCTCCCAACGTTCACCTCGATCAACATTAGATGGTAGGCGTGATTCTATGAGAGATTTTCTCTTCTTTGAATCATTAGTTACTCAATCTTTGTAACTGATATCTTTGATTTAGTCTTGAAACGACCAAGCCTTTCTGGCACAAGTCTTAGTTTGGTTGAAGCTTGGTGGAATCGTGTTGGGTCTTGATCTGATTTGTCTAGGTTTTGATCTTCAGCCTTAAGTTTTGATTTTACAACTTTAGTCTGTGCCTGACTTGTCCATTTTTTGCATTTGTCAGCTTTTAGAGACATTATGTCGAGCGACGATACGACTTCAGATCCGCATTTTTCCTAGACCCCTAGAGACTTGGAGGGTGAATTCGAAGGGGGAGTAGACTCTGATGTTAGAGGCGTCGAGTGACAAATTTCTGTAGTGGATCCATCAAATGTCAATATTAATAAGGCAGGCATGCTAGAGCAAGGTGTCGTATGCACCATCGCATAGCGGGTCGAATTTCCTAAGTATATAGATGTTGAAGAGCCATCTACCTCAGGTTATTCGCTGGGCATTTTACCCGATGATATCCCAGCAAGTTTACTCATTGATGGCAATATGGTTCGTTTGCGAACGACATATGGGATTCCTCCGTCTATCGAGCTGCGCGAGGTGAAGGAACACGAACGAGCAGATTGGGATATACTAAAAGACATACACAGTGGAAGCTGTGGGAACCATGTTGGAAGTATCAGCCTAGCCCACAAGGCACTAAGGCAGGGATTCTACTGGCCAACAATGTTCGTCTATGCAAAGAGAACTGCGACAAGGTGTGAAGCATGCCAAAAGATTGCAAACAACATTCGTCAGCCACCTGAGCGCTTACAAAGTATTAACTCCCCATGACCATTCTCTATGTGAGGAATCAATTTGATTGGTCCAATGCCCACAGCGCCCGGAGGAGCAAAACACACCATTGTAGCAGTAGACTATTTCACGAAGTGGGTGGAAGCCAAGCCACTGGTGCATATAACAAAAGCAAATACTACTGGTTTTGTGAAAAAGAACATCTTGTACAGGTTTAAAATACCAAACACCATCATCACTGACAACGGAACATAGTTCAACAACAAAAAATTCAGAGAATTGTGCAAGAAATATGGAATCAACAATTACTATGCCTCTCTAGCTCACCCTTAGACAAACGGACAAACTGAGGTGGTAAACCAGATCATTAAGCATAACGTGAAGGCCAAACTCATTGTCAAGAAAGGAAGTTGGGCAGAAAAATTACCACAGGTGCTATGGGCATATCGAACAATGGAAAGAAGCTCAACGGGAGAGTCGCCCTATTCCATGGCTTTCGGAACTGAAACAGTTATCCTAGTAGAAACAGTGTTCTCCTCATCGAGGGTACAACTCTTCCAGCTTGAACTTAGCATTGATATGTTAAAATACGGTTTAGATGAGCTAGAAGAAAGAAGGGAACACGCTTAGATAAGGAACGCTATCTATCAACAGAGGGCGGCCAGGTATTACAATTCACATGTACGAGTTAGAAGATTCGCACTCGGGGACTTAGTACTAAAAAGAGTGGCCCCAGGAACCAAAGACAGATCTACAGGATCACTCGCGGACAAATAGGAAGGGCCATACCACAGCACAGGCATAGTTGACCATGAGGCGTATCACATTGCCTGAAGAGGAGCCAGCGAGCTCCCCAGACCATGCAATGCCCAATATCTAAAAATCTACTACCTATGATACCTTTACCTCGGAAGTCTTTTTGTTATTTTTTCTTTGCTCATTTTATCTTTTTAGAGTTTTTTCATTTTTTGATGTCAAGATTGCATGCAATAGTCAATAAAGAGTAATTTATTACTAAAATTCGTATCCTCGCTGAACCACACCACAATCAGCCATAACAAACCGTTCGCCAGTGCACACAAAACGAGTTATTTAAACTCAATAGCACTGGGGAAGAACCAAAAAAGGGGGGAATACCTCTCATCATAGCAGGCTGAGATCAAACATGTTATGATGGCCTGAGCTAGAAAAAGATGCCACAAAGATGGCAATTGCCATCATTAATGAGGCATAACCCCTCAGAATGTGAAAAAGGCATTTAACAAACAGCATGCAGGAAACACACCCTGAAAAGAAGTGTTGGGGGTCAAACAAACTAGCATCAAAACAGTAAGCAAAAGAGGGAGACATCCCAACAGTATACTTACAAAAACCTGGTGTATGGTCGGACACGTCCTGACAAACACTGGGCAAAACAAAAACTAAGCAATAATAGCTAAGTAATAATAGGCTTTAAGCTTGAGCCAGAAACTCAGAAACGGCAGCCGAATAAAAGAGAAACTTATGAACGAACTTCAGCGAACAGAAGGTGAAGAGAGTTGAACACAGATCAAAAGATAAAAAATGATATAAATAAATATCGAGTACATTTACAAAAACATTAGATGAATGAACAAATACATCAGCAAAAATCAAACGCTCGCTGGCGGATCATCCCCATCTTCTTCTTCATCATCCATCTTATCCTCCAATGGCCAAACGATCTCTTCATCCCCTTCAGGCATGAAAGACCCATAATCTCAGTTGAAAAATGGACCCAAATCAGGCTCATTACTGGAACAAGTAAAACTCCATTTTTGGCCAGAGTAATAAGTGTTGAAAGCATGCTTGGTAGGAACTTCGAGATGCTTAGGATGAGGTTCTGTCCTTGTGTAGCGACAATGAGCCTTCCACCGCTTTATTTGCTCCTTGATCGAGCCAACAGCGCTGTCCATGTGCAGTTTGAGGGACTTATCAAAACACTTCAGGGCCTTCTCATTAGAGTGATCCTTAATAGTGAAGAACTTTTTTGATTGCCGCATACGTTGCTCGAACTCACGAAGGAGAAGCGCATCATAGGTGGGAGACCTCTTAAAATGGTCAACAACTTCAACCTCTAAAACAGCCTTCAGATCTCTAAAAATGGCATCTCGTGAAGCTTGCTGGTTCCGCAGGTCTTCGAATTCTCGCTCAGCCTTGTCCTTAGCTTCTTCTGCCAGCCTTTCCACCTCCATACAAGCAGCAAGCGCGTCTTGACTCCCGAAAAGTTGCTCCCTTAGCAGCTTAATCTCTTCTTCAGCTGCGACTAGTTTCTCTTTAGTGGCCAGCTGAGCAGCTAAGAACCCATCAGCAGACTCCCTCAGCTGAGTAAGTTGTTGGGCATGAAACTCCTCAGCTGAAAGCTTATCAGCCGTCGAACGGGAGATCTGGTCTCGCAAGCGCTTGTTCTCCTTCAAAATTGCATTCCCGCGTCTATAATTATCTACCTTTTTAGACATCATCTGAACAAAAACACAGTTAGAAGACAAGATGCAACAAACAAAAAAGAAGGAGGAGAGGGAAGGGGTCGTAGAACCTACTAGAGAATGACAGTTGAAAAAGAATTCCATTTTCTTGTTACACGATTTATTCTTCACGTGCTCCCAACCCTTGCCGATATAGACATCATTGTCTATGAAATGAGACAGGAGCTCGATAGAGGAAAAATCAGACAAGGAAACAACATCAGATCCCTCGCCTTGGTCAGCCGAAGTTGCAAGAGGCTCTTCACGGGAACCTCCCAAACCCACAGTAGGGGCAGATGAGGGCCTAAGAATATCAGTTTGTATAGTGGCATTTTGATCACCAGCATTTGTTGAAGGGAATGAGGGCCTAGGGACATCAGCCTATGCAGCAGACCTCGCGCGTCAGTACCCGTCAAAGGGACTGATGACCCAGATTTATCAGAAGTAGTAGCAGGACCCTGCTTACCAGCGCTCGAAGAAGCGAAAGGAGCAGATAAAGGAAATGTGGCCCTTGTATCACAAACCCCTTCCGAATGAGAAGTCAGATCCGTAACCTGATCAGATTCATGAGTAACTCTTGAACTAACTCCACCAGCATGGGGGACCTTAACACGCACAGGCTCACCGTTACCTTCCTCATCAGACGAGAGCACGTATTAAACCACCTTCGAAGCCCGCTTCGTGGGACGAACAACATGCTCGTGGGTACTTTCAGCCTGACCCTTTCTCCGACCATTCCTTGGGTTCGAGATTGGTGAGAAAAAGGCAATTGTATGAGAGATCTGAGTGTGTAAAACTACAATAATCAATAGTGTTATTCTTCTACTCTCAAGGGCGCCGTGGTTTTTTCCCATTCAAGGGTTTTTCTACGTAAAACTCGTCTTGCATGCATTGATTTATTTCTCTTTTTATTTGTTTTAATTAAGATATAATTGTTAAGCGTGGCAATCCAAAATTCACCGTCAACAACTACTATTTGAAGGAGCATGTGAGTGATAAGGGTCGTTATATGTTAATCCCTAGGTCTAAGGATTCACAGCTTATCACTGACCTTATGACAAATGATCGAAATTGGAAAGATACCTTCTTTTTCACTAGGGCTCCTCTGATCGACGGACCTTTAAGGAAGTCATAGTATCATTACCATTGAATTTGGAACATATATGGTGAGTGTTAATTCCTGGTATCGCTTAGATTTTTTCTCCCTTTTTTTTTTATTCGTAACCCTTAGCATTAACGAGTCTATCTATCTGTGTAGACATAGTGGGTGAGAGTAAGATGCCATGTCCTGAGGCTCCTAAGCATACTCAGGCAATTTCATCGATCCCTGTTCAAGAAAGGAGTTGGAGGGTATTGATGTCGAAAGGTAAACTTAGGCCAAGTAGTCTATGGCATTGGTCGACGTTGAATGTTTTGCGAGCACTATATCCTCACGTGAAGGATTTTGTGTTGTATATCTATATTAGGAGAAGTCTTGAAATTCTTTAATGTAACTTGAATTTTTTACAGCCATTAATTGACGTCAAACGTCGTTTCACAGAGACGTCGATGTCGGGTGCTAAGTTCAGCGTTCCTGATACCGTTGAGGCATTGAAGGTCCTCAAGAAGAGTATGGACAAAAAGTGAGCTGCTGCTAAGAAGAAGCAGACGACGGATGTGTCCAAGTCGAGCAACGCAATGGAGCATGTTTTTCTTTCCTTACAGGAGTTGAGTCCATTGAAAAAGAAGAAGAGGAAGGCTTCCGATATCGACATTGAGAAGAATGTCGAAGCCGACCTAAAGGAGAAGTCGACCGTCGGTGCTTCTTCATCCCCTCTGATTCGTCATTGGTGTTGTTCCCTCCAGGAATGTCATCGTTCAAGGAGATGAGTGGCTTTCTTCAGAAGTCAAACGACTTTCTTCTCTCTGCTGATAAAGAATACCTTAAAGGTAGAAAGACGAATGAGGTGTTTGAGGCGGGTATCCTTTCGAAGTTCCAGGTAAGTTGGTTTATCTCCCAAGGTTCTTTTTCTTTTCAACTTACATCAAGTTTTAATGATATTTGTTTTGTAGGCTCTAAAAGTGCAATTGCATCTATATGATAGGTACAAAATTGTCAACGATAGATGTGCTAAGCTTCGAAAGGTGAACGACACTCTGAGAAAGGATAGAAGTGCGCTCGACAAGGCCAACAAGAAGTTGAAGAAGAAAAATCTTGATCAGGATGAAGAACTGAGGGCATCGAATGAGGAGAATGATCGACGTCGTGATGAGTTGGAGAAGGCCAAAGCAATGATCACAGAGTAGGAGTAGCAAATCGTTGGTTTAAAAGGACAACTTCTGTTGATCTCTACTGAAGCCATGTGGCTAAGGCAGAACTTTTTAGGCAATTTTTGTCGAGCGAGCATGATAAGTGGAACCCTGTCAAGATGCAAGCGGAGATCGACATTTATGATGAGATGGAGTGTCTCAGACTCGAGGGGTCCCCAGTTGGAGAGGAAGTGGATGAGGAGGATGGGGAAGAGCAAGTCAATAAGGGCATTGGCAATGCTGCGGATCCCAATATGTCAGTTGATGACACCACCCAAAATTTATACGTTCATCTATAACTGTTTTTTTTTCTTTGACTTTCATTTCTCAATATTTGACAAATGGGTGTACTGTTTAATTTTCTCGTGTCGACTTCTTTATGTAACCTTGAATGATTAGGTCGAATCGACCTTATATATTTTCGTTTCGATCATATGCCTTTGTTTAATTTATCGTTATGATTCTCATGGCTTGATATAATAGTGAGGTTGACTTGACTATTACATTCTGGGATTTATATAATCTTATAAATAATTGCATGAGACAGGCCTATAAACTCATGCAGAAACATAATTTGGTCAACACGACCTTTTATTAATATTGAAAATTGCATACATGCGTTATTGGGTCGACACTTGTCCCCAGTACTATTCCCCCTACTCCCTATATGTGATGTCAAAAAAAGGATATTGGGAGTTGTATTGATTGTGATTATGATCATTCGTAAATCTTCGAATGCATGATGTTGTGTCATTCCTACAATAGTAAATTATTGCTTGTCGTTGTCGACAGCTGATCATTGATGTGTAAAATCGTGTTATAAAAACCTAACTCGCAAGTGCACGAATCGTGAGATAAGTACAGCGACAAGTAGGGATCGTTCCCATGAGGAAAAGTGATTTATCGACTAAAACTAATTCTAATTAAAGCTAAGCAATTAACAGTAAGCAAGAGATTTCAGATTGATTTGATTGATTTGAGATTAAAACTAGATTAAACTAAGAAAATAATTAACAAGAATATGAGAATGAGATCAAGAGGTGAGAAGACTAGGTCATCAATGATCACCAACTACGTTTACTTAATGCTTCGAATTGACTTTCACAAAGAATGTTAATCAAGTTAAGGGTTCGTTCTTAAATTATATATAATTAGTGCTATGTGGTCCTGGGATAAATTAAGTACTTCTACTACAATCAATAGCAAACCCTGCATATAAACCATAACAGAAAATACATCAACCATACACCAAGTGTTTCTCAGTTGAGTAAATAGCAAACCCTGCATATCAACTATAACCTACAAGCCACAAAGCACACAATCAAGTATTCTCAATCACAGTCATTAGCAAACCCTGCATAAAAACTATGATTGAAAACCCATTAAGTACAAGAACAAGAGAACCAAAGATAACGTGCAATAACCTTCTACGATAAATTCATTCATTCAATTGATTATTGGTTAAGACTGGTGAAACCCACACATCTCTCAACCTTACATATAAACCCTAGATTCAAGACTAGCACTAACCATGCATAGACAAGAAGAAATCCCAAATTGAATGAAACAAAACTTGAATTACTAAAACATAGTCAATTCTAACAAAGAGTATTCATAGAGGTTCACATTGTATGGATTTAGTTACACATAGTTGAAATAAAAAGAAGAGAGAAGTAGTTGATAGAACCCATAGAAATTGTAGGCAATCTTCCAATCTCTGATGCTGAAAATCTTCTCCTTCGTCTTCAAATCTTCTATATGTAAGATGAAAGAAAGTTGTTGAGTGATTTAGGCTATGACTTATGGCTGACGAACTGTCTCCAGACGAACCCCTTTGAAGAGAAAAACCCCTCTATTTATATCTGCTCGGGCTTCGGTGGAGAAACCTAATTAAAAACAACATCTTTAGCCAGACCGCTGCCTGACCGCTGCTACTTTGGCAGCGGTGTGGCAGCGGTTTTGCACAAATCGAAAACGCTGCCACTTTGGCAGCGGTCAGGGGGCGCTTTGCACAGCGATCTCCTCTGTCCGATAAACGCTGTGACGCCTTTCTCTGAAAATAGCAGCGATGTGAGAGCGATTGTTGCTCAACTTTAGAAAAGACCCTTGACTACTTCAAAATAGCACTTTTTATCTGAATTTCTTCAAATATATCAATCTGGTCCAAAAACCTGAAAACACTCAAACACACCTATTAAAGCGCTAAAAGGCTCAAGTAGCAAGCAATTGATTGGAGGAATGGGGATCAAAAATATATATAATAAATGACCGATCAATCATGCCTAAATTGTTGTATATTTCACCCTTTTTCCCTTATCCTTTGTCTCGTTCTTGTGTGTTTTTCTGTGTATTTCGTGTCTAATATGCTTGTTTGAGGTAATTGTAGGCAATTGACATAATTCAGATGTTGGATATGAAAAGTGCGAATTTCAGTCGCGAAACAAGCTAGAAAAGCAAGAAAATAAGCTTCAGTGCGCAGGTTCTGTGCTGGTCAGCATACCCGTGCACTTCTAGCCTATTTCCAGCATAGGTATTCCCACGTAGGACTCATTCACAACCTACACACTGAAGGATCGAAGAAGACAACAGAACGCCATAAAGTGCGAGTACAGTATGGATCCCAACCGCACTCTCACCCGCACTCTACACTTTCCAACGTGGGAATTCATACGTTGGAGTGTGGGTCCCAGAACCGCACTCCACCGACACTTTATGGGAAACCCGGGAGCTGAAATTGTGAAGAATTGATAAAGTGCGGGTCCCACCCGCATTCTCACCCGCACTCTACACTTTCCAGTGTGAGAATTCCCACATTGGAGTACGGGTGAGTGTGGGTCCCTGAACCGAACTCCACCTGCACTACGCGCACGTTAGACCCAGTCTTTAAGCATTTGTGACCTATTTTTGCATCCCCTATAAGAAGAACCATATATATTTTGACCAAAACAATCCCCTACACCTCCCACACTTAGATAATTTCTTTCTTTACTTGTTTTCTAGCCTAGGAATACTTTTCCTCTCATCCATACCCATTTCTACTCATCTAAAGGCAACTACGGAGATTTGGATTCAAGCTTCAAGGAAGGAGAGCTCTTCAAGGGTTTCATCTCAATCTCTTCTCTTAGTTTTTTATTTGTTGATTAAGAACATGAGTAGCTAAATCCTCCACTAAGGGGTTGATGTGATTAGTTGATGGATATTGGGTTTTTGTAGTTAAACTATGTTTTATATTAAATCTATCTTATATGTTCTATTCTATTGCTTGAATGATTTCCAATATTGATTTGTCTTGGAGACACCCTCTTAGCATGTTGATTTGGTATCTTTATTGCCCTATTGAATAGACGAGATTCCGGAATCCTGGCTCAATAACCTCGAGCCTCATCCAATCTCAAACGGGTGGCCTTCACTATACACCCTAGGGAGGCCACTTGTGAGGGAATTGGAAGTCATCACTATACAACCTAGGATGACTACGTTAGAAATAGGTTGAGCCATAGTTAGATAGATTAGCTTTCATGGTTAGAATCCCAATTGAGCTACTAGCCATAGTTGGTTGCTTATGAGGGATTAATCGCTAGTAGGAGATCTTTGCTATACACCATAGGTTGACTGCTTGCTAGAGATATATAACCAACACTATACACCCTAGGTTGGTTACATTAGATTAAATGTGCTTAATTGAGAGTTTATTGCATTGCCTAGGTTTTGCTTACGAGTCCATCAACACCTTAGTCATATCACTTCATTTGCATCCATTTTTAATCATTGCATTCCTAGTTTGCTTTAGTTAATTCACACTACACACCACCAATCATTTCCTTTTACTTTTATGCACTCTAGTTCTATTGATCTGAATCTAGTCACCACTACCCTAATCCTTGTGGGTGACACCTGTGCTTACCGCCTTACTCGTATTTTTACTTGTGATAGTATCTCATAGGTTTTATAAATTGTTTTGATGTATGATCTTTCTAAAATGACAAAAACAAATATGTCAACAGCTTATGAAGATTGAGATGTAAGTTTTTTTTTTTTTTTTTTTTTTTTTTGGTGGTAGCTCAGTTTTGCACTTATTTGCACTAAGTTTTCATCATTGCTTCTTGTGTGTTGACTCGTCAGTATCAAATGCCGATGAAATGAATATCTAATTGCGTAAATAAATTATGGACATAGACAAGTTTAGAAATTGTACTGCTTTAGATGTAGGGCGTTCCAGCTGTTGTGCATCTCTCGGTCGTCGAGTCCTCATAACTTATACGCCCCTCGCCCCTCGCCCCTTTATATCAATTATTTTGTAGGGGCCTTCCCACGTCGGAACCAGCTTTCCTACTCATTCGTCCTTGGTGTTCTGGAAGACTTGTCGTACCAATTGTTGATCTTGAATACTCTGGCCTTTACTTTTTTGTTATAATGTTGTGCGACTTGTTGTTGGTAAGACTGTATTCTTAGAGCGGCACGTTCTCGATGGTCGTCTAGGTGATCCTGTTCAAAAGTAAGCTCCAAGTTATTTTGCTCCTCATTTGGGTTTTTGCTCTGAGCGGTCACAAGTTGTGTCGCCATTGGGATCACTACTTCAAAACCATAGACAAGCAAGAATGGGGTTTCTCCTGTCAATCGACGGGGAGTAGTCGTTCTATACAACCAAAGTATCTCTGGGAGTTTCTCCGCCCATTTGTTTTTTTTTTTGCTTCAAAGCATTTCTTTAGGGTATTGACAATGGTTTTGTTTGTTGACTCCGCCTGCCCGTTGGCTTGTGGATAACGTGGTGTTTAGAAGCTTAGTTTTATCCCATATTTGTCACAGAAGTTTTTGAAGTCGTACGAAATGAACTGGGATCCGATGTCGGTCACTATTTCCTAAGAGACTCTGAACTTAAAAATTATATTTTTCCAAACAAAATTATATACCTTGAGGTCGTGTACTTGTTGGAATGCTCTGATTTCGACCCATTTGGTGAAGTAGTCTATTAGTACTTACATGTAAACGACATCGCCAGGTACTACAGGGAGTTTACCTACAATGTCCATTCCCCATTTCATAAAAGGTCAAGGAGAAAAAATTGAGTTTAGCATACCTGGGGGGAAGTACGACACTGGATCAAACCTTTGACACCTGTCACAGGTCTTCATATGATTTTTGGAATCAGACCATATTGTCGGCCAGTAGTATTCGGCTGTGATGGCCCTGTTCGATAAGTTTCGAGCGCTAGAGTGATTTCCACATTCCTCGTAATGAAGGCTTTTAAGGACGTTGTACGCCTTTCTTGGAGTTACATATCTCAAGTAGGGTCCTGTAAATGATTTTTTATAAAGCTTACCGTATAGAATTTAGAATTTTGCGGCTTTTGCTTTATCTTCCTTGCTTTGGATCTATCCCCTGGCTGAATGTCGGCCTGTAGATAATTTTGGATAGGATCCATCCAACTTGTTTCTTGGTCGACTGGTGCGACTATTTCGGCCTCTTGAATTGTCGAAGACATAAGGTTTACAAAAGGTATTGATTTTAAACCATTGGTTGCTATCAATCTTAGGCTTGCCAACGCATCTGCTCGGGCATTCTCTGACTTGGTATTTGTTGGATTTTGAAATCTTTGGAGGTGGACTGCAGTTGCTTGGCTTTCGCTAGGTATGTTGTCATTCTTTGGTCTCTGGCTTCATATAACCCATTCATCTGTCGAACGGCAAGCTGTGAATTGCTCTGTACTTGAATATTCTTTATATTCATGCTTTTTGCAAGATCGAGCTCGGCAATTAGCTCTTCGTATTCGGCTTTGTTATTTTTCGCACAAAACTTACAATGGATAGACTACTCTAACGTGTCTCTCTACAGGGATTTGAGCACTAGTCCTAGTCCGCTTCCTTTGATGTTGCTGGAACCGTCGACTGATAAGGTCCATTTCTCGGTCGTGGTACTTTCTATGAGTGCTATTAACTCCTGTTCAGCCTGCACATTCTCACAAGGGGTAAAGTCTGTAACAAAGTTAGCAAGTACATGTGATTTCATCGAGGTTCACGATTTAAAGCTAATGTCGTATTCACTAAGCTCCATAGCCCATTTTGTTAATCGACCTGAAAGTTTAGGTTTATGCAATATATTCTTAAGTGGAAACGTAATCAATACCTTAATAGAGTGGCACTGGAAATATGGTCTTAGCTTGCGTGCTGCTACGACAAGGGCTAACGCCATCTTTTCCAATCAACTCATGTAGTACACTAGATATTGTACGCCATCCTCTTCTCTGATTAGTATGGCACTTATGGTCGTGTCGGATACCACCAGATATACGAGTAACATTTTGTCATCCTTTGGCTTCAACAGCAGTGGAGGTGAGGTTAAGTATGTCTTCAAATCTTGTAACGTCTTTTCGCAATCGTTGTTCCATTCGAATGTTGTATTCTTTCTCAATATGTTAAAGATAGGGTGGTAGCATTCAGACGACTTGGAGATGAATCTATTCAAGGCTGCTACACTACCTGTGAGTTTTTGCACGTCTTTGATGCATCTAGGCAATTCGATTTCTTGTATCGATAGAATTTGGTCTGGGTTGGCTTCAACACCTCTCCGGGTGACCAAATGACCTAAAAATTTCCTTGAAGACACACCAAAGGAGCATTTAGTAAGGTATAGTTTCATACCGTATTGGTTGAGTACGTTGAACGACTGTCTCAAGTGCTCGATGTGTTATCGAGCGATCAGGGATTTTACCAGCATGTCATCGATGTAGACCGCCATTTGTCGCTCGGATCGCAACATTTTCTGCTTCAAGCGCCTGTAATTTTTTTGCTTTTTTAGTCATTTGGGCAGTCAATGTAGCGATCTGCGCTTCGACGGTTGGGATACTTTCATCTCCAGACATGTTGTAAAGTTGTCAAATCAGTTCAACTAGCTCAACTGTAAAGTTGCAATGGGCTCCACTGTGGGTGTCAAATTATAGGGAGTCGTCCTACCGATTATGTGGATCGGGTCGGATTAGAGTTAAGCCTAAGGCAACTTGGTTGAACCTATCGGATAGGGGGTGTTGTCTCCCTTATAGATTTGCAAAAGAGTTAGTCTATCGACCTAATATTGCTGTCTTCTTCGTCAAACCTGCAAAAGAGATAACAGCAAAAGCAAAGACCAAGAAAAGATGGCAATGGGGGTTAGATTCTTAGCCTTAGGTGTGCTTGGGTTGAGCAATTGTAGGTATGAATCAGGGCTGTGAATCTGATCGGATTTCGATGGTCGAAGTCAACGTGATAAGAGCTTTAAGATGCTTGTGTGCTTTATTTCTAGTCAAGAATTTTAGAGAGAATTCACTATGACTGAACTTTGTTATTTATAGGTCAAGATCACTCTCCCAATGTTCACCTCGATCAACATTAGATGGTGGGCATGATTCTAGGAGAGATTTCCTCTCCTTTGAATCATCTGTTACTAAATCCTTGTAACTGATATCTTTGATTTAGTCTTGAAATGGCCAAGCTTTTCTAGCACAAGTCTTGGGTCAACCTGGGAGAAGTGGGTCTAGACTGGTTTTAGCATGAAGATTTGGGCCTATGTTTAGGCCCATAGACCATTTTTAACCATAGCCCTGAGGCCAATTAGGGGCGCCTGCCCAATGTCCAAAAAAAGAAAAGCCTAAAGGGTCTAATATTTTTATTTTTCTGTTAATTTAGTGCTCACATCTTTGGATTTTAATAAATAAACAGTACATAAAGGGTCCAAATTTATTGTTATTTTTCAAATTTAATTTGGATCCCAAATAAATAAATAAATAAAAGATGTGGAAATCAACTTCTTATATAAAGATTGGGCTCAATATGAAAGAATTATTAAAAGCAAATAAGTAGTTCTATTTATAGTTTTGCACCCCTGAAAATTTGTATATGCATCCCTCTTTGCATGTACATCTCATTAAGAGTTTTTAAAAAATTATATTTTGTAAGCACACCCCATACATTACCAAATGTACCATTTCTTTTATTTATTTTTAAATTCTAAAAAAATTAAAATTAAAATAAAATAAAAAAGGAGGATGTCTCCTCCATTTTCATTTTCTAAGCAAGTTCATCTCACCTACTTATATATGTTATTTCATTGAGTGAAACTGTTATGCAGATCTATTTGCTCATAACTTTTTTTTTTTTTTTTTTTTTTTTTTTAGTTTTGTTTTTTCTATCTATCGTGTTATAAACTAGATGAAAATTATTTTGACTAAGCTTTTGTAAATTTTCTCAAAAAATAATATATATAAATTATTAAGTACGGGATTTCACAAGATTTAAATGCGAGATTGAACAAAGGACCCCATTTTAAATATTTGCCATAGGGCCTCTAAAACCTCAGGACCGACATTTAAATCGAATATGTAGTACTTAATGGCTTTTCAAAATAGAAAAAAAAAATTCAAAAAAAGAAAAGAAAAAGAAGCATATGTAGTTAATGAGTATAACGGTGGGTTGCAAAGGGCTGGTTCAGAAGTTGAGAGGGTCATGATCCATCTTAGTTCAAGTACTGGCCCAGTCCAAGAAAACTTGACTGGATCAATTTTCAATCAAACATCTATCTTGAACTCAAAACTTATTAATTGATTTTCAAAACTAAAGCTGCAACACCGAAGTTGGAAATGCCAACTTTATGAGGGTATATTCAATTAGGATTTTAAAAGACTTTTGATGACTTTTATTGAATTAAAAAGTTTAGGTGTATTCAATGTAGACTTTTAACGACTCTATAAAAGTCATGAGGTATTCAATACAGATTTTTATAGAGTATTTAAAAGTCATGTAATATTCAATCAAGACTTTTTAACAGTCTATGAAAGTTATGAGGTTTTTAAAATCTCAATGACTTTTAACAACTTTAAAATATCAATGACTTTTAATGATTTTTAGTTATAATAAATCTCACAATTTGTCTTCCATTCCTACCAAAGACTTTGAATGACTTTTTTTTTTTTTTTTTTTTTAAATAAATAATTTCACTTTAAAAGAAAAATATAAAACTCTTTAAAAAACATCAACCACCAAATATATGTTCTATTTTCAAATAAAAGCACACTCATTCTTAACAAATTTCATAAATAAAATAAAACGAATAACTTTAAAATGAATAAACATTATAAAAAAAAAAAACATACAAACACTATAACAAAAAAATAAAATAAATAAATAACTAAAAAAATAATATAAAACAACTCATCATCGGGTATGCAATTAAGGACGAGAGATTTCATATTTTGTTTTTTACCTATATTTTTAAAGTAACTAAACAACACTGAAACAAATAAAATGAACTTCATTTAAGTAAAATAATAATAATAAAAGACAAAAACCACTGCTTAACCATACTAATATGCCATAATTAAAGTCGCGTATGAGTGTGACTCTATGTAATTATGATCAATATCAAACTACCCACTTTTAAGAATGGATCTTATTCAACAACTAGGTGCGGTTTTTATGTTTTATCTTTAGTAACTTGAATGAATTTTTGGTTGATTTTTTTTACTCATTGTCATACTTTCGTAGACATGTAAACGTTAATATTATTGTCGGTTTGCTACATTTATTCTAAAAGAAAATTTATAATATTTTGACTAATTATTAAAAACAAATAAAATTTTGACTAATTATTAAGAAAAAAGAAAGGAGCATAATGTCTTTATAATGCAAAATATAATTAAAAAAAATTAAATCACATATATAGACATGAATGCATTTGTCAAGTTTAATTAACAATGGTTTTTTTTATTCATTTGAAAAATTATTTTTTTTGTCATGATAAATATATATAATTTTCCTAAAATTAATTATACATTATATTTAGAAGTCAATGAAAGTCTATAAATGTCTATAAAAGTCTGTTAAAATCAAAGTCTACGAAAGTCATTTAAAATGAAAGTCTATGAAAGTCTTTTAAATAAAAGTCTATGAAAGTTTTTCATAATCTTGTAAAGTATATTAAAGTCCATAAAATCTGCAAAAGTCATTCACTTAAGAAAAGTCATTAAAAGTCTTTCGAAATCCTAATTGAATACACCCCACTAAGTCTTCACCAATATACCATACACAACAAATTGAAGGATGCATTTCAAAACTTTATTGGCTATCTTAAACTTCAAGCATAGATTTATATACAGTAGTTTCTCTGGAAAGTTTGAGTTAAAGTAGTCGGGTGGATTTAGTGCTCTTTCTACATTGGGTTGGTAGATCTCTTTGTAAGGATTCTCATATTGATTGGCTTATTTTGTGGAAAAACCCCATGTTAGGGTTTGACTTGTAAGGGTAGCTTAGGTGATTAAGGATCAAGCTCAAAGGCCCTTTTCAAGACCTCAAGGTGACAAACACTACAAAGGTATATCTCTAGTGCTTATTTTTCTTTGAAGAGATTTAGTAGCACACACACACTTAACATATTTGCATATATGTGCATTTTCTTCAAATGTCACTTTCACACATACACCTTGTTGATTGTATCTTGTTGTGTGTTTGTGTCTTGTAATTCGTTTCCCAAATATGTTCGGAAACGTCTGCGCTTGCACGATAGGGTGCTTGGTGTTATGCGAAGACCGTTCTTGGAGATTGCCTTGGCTTCTCCTTGGTTTCACCACTTTTGGTGAATCGAGGGTTATGATCGGTGGCCCTGGCCGCCGAATGGAACCTCCATTTTGGGCCAGAGGTCTTTGGTCTAATTCTAAGGTTATGATCGGCGGCCCCGACCTCCTATTCGAAACCGCTGATCATACCTGATTGATTCAATCTCTTGGGTTGATTCTGCGGTTAGATCGGTGGTTATGAAACTTCCGAATGAAACGCTGTTGCTCCCCTATTTCTCTTGGGACCAATTCAGCGATTGTGATCGGCGACTTGATCGTCAAATGAAACCGCCGATCGTGCGTTTTAGGGGAAAACTTGTCTTTTCCCAGGCCTTGTTCTTATTGCCTATAAATATACCATCTTCTCTATTTCTAAACTTAGTTCTTTGACTCTTTAGAACCCTAAACTTAAAAGAGAGACATTTGAGAGAAAATCCATCAAGAACTCACCTTTAAACACTCAAAGTTTTCCTTTTGATTCATCAAGTTCATCTAGGATCATCCATGCATTGTTTTGCATCATCACAACTTGCTTGGTAAGGTTTTGACCAACTTCATCTAATTTTAGTTTCTTTCTTATCAAGCCATCTCTTTATTTACTTGTATGTTTTAAGTTTTCACGCTAGATACAAGATAGAGATTGTTTGTGATGAATATGATTGAGTGTTGTATTGTGATAACTATCTAGGTTTTGCTTAATCTTGATTAGCTAAGCTTTATGATATGTCATTTAGCTTTTGATATCTAGGATTGATTTCATTGATATATCATCATCTTAGATAAGCATATAGGGTTACCTAGCTCTTTTTGCGTTTTGAGTATTTCACATAGTCACTTAGGTTGCATTCTCTTCATTGAGAACTAAGTCTTGTGTTGCTTCTGGGATTAGGTTGCGTAAATCATGAGCATTAGGACTAGGTTCACTCATACTGGGATTAGGTAGGTGTGTGATTATATACCTTGATCTTTAACACATTTAGTGGATTCGAGGTTCAAGTGTGGCTCACTTATTAGCCCGTGGTTTTTCCCGTGAGGGTTTCCACGTAAATATCAAGTGTTATTTAATTTACGCACCATATTACACTTGTTATATTTATATTGACTATTATGGGTATTTTCGTAATCTTGACCATACACGTAAATTGGGTAAAATTTATTAAAATCTATTCACCCGCCTCTAGATTAATATTAAATCACACCGTAATTTGTTTCGATTAGTATCATAGCGGGTTCCTAGATATACTTAGGTGATCCTTGGTCATTTTATTGTGTTTTGCATTTGTGTGATTTTTGTTCATTCATACATTTTGCATACATTTCATTTCATTCATTATACACAATGAGTGGAAATGGTGGTAATAACGAGGGAGCTTCTAGCACACGACCTCCTCTTCTCACCGGCTTGAATTATTCCTCTTGGAAAGGAAAGATGGAATCCTACATATGTCAAATTCATGATCGTGCTTGGATGGCGATTGAAGATGGATATTATCTACCTATGATGACTCCCACGGGTGGAGGAGAAGAAGTATTAAAGCTTAAGGTACAATGGAACACGCAAGAGTTTGAGGTTTCAAGATGGAATAGGAAGGTAATGCATGCCATCCTATGTGCAATGGATGAGAATCAATACAAATTGATTTAAAACACTAGGATAGCTAAGAAGGCGTAGGATATCCTAGAAGTTGCACACGAGGGAACCGAAGTAGTGAAGGACTCCAAGCTTCAAGTCCTCCAAACTTAAGATGGAGAAAAATGAGTGCTTCAACGACTTCGAGATCAAGTTGATGGACATAGTTAACCAAAGTCATCAACTTAGTGATCCTTATTCGGATAGGAGGATCAAACAAAAGATAATGAGATCTCTTGTCAATAGGTTTGAGTCTAAGGTAACAGCTTTAGAAGAAAATAGTGGATATAAGGATATGAAGTCGAGTGAGGTTATTGGAAGACTTCTTGCCTACGATTCTAGAAGGCTCCTAGCTCCACTCCTCCTAAAAAGCAAAAGGGAATTGCTTTGAAAGCATCTAAGGATGACAATGAGGTAAAGAATGACTCGGATGAAGACATGGCCTTATTTGTGAAAAGATTCAATAAGGTTATGAAGTTCGGGAAGAAGGGATTTAGATTGAGAGGTCAAGACTTGAACCAAGGAAAGAGAGGACCAAAAGGAAAGGGGCCCGTTGTTTTGAGTGTGCCGGGATAGGTCACTTTGCTCCCTGATCGAACCAAAATTGGTATGATTTTAGCCTTCATTTCCTTCCCCTTTTGCTTGATTCTCGAGCATTTCCGCCGTGTTTTAATGCTGTTTATTAAGTATTTTCAGGTATTTAAAAGTTGAAGGGCATTGTAGTAATTTTGAGAAAATAGGGGCAAAAGTGTAAAATATGGAGGAAGAATTGAAGTTAATGTGATTATAGAAAAAAGCAGGGGTTGAAATGCAATTGACTGGGAGCGCTGCCACGTCAGTAGGCTAATGCAGTGCGTTTTGCTTAAAAGAAGAGAGTGGGCTGCTAAGCGCACCCCAGCCCATTTCTGTGTGCACCCCAGAGGAGTCAAGCAGCCCACGTCAGCATAAGTGATGCAGTGCATTTTGAGGCAGGCTTGGGCCTCCAAACGCACCCCACTCTCTTTCTGAATGCCCCTCCTCCCCCCCATATGAGACAAGCCCAATGCCACGCAGAGTAAATGAAACGGTGCGTTTCACTTATCTGATTACACCCCATGCTTCTGCTCAGCGCACCCCCTTCAAGCAGCCATTCACACCGTTTAATGAAACGGTGCATTTAAGGGAATGGACCCTTAAACACACCCCTTCCTCTTGCTGACTACACCCAATTTCAACATAAAAGGGCAGCCTTTGTATGCACCCCATTACCTTGCTAACTGCACCCCCTTCATAACAAAAAGGCAGCAGCCCATTGCACCCCATGTTACTGCTAAAGACACCCCAACACTATTTATCTTCCCTTTCCTTCTCACGAGCAGCCATGGCCTATTTTTCTCCAAACCCTAGCCGGCCAAACGACCACCTAAACGGACCTACCGCCGGTTGGAAAGTGGTCAGAATCAACGGCCATCACATCGGCAACCCAATCGGTCCATTTCCAGCGTCTCAAATCGTCGAAATCTCCAAGCCCAAATCACGCCAAATTCTTCCCATTTTGCCCCTATTGTCACGCTCACGTCACCCCTTTGGTCGCCATTTGTTGTTCGAGGTTGCCATGGCGACAGGAAGTGATTTCCACACCTGATGAGGTCGCCATTTTGACGTTCCAAGGTTGCAATTTAATACCAAACCATGACTCTCTCTGTGCCTTTCTCTGATTGGCTGATTTTTGGAGGAAAATTACAAGAAGGCCCCCTAGAGGGGCAAAAATGCAATTTGACAAGTATAGGGGGTGTTTTGGTAATTTACCATCCGTGACCTAATTCAAAAATACTATAAATTCATCCCTCTTTTCAATTTGAAAGGCCAAGCCTATTCTCTCCTACCTATCTCCTTTTCCTCCATTAATCATCACCAAAATTCCTCCATTTCTACACTTGAACTAATCTTTTCCACCAAAAAACTCACACCAAATCTTGATTACTTCCCTAGACCATTCCTTCCCTACCATTTTCTATATCACAAATCCTTTGTCACTCACCATAAGCCATCCACCTATCTAGACACATCCTCCTCCTCCATTCTTTGCACTAGGAGCATCTAAGGAGAACAAGGATCAAGCACTAAAGAAGGAGGCCCAAGGGTGATTTCCTTATCATTTACTTGTTTTCTATTTTTGCTACTATGTGTAATTAAAAGCCTAATCTAGGGGATTGATTTGATAAACATTTGGTTGTGGGTATTTGCTTAAGCTTTGTAATGAATCTCTATATGTGTTCTATTTATTAATTAATTAGATTCTATTCATTATGTGATTGACTTGTATATCACTTGTTAATTACAATCTTGTTTAGAATAACATGTTATATAATCATTCTTGGATTGACACTCTTGAGTGATTAAGAACCCAATAAATAGGATAGATTAGTGGAGGGTATATCAACCACATTAATCTAAACCTAAATTGGTTAACATGTAAAGATTGGTCCTTAAAGTGGCTTAAAAAGCACTATCCATACCCACTTGCTAATCAATCAATTTCCTAGCATCTATATTAATTGTTTACATCCATTTTTCTTATCAAGATTGTGAGTCTTCTATTTTTCATATCACCATATTTTTAGTTAGGTTTATTTTGTATGTATGTTTGATGGTTTGACAAACCATACACTCATTCATCCACTTATTGTTTATAGATTAGCTAATTAATTCAACATATTACTCTAATTCCCTGTGGAACGAATTTTAAGCTTACCACTTTACTCATTTTCAAAACTTAAAATATGTCGCGTAAAGATTAATTTTATAACATTCTTTTGGTAATTCGCAATTTGGTAACGACACAAAAAGCGAGTCATCACTCCCAAATGTGCTAATCACAATGAAAAGAAGAAGGGAAAAGTGATGGTCGCCACTTGGAGTGGAAGTAATGATGACTCCAATGAAAGAGATGAGTCTTCGAATGATGAAGATCTCATGGCTAACTGTTAGGATTATGCTCAATAGCAAGAGTGTAATGGTGTAATTAACAATCTTATTCATATTAATAAAGTGATTTCTGGTTTAAACAAATCTTATAGCATTTATAGTTTAAATAATTGTTAAAGTAAATAATCATAAGGTCTAAAGACTATGAGAAAAGAAGAATTGTTCATACATCTGGATATGTATGTGGTAGACACAATTCTTTAGTTAGTCTTGAATATCGTTCACAACTTAAGTTAAAGGTTGGGCACCTTTATCTTGTTAAAGTTGTAGAATTCTTTTGCTAGCATTTGAGTGGGATCAAATGAGATATGATGAGTCTAAAATCATCGGAGTGTCTTCGAGCAAAAGGATCTAGTGCACTGGGTGTATTGAACAGGATCACAATGAAATACTTTATCTATAACCGTCAGTAGATAAAAGTAATTTCATTATCAGGACAATCGGAGAGTCTATCTTAATCCTGAGATAAATGATGGACTTATGGTTGCAGGTGATATCATTTGAGCTATCAATGAGTACGATTATATCGCATAGTCTATCCTCGATAGTTTGGTGATATTCATTTGTTAATCGATAGAGGACTTCATTTATAGATATGGACATCGTGGCTCCATTTATTAAATGAGAGTATAATATCATCATATGGATGTTTTGAGGTAATTGGATATTAAATCTCAACGTTGAGTTTTCGATAGTGGCTATTGAAAACATGGCTTCTGGACAAGTCAAAATATCCAAGTTCAAAACGTGGTCATATGAGTAAATATGGTAACTTGGAGAGTTATAGGCGGTCTATGAACTCTTGGCGATTACTGATATTAATCACGAGGATACACTATCTCCAATATGATTGTCTAGGGTATGAATGAGGAAACATGTTCCTTTTCTGTCTTTATTTAAGAGTTCAATTTTAGCTCTTTAGTGGAATGAGCTAAAATTAATGGATCGGACCTAAGTGAATCATTTGTTGATTGTGATTAGGTTATGTCTATTGGAGCTTAAATTTAGATAGCCCGCCAAGATCCCCAATCCACACGGACTTGCATGGATCACTTGATATATTCTACCGGACCAATTTGGGGTCCATCTAGAATTGCAATTTAATATATTAAGAATATAATTTGCACATTATTTAGGTAATGGGCTGCACAATTATATTTATATATTAATGAATAACATGTGGGCTTGTTTCTTTTAGTAAGAATGGGTCTAGTTCATATGTGGGCTTTTTATTTAAAGTCCAAAGGATTAAATGAAATGAGAAAATAATATTTGGGCCCAATATATATATATATATGGGGCGGCAACAAGGTTATTAACCTAAAATATTATTTTGTTTTCATTATTTAATTAAATAAGAATTAATTAATTTATTAATTAATTGTTTAATTAAAGTAACAAATCTTTTCTAAATAGGAAATATGATTCCTATTTGTATACTATTGGTAATAGTATAATTAAATAGAAAGACTTGTTTGACAAGGAAATAAATAATTAATTTTATTTATTTAATCAAATAGGAAGTCTTTTTATTTTAGTCAAATAAGGAATAAAAGATTATTGAGTTTGATTAGGGTTTGGAAATCTTAAACAAAATAGGAATTAGGGTGCAACTAAATCTCCAATATTTTAGGAGTAATAATTGCGGCAACCCTAATTGGTTTTGTAGAAGGAATTCGGCCACCCTTAAAAGAGAAGAAGAGAATTTTTGGCCACTAAGCATGATTGGTGCAGAAATTATTTTTCTTCTTCTTCTTAACTCATAGATAGAGATTTTTTATTCAACTAAGACAAAAGAAAAAGTAACATAGATTATTCTTTGATGGTGTACTATTTGCTTAATCATTGATAAGCTTGTGTATACAACATCGATCAAGGTTCACGCGAGTTTCGATCATTAAATTGAGAACTCAAAAGTGACCGGAATAATCTTAGGTTATTTTTGATTGTTTTTGTGACTAACGAACAAGAGAGAAAAGTTTGTTTAATCCCATCACAGGTTTGCAATTCAAAGAAAGGGAGACCACGCTCCTAGGTGATCCACGTTCGTGCTAGGATTGAAGATCTTGCGGATTACCATCGACGCAAGTCAATCGGATCACGCGACAAGTGGTATTAAATTCTTTTATTACTTTCTTATATATATATATATGTTTGATTAATCAAAAGGGTTTAAGGTTCATAATTGGAAAAATTTTAAAAGCTACCCAAAACTAATTTTTAGTCTCGCTTCCGCTGCGGGTACTACGGTATTTTTCCCTACACTAACTTCCTAGCTTTTGCCTCCTCTCACAAGAGCAAAAGTGGTAGTAAGAAAGAAGAAGAGAGTCATAGGGAAAATGACTCAAGTGAAGATGACTCCGACTCTATCTCCTCAAATGGATATGTGGAGAAAGAGGTTCTAGTTGAATACCTCAAGGAGTTTAAAAGCTTAGAGATGAAAACCACGAAAAAGATCAAGATCTTGAGAGAAGAAAATCTTGAGCTTTCATCTCAAAATGACCACTTAAGTGAACAAGTGGAAAGACTTAAGAAGAAAAAAGATAAGCTAAGAGAGGAGTTAGCATTATCTAAGAGGAATGAAGAAGGTTTGAAGAGGGAGCTTGATGAAGCTAAGAAATCAATGATAAGGATGGCATTTAGCAACGAAAAATTAGATTATATACTTGGTGTCGGAAAGAATCCGTGTGACAAGAGAGGTTTCAGTTTTGAAGATGGTAAGGAGACCTCCCCCTCTAAAAAGACCGTGTTTGTCAAAAGCTTGGGCAACAAAGAAGCTTCACCGGTGCACACTTCTAGGAAGAAGATAGATCTAGGACAATGTTCAAAGAGTGCACAAGTGAAGGTGGCACCAAGAAGGCAACCTCAAGCCAACATTCCTCATCATTTGGCTCATAAAGGAAAGGGACCAATCATGCAAGTTCAACATTGGAAGCAAGATAAACTAGTTCAACAACGGAGATAGATTGAACCTACTCAACCACAAAGACAAGGGAAGGCTCCCATGCAAGCTCAAGGACATGGTGTGATTCCTTATTTCATTCCTATATGTCATTTTTATGGATTTAATGGTCATATTAGATCAAATTGCTTTCGATATATAAAAATGTGTAGAACTAGAAGCATGATTGAGAAGAGAAAGAATAGAGACAAGATGCATGTTCCTAGGAATGATAATATTGATGTGCATGATCCTAGGACATCTAGAGCCCATATACCAAATACCACTAGGAAGAAAAATGTTTTACCTATGTGGGTTAGAAAGAATGAAAATGTATGCTATGTTGTGATCAAGCCAAAATTGGTATGATTTTGGCCTCATTTCCGATTCTTTTAGCTTGATTCTCGGGCATTTCCCCGTGTTTAATGTTGTTAAATTGAGTGTTTCAGGTTTTATTAGGTTTCAGAAGCAATTGAGATGAAAGTGGAGGACTTGTGCGAAAATGTCTCACAAATGGGAATGAACAGGGCATTTTCGCCACTTGGACATGAGAGGTCGCTACATGAGCGCCATGGCTACAGAGGATTCTCCAAAGACATCAGAAGGTCGCCACTTGGGTGCCACTTGAGCGCCATGACGACAGAAAGTCCCCAAATCAACCAGGTGGGGTCGCCACTTGGGGTCGCCATGGCGACCTCCCTTGCAAATGGCGACCTAGTGCACTCAAGGCATGGTCGCCACTTAAGGTCGCCATGGCGACCTTGATGTTGCAAGTGGCGACCTCCTCACATTTGCAGGGTCGCCACTTATGGTCGCCATGGCGACCTAGAGGTGCAAGTGGCGACCTCTACACAAAATACTCATGGTCGCCACTTGCCAAATATCGAGAAAGATGGTTTTCGTGGCGATCTTCTCTTCTAACCGTTTTACGCACCAGGGTCGCCATAGCGACCAAATAGCGACCAAGGCTCCACCTCAGCGAATCAAGTAGTTATCAGTACATGTCCAAGAGTGCATATATATAGAACGTCCCTCCATCTTCAAAGGCATCGCAAATCAGAGAAAAATACAGAGAACACATCTAGATCTAGCTCTATCATCCATGGCACACTATTCCTCATCCTCCATTTCTCTCCTTGAACTCATCTAATCAATCCAACCCTCAACACAAAACCTTGATTACTTCACTACATCATTCCTCATCTCACCATTTCTCCACCAAAATCCTTAGTCACTTTCCACCAAAACACCCACATTCCAAGACATATCCTCAACCTCCATTCCTTGCATCTAGGAGCATAGAGGAGAAGAAGGATCAAGCTTAAAGAAGGTGACCCAAGGGTTATTTCCTTATCATTTACTTCTTTTCATTTATTGCAAATATGTGTAACTAAACCCCTAATCTAGGGGATAGATTTGAGGATCAATTGGTGGTGGTTTAGCTTAGCTTGTAATGAATCTCTTATGTGTTCTATTCATTCAAATTAATTAGATTCCATTCATTATAATTGACTTGTATATCACTTGTTGATTGCTATCTTGAGTGGAGTAATTTGTTATATATTCATATGTGGATTGACAATCCTTGTGTGATTAAGAACCCATTGGATATGATAGATTAGTGGTGGGTATATCAACCCCACTAATCTAAGCCTCTAAGTGGTTAACATAATGAGATTGGTACATTAATGTAGCTAGTTAGCTTACCCACATTCAATTGTTAATCGATCTATTCCCTAGCTATCTCATTAATTGATTTTATCACAATTCTTATCAAGGTGTTGAGTATTCTATTTTTCATAACATATTTTGTGTATTTTCATTTGAGTAGTTAGCATTGGTGGTTTTAGAAACCACACATCTATCAAACAATATGATTTACTTTATTGTTCAAAGATTAGTCAATTTATCTAATTAACACTCCATTCCCTGTGGAACGAACTTGCTCACTATTTTGCTATCAAATCACATTTTAAAAGGATTAAGTGGCTTAAAAAGAGTTTTCAAGAATCAACCATAATCTATATTATTACTATTTTGTTGAGTACACAAACGACCTCATCATGTTGCTCAAATTTCCTTAAAGGCTAATTCTTCTAACTTGTTGTACTTAGATAGTGGGTGCTCTAGGCACATGATGGGAAACAAGAGTTTCTTTGAGACTCTTGCTATGGAGGAAGGAGGATGTGTCACCTTTGGTGATGATCCAAAAAGAGAGTCATAGGGAAAGGAACCATTTCCGTTCCCGGATTACCCTCCTTATCCAATGCTTTATTTATTGATGGCTTGAAAGCCAATTTGATAAGCATTTCTCATCTAAGTGATGAAGGATATTCCGTCTTGTTTAGCAAAGATAATTGCTCAATCTTAAAGCTCGATGGACAAACCTTGTTGAAAGGTATGAGATCTAGCGACAATTGCTGTTGTCTTGAAGTTAGAATAGTCTTAAACAATGTGTCCATGGATGAGCAAGTTGAGTTGTGGCATGAAAGACTTGGCCACATGAACTTTCAGGATTTACAAATCCTTTGAAAGTTCAATTGTTTGAGTGGCCTCCTTAAGTTTAGGAAGAAGGCCAATGGTGCTTGTGGACCTTCCCAACAAGGAAAACAAACTAAAAGCATGCACAAAAAGGGCAAGTATTTCTCCACCAAGGAGCCCCTAGAGCTTCTCCGCATGGATCTTATGAGTCTTATGCAAACCAAGAGTTTAGGTGGAAAGAGATACATTTTTGTTTATGTTGATGATTTCTCTAGGTTCACATGGACATATTTTCTTAAAGAAAAATCCGAAACTTTTGGTAAGTTTAAAATGCTTTGTAATAAAATTCAAAACGAAATGAACTCTAATATTAAAAGCATAAAACAGATTAGAAGTGATCATAGGAGGGAGTTTGAGAATGCCGTGTTTGAAAGCTATTGCTATAGCTTATTGTTAGGATTATGCTGAATAGCAAGAGTGTAATATTGTACTTGACAATCTTTTCATATTAATAAAGTGATTTCTGTTTTTAACAAAATCTAATAGCATTTATTATTATAATTGTCAAAGTAAATAATCATAAGGTCCAAAGACTATGAGAAAAGAAGAATTGTTCATACATCTGGATATATATGAGGTAGACACAATTCTTTAGTTAGTCTTAAATAACGTTCACAACTTAAGTTAGAGGTTGGACACTTTTATCTTGTTAAAGTTGTAGAATTCTTTTACTAGCATTTAAGTAGGATCAAATGTGTTATGATGAGTCTAAAATCGTCGAAGGGCCTTCAAGTAAAAGAATCTAGTGCACTGGGTGCATTGAACTAGATCACAATGAAATACTTTTTCTAGAACCGTCTATAGATAAAAGTCTTTTCATTATCAGGACAATCGGAGAGTCTATCTTAATCCTGAGATAAATGATGGACTTATGGTTATAAGTGTTATCATTTGAGTTATCAATGAGTACGATTATATAGCATAGTCTGTCCTCGATATTTTGGTGGTATTCATTTGCTAATCGATAAAGGACTTCATTTATAGATATGGATATCGTGGCTCCATTTATTAAATATGAGTAGAATATCATCATATGGATGCTTTGTAGTTTTGGATATTAAATCTTAACGTTGAGTTTTCAATAGTGTCTATTGAAAGATGACTTCTGGACAAGTCATAATATATATCCAAGTTCAAAGTGTGGTCATATGAGTAAATATGGTAACTTGGAGAGCTATAGGTTTTCTATGAGCTCTTGGCGATTACTGATATTCTTCACGATGATTCATTATCTCCTATAAGATTGTCTAGGGTTTGAATAAGAATCGTTTACTTATTCCATCTTTATTTAACTTGTCAAATCTAGGTTGTCTAGGTTGTGAAAGTGATGAAGTACTAATATCCACCTATAGCTTGAATGCTTATAGGACCACATACATTAATGTGCATTAATCCTAAATATTCAATGGCTCTTGTGCCTTTGGTCATAAATGATCATTTGGTCATCTTACCTTCCAGACAAGATTTACAAGTTGGTCGATCATCAACTTTTAAGTCACTTACAGGTCCATCACTAACCAATCTTTTAATCCTATCAAGGTTAATATGACCTAGGCGCAAATGCCATAGGTAGGTTTCATCTTTTGATAATTTTACTCTTTTATGATTAGGTTTCGTTGATTCTACGTCTAACAAGTGAGAGATATTTCTATGTAAATAGAATAAACCATTTCCCAATGTACCTTTGCAAACAAATTTGTCATTCTTACTAATAATAAAATCTTTATTAAAAGTAACCGAATATCCAAATTTATTTAAATAAGAAACTGAAATTAAATTCCTCTTGAATTGAGGTACATAATAAACATCTATTAAATCTAAATGCCTACTAGAATCTAGATTAACTCTAATATCTCACATTGCATTGGTAGAAACCAACGCTCTGTTGCCCAAACGCAAGTTGATTTTGTTCTTATTTAGCCTTTTCCTTTCCTTGAACCTCTACAAGGAATAACAAACATGATTAGTGGCTCCAGGGTCTATGATCTAAGAATCTATAGAATCTGCCAAAAAACAGGTTTCAAGATAATTAACATTACCTTCTTCCTTCTTATTCTAAGACTTTGGGAAATTTCTTTTCCAATGTCCCTTTTCACCACAAAGGAAGCATTTCCCTTTGATCTTGGTTACTTTCTTGGTCTCCTTCTTGGCAGGCCCAGGTTGCTTTTTCTTCTATTGTTTATTGATCTTCTTATGGGTCTTAATAGTACTAGGAGGATTTGTGTTTCACCAAAACTCCTATCAACTTTTGAATCAAAACCCTAATCCAATTCCTTAGTGTATTATCCAATAATATATTGAATATAAATTAAATTGTGACTTAATTAAAAACTTCCTAATTTGACTAGATAAATAAATTCTTTTTTATTTATCTACTTATCAAATAAAGTCTTTGATTCTTACCATTCTAAGAGACCTTCTCCTAGTTGGAAAAAGATTTTGACTTTTAATTAAATAATTAATTAATAAATTAATTAATTTCCATTTAATTAAATAATAAAATAAAACAATATACTAGGCTAATATCACTAGCCTTGCCGCCCAAGTATATGATCATGAGCAACATATTGTTTTTCCATTTTATTAAATAATAAAATAAAACATTATACTGGGCTAATATTCTTAGCTTTGCCGCCCAAGTGCATATCATGTGCAATATATTATTTTTCCATTTTATTAAATCCATTGGACCTTAGTAAAAAGTCCACATGTGAATTATACCCATTCTTACTAAAAGAAAACAAGTTCACATGCCTTTAAATTAATACATTAATATAATTTAATAGCCCATTTAATTAATATGTGTAAATTATATTCTTAATGTATTAATGGAATGCTAATTGCACCCCATTAGGACCGCCCAAGGATTCCTACATCCTTGGCCGCCCATTCCAGGTATTTAAAGAGTTACCACGAGTCTTGATCACGTATGACTGCACCTCTCCAATTACAATTCTAGATGGACCCATAAATTAGTTTGGTAGAATATATCAAGTGATCCCTGCAAGTCCGTGTGGATTGGGGATCTTAATGGGCTATCTAAATTTAAGCTTCAATAGACATAACCCAATCACAACCAACAAATGATTCACCTAGGTTCAATCTATTAATTTTAGCTCATTCAATTGAAGAACAAAAATTGAACTCTTAAATAAAGATAGAATAAGTAAATGTTTCTCATTCATACCCTATACAATCTTATTGGAAATAGTATATCCTAGTAAAATATTAGTAATCACCAAGAGCTCATAGACCGCTTATAGCTCTCCTAGTTACCATATTTACTCATATGACTACATTTTGAACTTGGATATTCTGACTTGTCCTGAAGCCATGTTTCAATAGACACTATCAAAAACTTAACATTAAGATTTATATCCAATACCTCAAAAATATCCATATGATAATATTCTACTCTCATTTAATAAATGGAGCCACGATGTCCATATCTATAAATGAAGTTCTCTGTCGATTAACAAATGAATACCACCAAACTATCGATGATAGATTATGCTATATAATCATACTCATTGATAGATCAAATGATAACACTTGTAACCATAAGTCCATCATTTATCTCAGGATTAATATAGACTCCGATTATCCTTAAAATGAAAACTTTTATCCACTGACAGTTCTGAATAAAGTATTTCACTGTGATCCTATTCAATGCACATAATGCACTAGATTCTTTTACCCAAATATACTATACTTTGATGATTTTAGACTCATCATAGAACATTTGATCACACTCGAATGCTAGCAAAAGAATCTACAACTTTAACAAGGTAAATGAGACCAACCTTTATCTTAAGTTTTGAACATTATTCTAGACTAACTACAGAATTGTGTCTACCTCATACATATCCAGATATACGAACAATTCTTCATTTCTCATAGTCTTTTGACCTTATGATTATTTATTTTTGACAATTATAATAATTAAACTATAAATGCTATAAGATTTTGTAAGGACCTCTATTTTGTGATTGGCTTATTTCATGACATACCACATTGGGGATGATTGTGTTGTGGGTAGCTTAGGTCATCTTGATGATTATCAAGGCAAGCTTCCAAGCATCCCGGTGACTTCAAGATCAAGAGCTTCAAAAGGTATATCACTTGACTTGGTTCTTGAAGAGATTAGGTGCACACACACACTTGCATGCATCTTTATCTATCTTGCATTTGTTATCATGCATATGTGTTTCATTGATTTGTGCATCTATGTCTTTTAGCACACACTCACTTTCATTGCATTTTTATGATTGCATTTGTGGTTCTCGTAATTGTGTGCTTATATGCTTTATCATCACACTTATGCATTTTCATATATTGCATATCTTTTGTGTGTCACATGCTTGGTGATTTTTCATGATGTTATCCTTTCCCATGCATGTTATTTATTCACAACCACACTTGCACTTCATGTTAGTCTTAAGTGTGGTGTAATTCGTTTCCGTTTGTGTGATCGGAAATGTCCGCGCTTGCATGATGGTGTGCATGTCTTAGCGCGATGGTTGACCACTTGAGAAGGACTCATTCTTCTCTTGGATAAGTGTTAGATTTGGTTTGGTTGATTGGAGTAAAGTGTCTAGGTTCAAAATATTGGATTTCAATGATTTAAATGTTTTTTCAAAACTGACCTTTGTATGGTCTTGTGACCATAACTTTTTACACAAAGTTTTAAATTGAGTTTTGTAAAATTCTGGACAAACTAGACACTCATACCTTTCCAACGATATATTATTCGTAATATTTCATGACCGTTTGGATTGGTTTTGAAATCTCCAAAGTGACCACCAAAACAGGGCAACTCTGTTGTTGTCCGTTTCTGACCTTTGGTCACTCCATTGACCATAACTTTTTCTACAGACATTGAAATGTCATTCCATAAATTGGAGTAGAAAGTAGACTTCCATACCTTTCCAACGATATATTATACGAAAGGTTTCGATGTCATTTGGTCATGTTTTGAGTCGCTTGAAAATCAGGTGCATTTTTTGCGCCCTGTTCTGCGGTCAAGGCCGCAGAAATAAGGGCGCAGAACAAGGATCAGAATTCATACTCTCTGTCCTCTTTTCTGCGCCCTTGGTTTTTGCGTTTAGGGGCCGCAAAATTGTCAGGTGCATTTTTGCGCCCTTGTTCTGCGGCCAAGGGCGCAGAACAAGGGCGCAGAATCAGCGTTTCTTTTGCAAACTTTTCAAAACGACGTCATTTCATCTAGGGGTCCTATATAAGTATCATCTTCTTCCTTGCTCGTTTTGTAGAGCTAAAAATCAGACCTTAGAGTGAGAAACTCAAACCCTAGAGAGAGAAAGCTTCAATCTTGCTTCTTTAACTCTCCAAACCCAAAACCCATGTGCATCTAACATGTTTCATGCATCAATCTTCCATGGGTCTTCTTCATTTATGACTTGGTAAGTAGAACAAACACTACATCTTCATTTATTGTTCTATCTTAGTCAAGACATGTCTTTTATTGCTTAGTTTAGCAAATCTTCACTCTTATTGCATATTTAGTGAAGTTATGACATGATTGGGTTTTGTTTGTGATAGCTTACATGATTAGGATGATTTTCCCTAAATAGCTAACCCTAGAACATTCTTGTACAATTGGTTGATGATTAGGTTGATAGATTAATGTTTATTTATCTAGTCAAGCTTAATTGAATGTTCTTGTGGATTTAATTGACAATTATGTTGTTAGAAATTCTCTACAACTAATTGAGTTCACATGTTTCGACATGTTGACATTGTTTGATAGCTAGGATTGTTTTGTGATTGATAACATCTAGCTAAGCTTTATGATATGTCATTTAGCTTTTGATATCTAGGATTGATTTCATTGATATATCATCATTCTAGGTAAGCATATAGAGTTGCCTTGCTCTTGTTGCATTTTGAGTATTTCATATATTCACTTAGGTTGTTTTCTCTTCATTGAGAACTAAGTCTTGTGTTGCTTCCGGGATTAGGTTGCATAAATCACAAGCATTGGAACTAGGTTCACTTATACCGGGATTAGGTAGGTGTGTGATTACTTCCGGGATTAGGTTGTAATCGTTTTACACATTTAGTGGATTCGAGGTTCAAGTGTGGCTCACTTACATAGCCCGTGGTTTTTCCCGTGAGGGTTTCCACGTAAATATCAAGTGTCTTTTAATTTCCGCACCATATTACACTTGCTATTGTATTTTGACTAGTGGAGGGTATTTTCGTAATCTTGACCATTAACGAAAATTTGGTAAAATTGGGTAAAATCTATTCACCCCCCCTCTAGATTAATATTGAACACACCATAATTTGTTTCAATTGGTATCAGAGCGGGTTCCTAGACATACATAGGTGATCCTTGCTCATTTTGGTGTGTTTTGCATTTGTGTGATTTTTGTTCATTGCATTCATTTGCATTCATCTCATTCACCCAAACACTATGAGTGGATTTGAGAGGCTAGAGGGTGCATTACTCTCCAAACCACCATTGCTCACCAAGTATAACTATTCCTCTTGGAAAGTTAGAATGGAATTCTTTTTATGTGACATTGATGAGCATGTGTGGATATTTGTGGAAGAAGGATACTCACCTCCCATGGAGAGACTAGAAAATGGGACTTGTGTGCCTAAGCCCAAGTCCAAGTGGTCAAATGACGAACTCGAGGCTGCCAAATGGAATTCAAAGGGCATATGTGCCTTATCTTGTGCAGTGGATGAGATTCAAGCCAAACTCATCCGAACTACTCAAGACGTTCGAGAAGCTTGGGAGATTCTAAGAATCACCCACGAAGGTACCGTGGAGGAGAAAATGATGACCTCTATGGTGGAAGATGAGAGTAAAGAAGGTTCTTCAAGTGATGAAGCATTTGCCATTAACCATATGGCATTTGGAGCCACTCGAGTAGAAGTTGAAGAAAATGGCCAAGTTGCCTTGACATGTGATCCCAAAGAAGAACTAGATGAAAAGGTAGCTAAAGAGGTAGTTGGTGTAGCTATTCATTGGGATATGGCTCATATAACTTCAAGTGACAAATTTGATGATCTTGATGAGGGAAGTGTCTCCAACGAGCAAATGACTCACATGGTGGAGAAATTTAGGAGAATCACAAAATCTCATAAGAAGAGAATGACCTCTAAGGTGAATGAGGAAAAGAAGATGACCCCGTCCAAGAAGGGAAGGGAAGCTATGATCTCTACTTGGAGTAATAGCAAAGTTGAAGTAGTTGAAGGATGTTCCACAAGCTCAATTAAACGTGAGAATAACTACTTCGCCTTTCCGGTCTCCTACCAAGAAGAAGCTCAAACCGTCACCAAGTGTTTGTCACTTGAAGAATTCAAAAAGGGTGACTTGATGAGTGGAGACCAAAGAGGAGCAAGTTTGAGAGAAGCTAGCATTGATGACATGACCCATGAAAGCACAAGTGGGAGAAGCTTTGATCAAGAGAGTACTTGCTCCGGTAACTTGAGTGATAGTGTGGTTGACTATCAAGAATTTATTGACTATCTTCGAAAGTGTTTGAAGAAGAAGAATGATGTAGTTTTAAGGTTGAGTGAAGATAATCTCCAACTAAGAACTAAAGTGACTCACTTAGATGAGGAAGTGTCACTTATCAAAGTAAATGAAGTGATGATGGAGAAAGAACTTGAAGAGGCAAGAAGTTCACTTGCTAAAATGACTTCGGGTTCGGACATGGATGACTCCTTGAAGATGGACGTGATTGATGTGTCCAAGTATGAGAAGGAGATTGAAGATTGCCACCAACGGATGAAGGCAATGAAAGATGAGCTTGCCAACAAAGAAAACTCCTTGAGGATTTTCAAGGAAAAAGAGATGAGGTGCCTTGAAGAATTAAAGAAGGCCAAGGTCAAACAACCTCAAGCTCAAGGCAAGAGTAAAGCTTCATCCAAGCAACCTTCAACTCAAGGAAAGTCCACATACGCCTTGGCATCTCAACCAAAGCCTAGGCAATCCAAGAAGAAAGGACAAGTCCTTGAGAAGTCTATCACCTTCTCCAACAAACCAACTATGAGGAAAGGAGGTGATCACAAGAAACAAGTTCAACCAAGAAGGCATGTTCAACCGGCTCAACCACCTCAACAAGCTAGACCACAAAGGTGCCACAAATCGGCTCAAGCTCTAAAGAGAAGCAAACCGATGCACCATCAAAGACAACCTCATCAACATGGCAATGCCTCGATGAGATCTCAATGCAATGGTATAAACTCTTACTTTGTACCTACTTGTCATTTTTGTGGTATGATTGGTCATTTAAGACCAAATTGCTTTGATTACATTAAGAGGTGTAGGATAGAGAGCATGAAAGAAAAACGGTTGAAAAAGAGGGCAAGTTTGCATGAACCTAGGGATCTTAGAAATATGTCTATGACCACTAGAAATGATAAAGTGGAACCTAGGTGGGTAAGAAAGAATGAACCCGCTTGCCATTGTGCAAATGTGATACCCGTAGATGCTACTATGTCCAATGGACTTGGTAAGTCTATAGGGGCTCATGCCTCCCATTGACTTGGTTGGAATTGACCCCATATGGGGAGCTCAAACAAAGAGAGTAAACTTGCATGATTTGCCATATGTAAAAAGTTAACTTATTTTATGCTCTTTTATGATTGTTTGAGAGTGCTTGGTGAATAACATTGATTAATGCTTTAATAATGTTTTTAATAACACCTTGCACGGTTGCCTAGCATGTACTGCATGATTTCTATTTTTGCTTGAGTATGCTTATCCATTTGAGGAATGTTCTACTTGTTAGTACATGTGATTGACCTCAAATTATTCTCCATGTTCATGATTCTTTGATATGCATTCTTAAGCTCTCTCTTGAAAAAGGGCTACTGGCAATATGACGTGCAGCCGCTCAATGTAGGAAATGGCTACTCATTTGAAACCGAGTGAAAGCCTTCAAGAGAGTTACATTAGCATGATAAACAGAAATACATGCTTGCTAGGATAAAGGAGAAAAACAGAAAAGTTGAAATGTGTTTGATGATGTGTGTGATGCATTGCTTAATAAAGACCTCAAAATTGTTGATTGATGATGTGTCTTGCAATGTAGAAAAGATGATATATTTTTTGATGTGATTAGTACACTCTGCACACAAATGCTTGGATATATATCTTCTTGTCATAACAACAGGGCTCTAATTGGTTTGACTTCATTTGGAAAACCTGTTGATTGTTGCTTTGATTGATTCTTATGCATGAGCTCAATAGTGCTTGTATTACATGCTAAGCAACTTTTACACACACACACTTTTCTGTGAATAAAATCTCCTTGAATCTCTCTCAATTCTTGAGTTGCATAAAGTTGGTTTATATGATTATGCAAATGCCTTTTGTACAAATAGCTCTCTTTGCTAAAGCAACCCGATAGGGGGAGCTCCTTTGCCTATCTCATGACAAAAAGGGGGAGAAGTCTTGAGAGATATAGGGGGAGCATTGTGTATGCTTTGGGGAGAAGTTTGAGAGAGAGTAACCTTTTAGGGGGAGCATTGCACATGCATTGTTTTGTATTGCCTTATTGAGTGCAAATGCTTTTTATGTTTGTTCACCTCACATGCACTTGTTCTTGGAAAAGTGCTTTGTTGCTATTGTGTGTAGGTATGATGATCTACGAAGAGATTGAAGACCTTGAAGACTTAGATTCTTAGGTTTCTCTCTTTGTAACGTAGAATACACTTTTGTTGACCAATAGCCTTATTTTGTGTTTTGTGAGGATTATTTTGTGAGTGGTATTTTGTCATGAAATAGCCAAAGGGGGAGATTGTAAGGACCTCTATTTTGTGATTGGCTTATTTCATGACATACCACATTGGGGATGATTGTGTTGTGGGTAGCTTAGGTCATCTTGATGATTATCAAGGCAAGCTTCCAAGCATCCCGGTGACTTCAAGATCAAGAGCTTCAAAAGGTATATCACTTGACTTGGTTCTTGAAGAGATTAGGTGCACACACACACTTGCATGCATCTTTATCTATCTTGCATTTGTTATCATGCATATGTGTTTCATTGATTTGTGCATCTATGTCTTTTAGCACACACTCACTTTCATTGCATTTTTATGATTGCATTTGTGGTTCTCGTAATTGTGTGCTTATATGCTTTATCATCACACTTATGCATTTTCATATATTGCATATCTTTTGTGTGTCACATGCTTGGTGATTTTTCATGATGTTATCCTTTCCCATGCATGTTATTTATTCACAACCACACTTGCACTTCATGTTAGTCTTAAGTGTGGTGTAATTCGTTTCCGTTTGTGTGATCGGAAATGTCCGCGCTTGCATGATGGTGTGCATGTCTTAGCGCGATGGTTGACCACTTGAGAAGGACTCATTCTTCTCTTGGATAAGTGTTAGATTTGGTTTGGTTGATTGGAGTAAAGTGTCTAGGTTCAAAATATTGGATTTCAATGATTTAAATGTTTTTTCAAAACTGACCTTTGTATGGTCTTGTGACCATAACTTTTTACACAAAGTTTTAAATTGAGTTTTGTAAAATTCTGGACAAACTAGACACTCATACCTTTCCAACGATATATTATTCGTAATATTTCATGACCGTTTGGATTGGTTTTGAAATCTCCAAAGTGACCACCAAAACAGGGCAACTCTGTTGTTGTCCGTTTCTGACCTTTGGTCACTCCATTGACCATAACTTTTTCTACAGACATTGAAATGTCATTCCATAAATTGGAGTAGAAAGTAGACTTCCATACCTTTCCAACGATATATTATACGAAAGGTTTCGATGTCATTTGGTCATGTTTTGAGTCGCTTGAAAATCAGGTGCATTTTTTGCGCCCTGTTCTGCGGTCAAGGCCGCAGAAATAAGGGCGCAGAACAAGGATCAGAATTCATACTCTCTGTCCTCTTTTCTGCGCCCTTGGTTTTTGCGTTTAGGGGCCGCAAAATTGTCAGGTGCATTTTTGCGCCCTTGTTCTGCGGCCAAGGGCGCAGAACAAGGGCGCAGAATCAGCGTTTCTTTTGCAAACTTTTCAAAACGACGTCATTTCATCTAGGGGTCCTATATAAGTATCATCTTCTTCCTTGCTCGTTTTGTAGAGCTAAAAATCAGACCTTAGAGTGAGAAACTCAAACCCTAGAGAGAGAAAGCTTCAATCTTGCTTCTTTAACTCTCCAAACCCAAAACCCATGTGCATCTAACATGTTTCATGCATCAATCTTCCATGGGTCTTCTTCATTTATGACTTGGTAAGTAGAACAAACACTACATCTTCATTTATTGTTCTATCTTAGTCAAGACATGTCTTTTATTGCTTAGTTTAGCAAATCTTCACTCTTATTGCATATTTAGTGAAGTTATGACATGATTGGGTTTTGTTTGTGATAGCTTACATGATTAGGATGATTTTCCCTAAATAGCTAACCCTAGAACATTCTTGTACAATTGGTTGATGATTAGGTTGATAGATTAATGTTTATTTATCTAGTCAAGCTTAATTGAATGTTCTTGTGGATTTAATTGACAATTATGTTGTTAGAAATTCTCTACAACTAATTGAGTTCACATGTTTGGACATGTTGACATTGTTTGATAGCTAGGATTGTTTTGTGATTGATAACATCTAGCTAAGCTTTATGATATGTCATTTAGCTTTTGATATCTAGGATTGATTTCATTGATATATCATCATTCTAGGTAAGCATATAGAGTTGCCTTGCTCTTGTTGCATTTTGAGTATTTCATATATTCACTTAGGTTGTTTTCTCTTCATTGAGAACTAAGTCTTGTGTTGCTTCCGGGATTAGGTTGCATAAATCACAAGCATTGGAACTAGGTTCACTTATACCGGGATTAGGTAGGTGTGTGATTACTTCCGGGATTAGGTTGTAATCGTTTTACACATTTAGTGGATTCGAGGTTCAAGTGTGGCTCACTTACATAGCCCGTGGTTTTTCCCGTGAGGGTTTCCACGTAAATATCAAGTGTCTTTTAATTTCCGCACCATATTACACTTGCTATTGTATTTTGACTAGTGGAGGGTATTTTCGTAATCTTGACCATTAACGAAAATTTGGTAAAATTGGGTAAAATCTATTCACCCCCCCTCTAGATTAATATTGAACACACCATAATTTGTTTCAGATTTGTTAAAACATAAATCACTTTATTAATATGAAAAGATTGTCAAAAACAATATTACACTCTTTGCTATTGAGCATAATCCTAACAAGGGTTATCCACAACCCTTAACCCACGAACCTGCGAACCCATGATTTGTCACTTGTAAATTTCCATATGTAATTACCTACTTGATACTTGAATTAAATTTCCATCTCTAATTCCCTACTTGATACATTACAAAACAATAATAACCATAAAATAAAATGACCATAAATAATTCAAAAGTCCATAATCCACTCATTCTTAATCCATAATTAGTTAAGTACATAATCTATAAATTCATAATACCTAAGTCCATGAAGATATCAAAAGTTCAAAAAAAAAAAAAACAAATAAATAAAAACACAAGTTCACAAATCACAACCACACCAAACTTTTTGATCCACCATCTCCTCCTCACTTCCAAATTTCATCACCAAATTTATCACCAAGTTTTTCACAACACTGTTGATTCCTACAATATTGAATTAAAAATCAATTAGGTATACATTCAATCAAAATAAAATAGTTATAAACTCATGAATAAGGAAAGTATTTTACCTCATCAATCATCATTCATTATCATCTTCTTTCACAAATGCTTTAAATTTGCTTTCCACTGCTAAATCAAATTAGAAGCAAAATATATGAGTTAACAAAAAAATAATGAAATAAATAATATAAAATATTCAACAGACAATATAATAATTTTCATACCATTTAATTCAATCGATAACCAATCTTGCGCACAAATTAATGCCTCTATATTCTTTGCATGCAACCTACTGACCGTGCTAAAATTGTGTTATATTTTTGCCCTCATTTCCATGTCCTTTGTCTCATTTTGTGTGTATTTGTGTGTCTTATATGCTCTTTTATAGTGATTGTAGGCAATTGATGTAATTCAAGTGTTTGAGATGGAAAGCGGGAATTTCGAGCGCGAAATAGGCCATAGATCAAGGAAGAAGGCCCAGTGCATGGGTCCCATTTTAGGTCCATACCCGCACACAACTTATTAGAGTTTTCCAGGAGAAAAAACGCTAGTAACCCTACCCGTACATTTCCAAGATTTCCAGATGTTCGCTGGTCCATACCAGCATAGTGCAACCGTGAACCGAGACCCGAAACTTCTCCAAAAGCACTAAGTGCACCTAGAATGTGGGTAGACAGCGCAGTTGACTCGTGGACCGAGGATGATGAATTCTAAAATTGCCAATGGGCAGGTTCCTACCCGAACACAGCAGGCCCAGATTCGCTTACATCAGCATTTCAGACCTACTTTTGGGAATTATATAAATAGATCCTTATTAGTTATCACCCACACGCTCTCATACCATATTATTTAGACTCTTGTATCATTTAGATCTAATTTTTCTCCCACACATCCAAACATCATCCTACATCATTTCCTAACCAATTTCCTCACTAAATCACTTCCCTCATCTCTCTTTCCACCTCTATTTCACTCAAACCACAAAACCCACTTAAGGAGCACAAATTTCAATACATAGAAGGAGTAGAGGAGCTTGAAGACCAATAAGATTTCAACTTATCAATGGGTTTCCTCTTGTCTCTAGCTTCTTTTAGTTTCCTTTGTGTATTCATCATGAGTAACTAAACCCCTTTATGGGAGTTGATGTAATTTGACATGGGTTGTCGGTAATCCACCATTTGTTAGTATTTTATCTCTTAGTTTCTGTTATCCGAAAATCGTTAATGGGATGATATTCCAAATAACAACTTTAAAAGGACCATGATCGAGATTGATCCTGGTCGGAGGGGTTTCACGTAGTTTGATACCGACTATGTCACTGTCAATGCAAGTATGATTCGGAACACAGGAAATCAAATAAGAATGAGCTTTTATTGATCGTCCCTTTGCATTACAGATATATGAACTATGTATTTAGGGGTTATAGCAACTTGGTATGGAGATTCAGTGGGTAATGAAGATGGTGGTGATGGTTAATCTGTACCTATTGATAAGTAGAACTTGAATGTGGGGTTTCTGGAGAAGATTTTCGATCCCCTTTTTCGATGAATAAGTAGTTATATATATATCTCATGTTGCTTGCCATGCACTCCTTAAATTTTGGTCTAGGGTTTGGCTAATGTAGGATCGTTTTCTTTTTAGGAGATAATCTCGGAGTTTTTCGTGTAGAATCTAGTCTTTCCTTCTTAGGAGGAGTCAATCTCGTAGGTAAATCTTTCCTTCCTAGGAGGATTCTAGATGTGTTGACCTGCTCAAAATAGGACTCTCAGGTAAGAAGAAGTACATCTCCTCTGTTTTATTTGAACGGCGGCGTTTTAATGTGGAGCTTTTTATCCTGGCATAAGAGTCTTGTTGTTTGGTATCTTCTTGCTTGGCGGGGTAGTTATTTCAGAAAGTGCAAGTCAGTAGGCATCCAGATGATGGAGTAGTGGATATCTAGCTGGTATCATACCAGGATGCTTTAGTGGTACTCCGTGTCGGGGTGCTGCGCGGTCTATAGGAAGCTGTGTCGGGATGTTGCAGGGTCTAGTGAGCACCCCAGCTTGGGACGTTGCTTATGAATTGAGATGCTGGAGGGGTCCTAAAGAGACTGGGGAAAGGCTAGGTCAGACCCCGCTGGAGGGGGTGTGTACTCGGACCAGTCGGAGTCCGCCCTTGTCGGGGTAGCCGGATGGTATCTGTACTCCTATAGTTTCCTTGTGTTGAGATGGAAAATTCTTCCTTGGTCCTTCGTCAATTTTGGCGGTTAACAGAAGTCCCCCCTGACTTGGACACTGATACCTTGTTAGGGTTGGAGTTAGGATAGGAGTTAGGATCTTGTCAATACTTGAAGGATTTTCTGCCTTATCTGCTTATTTCCTTGTCTGACTAGTTCTCCACTTAGGAGGAGGAAATCTTTACTTTGTTCGTTACTACTGGTTGCGTGTCGATCAACGATTGGGTTCCTTGTTTTCAAAAAGAGCTGTTTTGGCCCGATTAATGCGGAAAACGCCTCTACCCATTCTTTCGATCACCGATTCCGGTTTCCTGGTGTGTAATCGTCATCCCTCCTCTATAAATAGACCAGCTTCACTGGTGCTTTTTTTCTTACTTTCAATTTTTCAAAATTACAACAGAGAACTAGCCCCTTCTGATTTGCTTTCTTTTTCCCTAACCTTCCAGAAATCTTTCCTACTTTCCTCTTCTTTAATGGCTTCTCCTTCTAAACTTCCTACTTCTCAATAAAACGCCACTGAGCAAAACCCTTCCACAATAGTAACCTCTGCTCATCCCGACCCTGCTTCTCCGCCTTAATCTGATAGTATTGACGCCCTCTTCAATATGGAGAAGGCTGACGCGGTGGAGGACTCCCTAACATTGGAGAGGAGGAAATGAGATCAGGAGGAGAACGGGGCTACTGATGACACCCCGCGGGCTCAGCGCCGTTGTTCCACTCGAAACCCATGAATCGGGTCTGGTTTTCACAACCAACCTGAGGATCCTGTCGTTATTAGTGACCCAGCGAACGCTGCGAAGGTGGGTAGTGGTGATGGAGGCAAGGATGAAAGTGTTTCTCTAGTCGGGGTCTAGACCGGTTCTTTCACCCTTTTTCATGATGGGAGGATAGTCCCCGACTCCGTCTGCACCCTGGATACTCTGGTCAAGCTAAGGGAGGAGTACAAGATTCCAGATAACATTATTCTCTCCCTTCCTCATCGGGGTTACGATGTATACTCCTCGCCTTAAGATTGCCTGTTAATCCACAAGGCGGCCTTCAAATGTGGTGTTCGTTTGCCACTTCATCCCACACTCCGCCGGGCTCTTGTCGCGCTGGAGTTAGCCCCCCTCCAAATCTCGCCGGGGTTCTGGAAGCACTTGACGGGTTCTTGGTGCTCTGGAAGGAGCAGTGCGAGAAGGATCGCCTAGACCGGGAGCCGGGGTTAGACGAGCTTTGCTTCCTCTTCAACATTACGAATATGGTGCCTCGGGGTCAGTTTTACCTGAGGGCGTCAAATGACTTGAAGTTCACTGTCCTAGGAGCGAACATGAAGTACTCAGCTCCCTAGAAGGAAGAATGGTTCGTGGTGGAGGGCGTGCTGCTTTTATCGGGGGATATGAATACCCCGTCCCAACTCAGTTCACAGTGAGGGACAAGTGGGCAAAGGGGATGCTGGCTCCTGAGTGCCGGGACATTCTTACAAGGATCATGAAGAGGGGGTATACCAACATGCAGTATCCCACTCTAGATCCTTTTGAGGGAGCCCGCCTGGAGCAGTACTTGAGGATTTCTGATGCCCTGCCTAGTAAGTTGTCTGCATCTAACTCACCTGTTCTTTTATGTACATATTCTCTTTCTTTTTCTCATTTAAGCTTTTTTTTTTTTTTTTTTTTTTTTTTTTTTTTTGTAATGTCTGCAGCCCCGATGGCAGCGGGGTCCCCAACATCACCTGGGGCAAGGGGTCTTCCTCTGCCTGCTTCTACTTCTCCTGTCCCCTCTCCCCTGCCAAAATCAAAACTGTGCCGGGGTCCACTCAAGCTGGAGCTGATCAAGTTGGAAATGATCCCCTTCTTCTTCTTTCCTCAACAAAACTAATGGCTGACGCTGTCACCCCCCATCCTTCTCTAGCGGGGTCATCTGTGAAAGCTTCTGCACCATTGCGCTCGAAGATTACGGTGATGCTGGCCCGGGCAGCGAAGGCTCCGGGGTCTAGGAAGCAAACCCAAAAGAAGGCTGCTCCACCTACAAAGGTTTCTCCCACTCCTCCACCTCCTCCTCCTCCTCCTCCTCCTCCCCCTCCCCCTCCCATAACCCTCTCCAAAGATCATGTCAGAACCGTGGAGGAGGAGGGAACCGTCTCTGTTTCTGGTCCTATTGTTGGTATCCCTTCCGGATCGGGGTCGAGAGATGCCACTTTTGATGAAGTGGTATCCCAATTTGCGGCCTCCTGCCCTGGCGGAGACTTGACGAACATGACCAAACTCCCCACTAACATCCTGGTCACCAAGGGAGCATCAGTTTTGGCTGAGGTAATACTCCTACTTACTTTATTATTTCATTCTTTCTTCTGGTGGAAAACTGACTTTCTCTCTTTTGCAGGGTTTCAAGTTTGCCTTGGCTATGGAGAGACAGCTGTTGACCTTGAGGGAGGCTTACATCGAGGTCTAAGCCAGACTTGAAGATACCCAGCAGGAGCTAATCCAGACTTAGCAGAATGTGGCCCTTCTAATTCAAGAAGCCAAAGAGTTTGAAGAGGGGAGGCAGGAGGCCCTAATGGCTTTTAGGCACCTTGAGCGCTGCCTGGACACTGAGACTGTTAGGTCCCTACGTCGATGGGAGGAAAGGGAGTGTTTGAAGAGAGAGAAAGAGCTGCTGTAAAGCAAGAATCAACTCTTACGGGATAGTGTAGCAAGCCTGGAAGCTCAAGAGGGCCCAACCTTTGAAGATGGCTACTTCACGGCCTGCTATGAGGTGGCCATTGCTTTACCTCCTCCCTTCGACCTCGCAGCAGCCTTGAACTAGGACCGAGAACAAATAATGGCGAAGCCTGCCCAGCTAGTAAGAGGGGATCAAGGAATAGAGGACCCTTCACAGGAGGCAGCTCATTCGGGTCAAGGAGCTAGCATAGCTGCAGAGATTCGACTTGATGGTACCGAGGGAGCTATTCAAGATCCCCCTTCCCTTGAAGAATAAGTGGTTGATCCCGTGTCTACCTCAGGAGTAGTCCTGGTGGAGGATGATGAGGAGCTAGATGGATCCGGGGTCCTAGTCGTAGGAGGGACCCAGACTGAGTCGGCTACCATGGGGGAGGACGCTGTTGTCTAGGAGGAAGATCCAGCTAGATCTCAGGCTTCGGCTGTTGAAGGGACCCAGGATAACTCCGAAGCTGCTAACACAATGGTGGAAGTAGACAGTTAAGGGAAGCAGCCAGAGGAGGAGAATGAAGGATGATCTGGCCTTTGCTTTTTCTGTAAACCTTCCTTTATTATTTTTATAGCCCGAGATGGGGGATGGGCACCCTGCTTATTAATATAACAATTTTCTGTTATTTGATTCATACTTGTGTCTTTCTTGCTTTTGTACTTAAAAGCTTTCCACAACATATAAACCTGTTAATAGTTGGACTCCGGATTAATAACTGGACCCCGACGGGTAATTTGACTTTGACAAGTCTCAGGGGGCTTGGCTGCCTTATCCTTCATATTCTGAAATCATAAGACTAGTGGGATTTTGGTACTTGTCAAGTCCTTCTTAATTAGACTCTCACAAACGTATAATAACTTGAAGTATTGAGTATCATGTCGGGGTAGCTCGATACTTCAAGTAGTTTGATTTGATGAACTCCTCAATCCTTCTTAACTGTCGGCCTTCTAGGAGATAAAGTGGAGTAAGGAACCAGGTACCCTGCCAAAATATTCCCTTAATGGCGAAGTAAGGATCCAGGTACCCTGAGGCATCATGATCTTACTGTAAGTTTGTCCTGGTAGGCAACTAAGGCCACTTTAGCACCAGGCTTCTTGGAGGAGGGTATTCCCCGACCAAGGCAACAGGAGCGCCCTGAGGCTATTTCCTGGTCTTGAAATGGCAAAGTAAGGATCCAGGTACCCTGAGGCATCCTGATCTTACTGTAAGTCTGTCCTGGTAGGCAACTAAGGCCACTTTAGCACCAGGCTTCTTGGAGGAGGGTATTCCCCGACCATGGTAGCAGGAGTGCCCTGAGGCTATTTCCTAGTCTTGAAATGGTGAAGTAAGGATCCAGGTACCCTGAGGTATCCAGATCTTACTATAAGTTTGTCCTGGTAGGCAACTAAGGCCACTTTAGCACCAGGCTTCCTAGAGGAGGGTATTCCCCGACCAAGGCAACAGGAGTGCCATGAGGCTATTTCCTGGTCTTGAAATGGCGAAGTAAGGATCTAGGTACCCTGAGGCATCCCGATCTTACTGTAAGTCCGTCCTAGTAGGCAACTAAGGCCACTTTAGCACCAGGCTTCTTGGAGGAGGGTATTCCCCGACCAAGGCAGCAAGAGCGCCTTGAGGCTATTTCCTGATCTTGAAATGGCGAAGTAAGGATCCAGGTACCCTGAGGCATCCTGATCTTACTGTAAGTTTGTCTTGGTAGGCAACTAAGGCCATTTTAGCAGCAGGCTTCTTGGAGGAGGGTATTCCCAGACCAAGGCAGCAGGAGCGCCCTGAGGCTATTTCCTGGTCTTGAAATGGCGAAGTAAGGATTTAGATACCCTGAGGCATCCCGATCTTATTGTAAGTCTTTCCTGGTAGGCAACTAAGGTCATTTTGGCACCAGGCTTCTTGGAGGAGGGTATTCCCCGACCAAGGCAGCAGGAGCGCCCTGAGGCTATTTCCTGGTCTTGAAATGGCGAAGTAAGGATCTAGGTACCCTGAGGCATCCCGATCTTACTGTAAGTCTGTCCTTGTAGGCGACTAATGCCACTTTAGCCCCAGGCTTCTTGGAGGTGGGTATTCCCTCACCAAGGCAGCAGGAACGCCCTAAGGCTATTTCCTGGTCTTGAGATGGCGAGTCAGTAATGGCGAAGTACAAGTATTAAGTAGAAGATACTGGAGAATCAAGTAGGAGACTATGAACACAGGAGAACCATATGGGAGAGGAAACTGCGTTTATTCAATTTCTTTAGTCAGTACAATATGAAATCGGGGTGAGCATTCCCACTAATATGACCGAAATTTCTAAGGGTAGAATTTCCTGAGCTGATCGGCTTTCCAAGTGTGATCCACTGGGTATCCCTCCATGTCTTCCAGCTTGTAAGCTCCACCCCGGAGCAATGCCTTAATCAAGTATGGACCTTTCAAGTTTGGAGCTAGCACCCAGTTAGACCTTCTTCGTGTGTTCTGAGTTACTTTCCTGAGAACCAAGTCTCCTTCTTTGAAATTCCGGATCCTCACCTTTTTGTTGAAATGTCGGGCTATCTTGCTCTGATATATAGCCACCTTCTCTGTGACCCTGCTTTGTCTTTCCTCCAGTAAGTCCAAACTAGCTCTCAATTTAGCCTCATTGTCTTCTGGCTCATAGTTTTGGACTAGGAAAGATATGAGTTTATGCTCAATGGGCAAGACCGCTTCTGTTTCGAACACTAGGGAGTAGGGAGTCTCTCCAGTTACAGTCCGCCTGGTTGTTCTGTAAACCCACAGTACATTGGGTAACTCTACAACCCATAACCCTTTCTTCTGTTGGAGCTTCTTCTTCAGGAGCTTCTTAATGGTTTTGTTGGTTGCTTCAACTAGCCCATTGGTTTGAGGATGAGCCACTGATGCAAAACGAAGATTGATGTTCCGGTCTTCACAGAATTCCCTGAAGTTGGCATTGTCAAATTACTTTCCCAAATCAGTTATGATGGCCATCGGGGTGCCAAATCGGCAGACAATGTTCTCCTTAACAAAGTTGGTGGTTTTTTCTTTAGTTATCCGGGTGAGGGCCTTGGCTTCTACCCACCGAGTAAAATAATCTATTGCTACCACTGCGTGTTTGTATTGGTCGAGTGCAGTGGGAAGTGGCCTGATTAGGTCCAGTCCCCAAATAGCAAAAGGGTAAGGGGTGCTGATTGAGGAGAGCCTCTCTAGTGGGAGATGATGGAGGTCTGCTGTTTTCTGAAAAGCTTCGTAGGATCACGCAAATTGCCTTGCATCTTGATGTATAGTCGGCTAGTAGTAACCCATCCTGATTACCTGGTAAGCTAGAGTTTCACCTGATACATGATTATCACAATCCCCTGATTGGGTGCAGTGGGAAGTGGCCCGATCAGGTCTAGTCCCCAGATAGCAAAAGGGTAGGGGGTGCTGATTGAGGAGAGCCTCTCTGGTGAGAGATGATGGAGGTCTGCTGTTTTCTGACAAGCTTCACAGGATCACGCAAATTGCCTTGCATCTTGATGTATAGTCGGCCAATAGTAACCCATCCTGATTACCTGGTAAGCCAAAGTTTCACCTGATACATGATTACCACAATCCCCTGAGTGTACCTCATTGAGTGCCCAGCACGTATCATCGGGATGGAGACATCTGAGTAGAGGGAGAGACTTCCCCTTACGATATAGGTACCCTTCTACCATGCAGTACCGAGTAGCTATCCTCTTAAGCCGCCGGGCTTGATCTGGATCGGTAGAGAGAATGTCACTTTGGAGATAATCTGCTATTGGGCCATCCAACATAGGGGGCGGCTTACGGGAAGGACCTCTGCATCCTTAGCTATGCTAGAGAAGGGAACCAATTGGAGGGGTACTCCTTTTGGCAAAGCATGTCCTTCTCCTGTAGCAATTTTAGCCAGGATATCTGCGCGATGGTTCTTCTCCCTAGATACCTGTTCTATCCTTACACCCTTAAACTTCTTCATAGCTTCCTGAACTTTAGCCAGATGGGCCACCATGTTGTCACCTTTTGCTTGGTACAAACCTGTCACCTGATTGACCACTAATTGAGAGTCACTCTTGATTAGAAGATACTCAGCTTCCAAGGCTTCTGCTACTTTCATTCCTGATAACAGAGCTTTATACTTCGCTTCGTTGTTGGTAGCTCTGAACTCAAACCTGAAGTAATGACTGCACTCAGCTACAGCAGGGTCGATCAAGACGATCCCAGCTCCTTATCCCAATTGGTTCGAAGCTCCATCCGTGTAAAGAACCCAAATCTTGCTGTCTTCAGGCCATTCCCGATTGGTTTGATCCAGATCCGGGTCTATTAATTTGCCCAGGTTCGGAATCGGGCTAAACTCCACTATGAAGTCCGCCAGGGCTTGGGCTTTGATCGTGGTTCTTGCTTTGTATTTGATGTCGAATTGTGTGAGCTCTAGGGCCCATAGAACCAACCTGCCCGACACATCTGGCCTCTGGAGGAATTGTCTCAATGGTTGATCTGTGACAACCGCGATGGTGTGAGCTTGAAAATAAGGCCAGAGCTTCCTGGATGTGGTCACCAAGGCGTAGGCGAGCTTCTCTAGTAGAGTATAGTTTTTCTCAGACTTAGTAAAAGCCCGACTCACATAGTAGATTGGTCTCTGCACCCCGTCATTGCATTCTTTTACCAAAGCTCCACTAGTAGCAACTTCAGAAACTGCTAGGTAGAGTAGGAGCTCTTCCCCCGGGGTCGGCTTTACCAATAGTGGCAGACTTGACAAGCATTTCTTTAAAGCTTGAAAAGCCTGCTCGCTTTGACTTTGAAAAATGGGAGACATTTATCTGTGGAGCGGGATATGAACCAGTTCAGGGCTGCTATTCGTCCGGTTAATCCTTGTGCCTGCTTGAGAGTTGTAGGGGACTTGAGATCTAGAATGGCTTTGATCTTCTTAGGATTAGTCTCAATTCCCCTTTCATGCACCATGAATCCCAGGAATTTGCCTGCTGCTACCTCGAATGCACACTTAGCAGGGTTCAACCTCATCTGGTTCTGCCTTATTACCTAGAAGGTCTAGCATTAGTCCCCTATATGTTGTCCTGCTTCTGGAGATTTTGTGATAATGTCATCTATGTACACTTCCATGGATCTCCCTATCAGCTCCTTGAACAGTTTGTTCACCATACGCTAGTATGTGGCACCGACATTTTTGAGTCCGAATGACATTACCTTACAGCAGCAGAGGCCTTGTCCGGTGATGAAGCTAGTCTTGTCCTGATCTGAAGGATGCATCATGATTTGATTGTACCTCGAGAAAGCATCCATTAAGCTTAGGAGCTTGTTTCCTACAGTGGAGTCAATGAGCTAGTCTATCTTAGGCAGAGGAAAACTATCCTTGGGACAAGCCCGGTTAAGATCGGTGTAATCCACACACATTCGCCACTTCCCATTAGATTTGGTTACCATAACTACATTGGCGATCCACTTGGGGTACCGGGATTCCCTGATGAATCCAGCTTTCAAGAGCTTGTCAACCTCTTCTTGGACCGCGGCGTTCCGTTTGGCATTGAAGTGTCTTCTCTTTTACTTAACTGGCTTGAAAGTTGCATCTAATGCCAACCTGTGGGTAGCCAGGCTAAGAGGAATGCCAGGCATCTCCTCATGGCTCCAAGCAAAGATGTAGTTGTACTCTCTGAGAAGCTCTACCAAATCCTTTTTAATTTTTGGGTCCAAACCTCCTCCTACTTTTACTGTCTTTATCAGATCTTCTCTCCGGATCAGGACCTCCTCTAACTGCTCTACAGGGCGCCCACTGGTCCAACCATGCTCTTCTTCTTCTGGCTCCTCCACGATTATGTCTGGCACCTCTCCTTCCTCCAAGACATAATCATCCCACTCTGTCTCTCTTGGACCTAGGTCACTGGTTACCTGTGCGCATTGTTTAGCTAATGCAGCAGGGTTAGTGGACACCGCGTAACAATTGCGAGCTGCCTGCTGGTCTCCTCTTACTTCTCCTACTCATGTTCTCACCAGAAACTTCAACACATTGTGGTAAATGGACAGCACCCCCCTGATCCTTGACAAGAAATGCCTGCCTAAGATCACATTATATGCAGACGGGGTGTCCACTACAATGAATTCTGTCATTATGTTATGTTGTAGAGGAGCTTCTCCGACTATCACCTGTAGAATATTCGTCCCCATCGGCATCACTGAGTCTCCTGTGAATTCAACTGTTGTAGCAAGAATTCTTCAAGTTGAGCTGCTCATGAGCCCCTTTGAACAAAATATCAACACTGCTTCCTGTATCAATCAGGACACGATGTACCAAGCAGTTGGTGATTTGTATCGTGACTACCATAAGGTCATCATGTGGCTGAACTGTATTGTAGACGTCCTACTCCGTGAAGATGATTTTGGTGGAGCGGGATAGATCCCGGGATCCACTACTGACTTTGAGTACCTCGTGGTCAGCGTTAAGTCTGGGAATCTTCCTTGCGTGATTCTTTCTCGAATTATTAGAGGTTCTAGCTAGGGTAGGGCCTCCACTGATGGTGTGGATCACTTGGATCTGCTGCATCAGATCCTTCTCCCCATCTCTCATTCTTTCTGCTGCCTCCTGCATCCCACTCTGAACCTATTTCCCTTCTTTGATGCAGTCCCGTACCTGCTGCAAAAATTCAATTAGAAGACCTCCCCTTACCAATCCTTCAATCTGGTTGCGGAGGCTATATCATTCTGAGGTATTGTGCCCTATATCCTCATGGAAGTCGCAATACTTGTATTGATTCCTCCTGTCAACCGAGATTTTCATGGGACCCGACTTTCTGAGTAGACCCTTATCCCGAATGGCAAGATAAATAGTTTCTCGGGAAGCATTGAGAGGGGTGTAGTGATTATACCCTTCTTCCTCTCTTGCCACCCTGGATACTTCCTTCAGGGGAATCTCCCTGGGAGGTGATCTCCTGATCGGATACCTTTCCTGGTATGAAGGAATATGAGGCGGCCTGTAAGTAGACCGGTTAGGAGGTTGATTCTGAAATTTCCTAGCTGGTGCGAGCCTCGGAGCTTCCTTCTTAGGATGTGGTGCTAATCGGGCTTCATCGTGCTCGATTTTGATCCGGAGTTGTTCCTCAATGTCCACCTGTTCCAGAGCCTGATTGTAGGCTTCCTGGTACGACTCTGGAGGATGCTTGGCAAATGACCGGAATAGTCTGCCAGCCCATAAGTCCCTCCGGAAGTTGGCTAGAGTCTCATTCTCGTTGAATACTCCCATTTGGACGACCTCTTTATGGAATTTCTCCACATAAGATCTCAGAGTTTCACCCCACTCCTGAACCACGTATTGTAGCAAGATAGGATCCTTGGGATGAGGTTTTATTCCCTGAAACTGCGCACAGAAAGCTTTGGTGAGTTTAGAAAAAGAATCGACACTACCTGGTGGTAACTTTCTGAACCATGTTTTGGCACAGTCAGTCAAGGTCGAAGTAAACATTCTGCACATTGCCAGCCTGGTCGCACTTTGGACCTCCATCTGGTGGACAAAGCTTTCCAAATGGCTGACAGGGTCCTCTGTTCTGGAATACTTCTCCGAAGGCATCCTGAACTTGGGGGGCAACCCTGCCTCTCTGACTCTTTTGGAGAAAGGTGTATTCATCTCGCCCAAGGGGTTCTTCTATATTCCTTGATGTTTTCCCCTCTTTAACTGCTCCAACTCCTTCGCCATCCTCGTCATCTGATCCTTTAGGCACTGAGACTTTTTGGTTCCGGATCGGGCTACTGAACCCTCTTCAACCGAAGACTCTGAATCAATGACTACCCCCTTTCGCTTAGCTCTCTGATGCTTCTCTTTGGAGCTCCTTCAGGATTTGGCACTTCCTTCCGAATCGGGATGCTGATCCCTCTCTTTTGCCCTTGGCTTTGGTGGAGACTGAATCCTCATAGGAGGAACCTCAATTGCAGACTTCACTAGCCTGGGTCTGAGTTTCGCCTGTCAGACTGGGAGAGGTGGACCCAATCGGTCGAAAACTGGTACCCAAACACTTGGGCCAGCATCTCTTGGGATCCCGGCTGCTTCAAAAGGGATCCCCTAGGCTATCATCTGGATTCGGATAGCTTCTACATATGCTGCAGCGTGCTGTTCTAAGACTTCTCGATTGACTTCCTACCTAGCGGGGTCTTGAGGGACAGGATCTGAAACCGGCGGAGGCACTGGTGGAGGATTCTCATTCCTGGTGCCCTTACCCCGCCTCTGGGCTCTTTCAGTGGAAGCAAGGGACTGGAGTCCTGATGGCTCGGGATGACCCTGGGAGGATCAGAGTCTCATTCTGAATATCACTGGCTAAGGAAATAGGCTGTTTTGAATAATGGTTGGGATAGTTCCCACAGACGGCGCCAAAAGTGTTATCCGAAAATCATTAATGGGTTGATATTCCAAATAACAACTTTAAAAGGACCATGATCGAGATCGATCCTGGTCGGAGGGGTATCATGTAGTTTGATACCGACTATGTCACTGTCAATGCAAGTATGATATGGAACACAGGAAATCAAATAAGAATGAGCTTTTATTGATTGTCCCTTTGCATTATAGATATATGAACTATGTATTTAGGGGTTACAGCAACTTGGTATGGAGATTCAGTGGGTAATGGAGATGGTGGTGATGGTGAATCTGTACCTGTTGATAAGTAGAACTTGAATGTGGGGTTTTTAGAGAAGATTTTCGGTCCCCTTTTCTGATGAATAAGTAGTTATATATATTGTAAGTGCCTCACTTTTTAATTGGCTAATTTCGGTGACAAAATCACAATGGAGTTTAATCTTGTAAGGGTAGTTTAGAATTGAAGAAATTCTACTCAAATGCTTAAGGACCTTATTGTGGATCTCAAGAGCTTCAAGGAAGGTAGCTTCTTGACCTTGACTCTTAATTGAAGAGATTTAGAGTGCACACACACACAACTCATGCATTTTAGTATTTGTGTTTGTTTTGGTATGTTTGGTAAAATCTCTTTGTATTTTATAGAAATATATTTATGAGATTTTTTGTATTTTTACGAGTCCTACTATGTGTGGATTTGTCCCTAGATGAGTTCCGAGTGATTCGGAGACTTATCTATGTGTTTCGGATGATTTCCGAGCCATTTAGGACATTCCGTGTTTTTATCGGAAACCGGAATTCAATTCCGAGTTTAGAGTGAAAAGTTATGTAATTTTCTATATTTGTGATTGAGTCTGGATCCATATTCCGAAGACGGAATTGAATTCTAAGTTTCAAGGTCAACTGGACTGAAGGTCACTCGAATTGGGAACCGGCTTAGTGTGGCTTGATAAAAATAAAAATAAAAAAAATAAAAAAAATAAAAAGGAAAAAACTAGAGGGTGGCGTGTGAAGGGCGTGCAGCCCATGGGAGCAACCCTCCTCTGCCCACGTGTGGCGCACGGCCCCTTCACAAGCTCACAACCCAAAATTTCTTTCATTTCATTTGTTTGCTTTGACTTTGTTTCTTTTGTTTTTTATGTTTTATTTTATTTTATTGTTTTATCTTTTGTCTGCTTATGAGTTAATGTATAAATATATATACATTTATCTTGTTTCTCTGTTTGTGCGTGAATATATATATATATATATATAATATAAACCTATCATTTGTTTTGATGATTGTTTGTGTTAATATATATATAATCGTTTTTTTTTTTTTTCCCCTTTTGCTAGTCCTAGACCTGATACTATATATATATTTTTTACTTTCTTCTTTACTTAGACACACACACATATCTTGAGAGCAAAAATTTATTTTAGGGAGAGAAAAATATTTTTCAAGAGAGAGAGTTCCAAGAACCCATTTTTACTCATCCAAATCCAAAACCCATCATCTTCACACATCATCTAACATGTTCTAGGTATGATTTCTCATGGGTTTTTATATTTGCTCACATGACTTGTAGTTAGAACATCCTTGCATCCTTCACATGTTCTTTCTCTACAAGATTGTTATTTTATTACTTGACTAGTTTCAAGATTGCTCTTTTATGACTTGACATAGTTTCAAGATTGTGTTTATTGTGTTTTGAGAGTTGTATTGTGGTAGATATTGCATACATGACTTTGTTTCTCTATTTTGTTATGTTATATGCATGTCATTTAGTAAAATGATATCTAGGAATGTCTAACATGTTCATCCATGCCTAGATAAGCTTAAATGTCTAACCTTGCATTCTAGCATCTTGAATATTGTTAATATTCACACTAGGTTGTTTTATCTCTTCAATTAGAGTCAAGTCTTGTATTTTCCTTTTGGGTAGTTTGCAAGCATGAACTAGATTCACTTCTAAAGGCCCGTGGGTAGTAAAGATGGATTAGTAATCTTAGGTGTGATGAGGTCAACCTAATTGTAATCGTATTTGCAAGTAGCGGATTGAGGTTCTAGTGTGGAGCACAAAACAGCCCGTGGTTTTTCCCCGTGTGGGTTTCCACGTAAAAATCATGTGTTATTTACTTTCTGCATTTCCTACACTTGATTTTATTTGGTGACTAGTTGGGGTTGTTTTTTGTAATCTTGATTAATCTCGAAAAATTGGTAAAAAGGGATTATAATCTATTCACCCCCCCCCCCCCCCCTCTAGATTATATTAGGACTCGTTAACATATATTTTTAATTGGTATCAGAGCGGGTTCCTTAACATAATTAGGAGATCCCTTGCTCTTGTTTGAGTCCTTTCCATTTGTTTGCATTTTTTTGCTTTTTGTGTGTTTTGCTTGTTTGTGTGCATTCATATCATTCTCACCCAAACACTATGTGTGGAAATGGTATTGGAGGCGAGGGTGTCTCTAGCACAAGACCTCCCTTGCTCACCGGATTCAATTACGCATCATGGAAGGGCAAAATGGAAGCATATGTGTGCCAAATTCATGATTGGGCATGGATGGTAATTCAAGATGGGTACACGCCACCTATGATGACTCTTATGGGAGGTGGAGAGGAAGTCCCCAAGCCAAAGGCACAATGGACCCCCTAAGAGTTTGAGGCTTCGAAATGGAACAACAAAGCCATGCACGCAATTCTATGTGCCATGGATGACAACCAATACAAACTCATCCAAACTACAAGGATAGCAAAGGAAGCTTGAGATATATTGGAGATGGCTCATGAAGGAACCGAGGTGGTAAAGGACTCCAAGCTTCAAGTCCTCCAAACACAATTTGAGACCATAAGGATGGAGGAAGATGAGTGCTTTAATGACTTCCAAGTGAAGCTTATGGATATAGTGAACCAAAGTCACCAACTTGGTGATCCCTACTCGGATAGAAGAATCAAGCAAAAGATCATGAGGTCGTTTCCAGAGAGGTTTGAAACTAAGGTGACGACGTTGGAAGAGAATAATGATTACTCAAAGATGAAGCCAAGTGAAGTTATTGGAAGACTTTTGGCCTATGAATCTAGGAAGGGTCCTACATCTACACCTCCTAAGAAGCAAAAGAGTCTTGCTTTGAAGAGCATCAAGGTAGAAAAGGATGAAGAAGACTCTGATGAAGAAATTGCCTTGATGGCAAAAAAGTTCAAGCAATTTATGAGGTTTGAGAAGAAAGGTTTTGGCTCCAAGGGAAAGTTTGTGAAGAAGAAGACTCCTTTCAAGAAAGTGGAGCAAACTCAAGAGAAGGACCACAAGAAGGGTGTCCAATGCTATGAGTGTAATGGCTTTGGACACATTGCTCCCGAATGTGCAAATTTGAAGAAAAAGAGAGGAAAGGCCATGGCGGTGACTTGGAGTGATAGTGATGATCTAGAAGAGGAAAACAAGTCTTCGGATGATGATGAAGACCAAGTTGCCAACTTCATTGCCTTTTTATCCTCTCACAATAGCAATGAAGTTGTAAGTGACAAAGAAGAAGAAGAGGACAAGCAAGAAGAAAGTGACTCAAATGGTGACTCTTCAAGCTCCAATTTTGAGTTTGATGAAGAGATGGACTATGAAGACTTCATGAGATTCTTTCATAACTCAAGATCAAAGAAGAAGAAGGAGATACAAAAGTTGAAAGAGGAGAAGCTTGATTTGACTTCCAAGGTAACTCATTTGAGCAAGGAAATGAGCAAAGCAAAAGAGTTGGAAGAAGGATTGAAGATGGAGCTAGTCTTGGTCAAGAAGAATGAAGAAAGCTTGAGGAAAGAGCTCATGGAAGCAAGAGGGTTGATTTCTAAGATAACTTTCGGAACCGAAAAACTTGACAATATGCTTTCTTGTGGGAAGAGTCCTTGTTGCAAAAAGGGGTTAGGATATGTGGAAGAAATGGAAGCCACACCCTTGAAGAAGACAACATTTGTCAAGAGCAAAGAAGTTGAAAGTGCTCAAACCCCACAACAATCAACTAAGTGGGTTGAAGTTGGTGAATCCTCCAAACAAGCACAAGCAAGGATTCCAACAAGAACTCCACCACAAGGTAAAGCTCCTCAAGCTAAATCCCCACAACCAAGACCTCTACAAGCAAGAGCTCCACCACAACCAAGACCTCCTCAACCAAGACCTCCACAACAAAGGATCCCACAAGCTCAATACGGGGTCTTTCATGCTCAACCGAGAAGACGTGCCAACTTTGCTCAACCACAAAGGAGAGAGTTGCCTCAACACCCAAGAGCAACTCAAAATAGAGGAGGCCACAAATGTTTGCACAAGGTTATGGTATGAATCCTTATTTCTCTCCTACTTGCCATTTTTGTGGAATTGAAGGCCACATTAGGCCTAATTGTTTTAAGTATATTAAATTGTGTAGAAGAGAAAGCATGATTGAGAAAAATATGCTTAGAAGAGCCATAATGCATGCTCCTAGGAAATTTAGAGATAATGGACCCATGGCTCCTAGGAATAACTATGTTTCACCTAGGTTGAATAGAAATGATGAATACTATTGCTATGTTGCCCAAGTTGCCTTGAAAGCCAATGCCTCCAACACTTGGTATCTTGATAGTGGATGTTCTAGGCACATGACTGGAAACAAGAGTTTTTTTAAAACTCTTGTAATAGAGGATGGTGGATTCGTCACCTTTGGTGATGGATCAAAGAAAAAGGTTATAGGGAAAGGTAATATATCTATTCCCGGTTTGCCCTGCTTGCCCAATGCTCTTTATGTAGATGGCTTGTAAGCCAATCTTATTAGCATATCACACTTGAGTGATGAAGGGCTTTCGGTTATGTTTGGCAAAATTGATTGCTCTATTCTTAAGGAAAATGGGCAAGTTTTGTTGAAAGGCAAGAGATTAAGTGACAATTGCTATTGTCTAGAGTCAAATCTCATCTCTTGTAACTTGTCTACTAGTGAGCAAGTTGAAGTGTGGCACCAAAGATTTGGCCAAATGAACTATAGGGACTTGAAAGTCCTTGATAGATTGAATGTTGTTAGAGGCCTTCCCAAGCTTGGGAAAAAGATTGAGGGTGTTTGTGGACCTTGCCAACAAGGCAAGCAAACCAAGAGTGTCCACAAGAAAGGCAAATACCTTTCCACCAAAGAACCATTGGAGCTTCTCCATATGGACCTTATGGGTCCTATTCAAACCGAAAGCTTAGGTGGTAGAAGGTACATACTTGTGGTTGTTGATGACTTCTCTAGGTTTACATGGACTTACTTCCTTAGGGAAAAGTCCGAAGCCTTTGAGAAATTTAAAATGTTTTGTGCTAAAATTCAAAATGAGAAAACTTCTCACATAAAAAGCATTAAGAAAATTAGAAGTGATCATGGGAAAGAGCTTAAATTGCTAGCTTTGAGAATTTTTGCAATAGCTTAGGCATTTCCCATGAATTTTTGGCCCCTAGGACTCCTCAACAAAATGGAGTTGTTGAGAGGAAGAATAGAGTCCTCCAAGAGATGGCCTGTGTGATGTTGCTTAGCAACAAAGTCCCTAGAAATCTTTGGGCCGAAGCCATTAATACGGTTTGCTACATAGGGAATAGTGTTTTCCTTAGGCCTGGGACTAAACAAACATCCTATGAGTTATGGAAGGGTAGAAAACCCAATGTTAGTTATTTCCATATCTTTGGAAGTAAGTGCTATATACTTAATGACCGTGATCAACTTGGCAAGTTTGATGCTAAGAGTGATAAGGGTATTTTTATTGGATATGCACTTAATAGCAAGGCCTATAGATTTTTTAATCTTAAGACTCTCTTAAGACTCGAAGTGTGATGGAATCATCAAATGTGGTCTTTGATGATTGTAGGCCAAAACATGATAACCATGATGAGGATGTTTGTGAGTTAGATGACCTTCCTTTGAAGGAAAGTGTTGAGACTTCAAGTGGTGTGAAGTCAAACCAAAATGAAGAGGATAATTTACCTCTTAATAGAGTTTCTCCATTGGACTCTAATGAACCCGCTCCTTGGGTTAGAAAACTCCATAATAAGAATGATATCATTGGAGAGATTAGAGAGGGTGTTAGGACTAGACGTCAAATAGCTAATCAAATTAGCTATACTTGTTGCACCTCTCAAATAGAACCCGAAAAGGTGGATGAGGCCTTGAATGATGAATTTTGGGTTCTTGCCACGCAAGAAGAGCTAAACCAATTTGAGAGAAATGAGGTTTGGACTCTTGTTCCTAGACCTAAAAACACCAATGTCATAGGCACTAAATGGGTGTTTAGGAATAAATCCGATGAGGATGGCAACATTGTGCGAAACAATGCAAGGCTTGTGCACAAGGGTACTCTCAAATTGAGGGTATTTACTTTGAGGAGACATTTGCTCCTGTTGCCCGCTTAGAGTCCGTTAGGCTTCTCTTGTCCATTTCTTGTGTGTACAAGTTCAAATTACACCAAATGGATGTCAAGAGTGCCTTCCTCAATGGCTTCTTGCATGAGGAAGTGTTTGTTGAACAACCCAAGGGGTTTGTGGATCCACACCACCCCTCTCATGTTTTTTGCCTCAAGAAGACTTTATATGGTTTGAAACAAGCACCGAGGGCTTGGTATGAGCGCCTCACTCTCTATCTTGTTGACAATGGCTACTCTAGAGGTAGTGTTGACAAGACTTTGTTCATCAAGTGCACTAAAGATGAGCAATTCATAGCTCAAATTTATGTTGATGACATTGTTTTTGGTTCCACCAACAACTTGAAAGTTCAACAATTTGTTGATGTCATGTCTCTTGAGTTTGAGATGAGCATGGTTGGTGAACTAAATTACTTCCTAGGCTTGCAAATTAAGCAAATGCATGATGGGATCTTCATATCCCAAGCTAAATATGCCAAGAGCCTAGTGAAGAAATTTGGCCTTGAGAATGCCAAACATTGTGACACACCCATGAGCACTACCTTGAAACTAAGCAAAGATGCTAGTGGAAAGGATTTGAAGCAAAGTTTATATCGTGGCATGATAGGAAGCTTACTTTACTTGACCGCAAGTAGGCCCGATATATCATTTAGTGTGGGTGTGTGTGCTAGGTACCAAGCTAATCTCAAGGAATCTCACCTTGTTGTGGTAAAGAGGATCATTTGGTTTGTGAATGGTACCTCAAACCATGGGATTTGGTACTCATTTGACACTAATCATAGTCTTGTCGGATTTAGTGATGCCGATTGGGCGGGAAATTGTGATGATAGGAAAAGTACATCGGGCGGTTGCTTTTTCCTTGGAAACAATTTGGTTTTTTGGTTTTGTAAGAAACAAAACTCAATTTCCCTATCCACGGCCGAGGCGGAATACATTGCCGTTGGTAGTGCTTGCACTCAATTGATATGGATGAAACAAATGCTAGCCGACTATGGCTTGGAGCAAGGTACTCTTACTTTATTTTGTGATAACATGAGTGCAATTAACATTTCTAAGAATCCCGTCCAACATTCTAGGACCAAGCACATTAACATTAGACACCACTTCATTAGAGAGCTAGTTGAGAGCAAAACCATTACATTGGAACATGTGGGAACAAATGACCAACTAGCGGATTTGTTTACAAAGCCCTTAGACACTCATAGATTTGGGAACCTTAGCAAGTCTATTGGGATTTGTCACTTGGGTTGAAGTGGTTTGTCTTGACCCCATATGGGGAGCACAAGCAAAGAGAGCAAAGTTGCATGAACTTGCATTGTGCTACATTGAAATATTTTATGCCTCTTATTTAATTGCTTGAGATGATTGGTTATACATGCTTATATGTATTTTTCTTAATAAGTGTGATTCATTGCCTTGCTTGTAATCCATGTCATATTTATGCACAAACATGCATTTTTGGAATAGGAAATGTACTTTGGAAGTACTTGATGAATGACCTTTAATTGATTCCTATGACATGATGATTCTTTTTGTTGACATGCTTATAAGTGAAAAATATGCTATGCCTAATTACTTTATCGTGAATGGAAAATTTGTGTGCAAAAGAAAACTTTGAGACTTCAATCAATAAGGATCTTTATATCCATTGTCTCTCCCTCTTTATTTGTAGAACAAGGCTATTATCATACGGGCATCTCACCCGGAAAAATCAAATACGGTGCAAAGTCGCCCATGTCTTGTTTTGTTTATAAAGTTGGATATAGCTGCTTGTTAAAATTTGAAATGTTTAAACTCTATATCCTTATCTTTTTCCATGCAAAGGGCGAAATTGGTTTGAATTCCTTTAGGAAACCCTTGTTGTTTACTTTGCCAAATACCATTGCTTTTGAGCTTGAATGCAACATGTCTTGCATGCAAAACATCCTTGTCACACATTTCTCTTAAAATAAAACTCCTTGAATCTCTCTTACTTAATTGAGGTGTATAAAATTGCTTACATGATTATGCATATGTGTTTGTGCTACAAGCTCTCCTTGCTAATGCTTACCTATTAGGGGAGACTCCCTTTGCCTATCTCATGACAAAAAGGGGGAGTAAGGTTGGGGGAGAATTTTTTTTTTTGGCATTACATTTAGGGGGAGTTGAGAGTGAGAGAGTAACCCTTGTTGGGGGTTGATGCATTTAGGGAGAGTTGCATTACATTGCTTGATTACATTAATTGATTGTATTTTTTTTCTTTGGCAATTGCAATTTCTTTTGTTCAAGCATCTCTCACACACTTGCTCTTGAAAGGTATATTTCTTGTTGATTGTGTGTAGGTTGGAATTTTCTACAAGCTTGGAAATGACTTGAAGATGTTCAAGACGTAGACTATGGCTTAATTGTAATGTAAAAAATTTTGTTGACCAACCATTTTTTTTGTTTTTGTGAGGATGCTTGTGAGTGTTGATTTTGTCACGAAATAGCCAAAGGGGGAGATTGTAAGTGCCTCACTTTTTAATTGGTTAATTTCGGTGACAAAATCACAATGGAGTTTAATCTTGTAAGGGTAGTTTAGAATTGAAGAAATTCTACTCAAATGCTTAAGGACCTCATTGTGGATCTCAAGAGCTTCAAGGAAGGTAGCTTCTTGACCTTGACTCTTAATTGAAGAGATTTAGAGTGCACACACACACAACTCATGCATTTTAGTATTTGTGTTTGTTTTGGTATGTTTGGTAAAATCTCTTTGTATTTTATAGAAATATATTTATGAGATTTTTTGTATTTTTACGAGTCCTACTATGTGTGGATTTGTCCCTAGATGAGTTCCGAGTGATTCGGAGACTTATCTATGTGTTTCGGATGATTTCCGAGACATTTGGGACATTCCGTGTTTTTATCGAAAACCGTAATTCAATTCCGAGCTTAGAGTAAAAAGTTATGTAATTTTCTATATTTGTGATTGAGTCTGGATCCATATTTCGAAGACGGAATTGAATTCTAAGTTCCAAGGTCAACTGGACCGAAGGTCACTAGGATTGGGAACCGGCTTAGTGTGGCTTGATAAAAATTTAAAAAAGAAAAAAGAAAGAAAAAAAAAAGGAAAAATCTAGAGAGTGGCGTGTGAAGGGCGTGCAGCTAGACCTGACTCGGTTCCGGTTCGAACCGGAGGAACCGACCTGAACCGGAACCGAAACCGAAACCGGAACCGGAACCGGAACCGGAACCGGAACCGGAACCGGTTTTCCGGTTCCGGTTCAAGAACTAAAACCGGCTGGTTCCTTTTTTTTTTTAAATATTTTTTTAAAATACCGTTGGAGTGCAACGGTCGGCTAACGTCAGCAGACCGTTTTTATTTATTTATTATATATATCCTCACAATTATTTCCTCCCAATTCTCTCTAATTCTAATTTATCTCTCAATTCTCCAACTCTCCAAGTTTCCAAATATTTATTTTATTTTCAATTACTAAGTTTTTAATATTTATTTCTTTGCAATATATTTTATTTCCAATTTATTTTATTTTCGATACATTTTATTTGCAATTTATTTTATTTCCAATTCTAAATTTCTAATTTCTCTCTCTATTCTCCAAGACTCCAACTCTCCAAGTTTCCAATTCATTGTCAATTACTATGTTTTTAATATTTATTTCATTTGCAATATATTTTATTTCCAATTTATTTTATTTTCGATATATTTTATTTGCAATTAATTTTATTTCCAATTCTAAATTTCTAATTTCTCTCTCTATTCTCCAAGACTCCAACTCTCCAAGTTTCCAATTCATTGTCAATTACTAAGTTTTTAATATTTATTTCATTTGCAATATATTTTATTTCCAATTTATTTTATTTGCAATTTTGCATTTAATTTTATTTGCAATTTATTTTTATTTCCAATTAATTTTATTTGCAATTTATTTTATTTCCAATTTATTTTATTTGCAATTTATTTTATTTGCAATTTATTTTATTTCCAATTTATTTTACAATTCAATTTTTAAATTCCAATTTATTTTATAATTCAATTTTTAAATGGCAAGTGGAAGTGGAAATGGAAGGGGTCACGACCGTGACGGTCCTAGGCATTCAATTTCGATGAGAGGTAAGGGTCCTATGATCGATAATCTCGGTCGTGACGACACCGCCTATCACGAGTATTTGCAACGCCGAGCCTATGCTGAAGACCTAGGTCTCAACACTCCTACTCCCCCTCTAATAATTTCAGAACCCCATCTCGAATATGACACCCCCCCGGCCCCAATCTGACAAGCCAGTTAGAAAATATGCCTTATATTGATACACCTCCAGATTTTAGATTTGATCCACAAGAACCAGAAGAGCAGGTCCAGCAGGAAGATCTGATACAGAGGCAGAGCAAATCTGATCTCTTCATAAAACATTTTAAGAAAATTAGGCAAGAAGATGGGAGCTTTGCAGTGGCTTGCAATTACTGCAACAAAGTATATAAGTGGCATAAATCTGGAGGACATGGCACTTATCGGAAGCATCTTTTAGCTAGACATCCAGAAGCAGAGATCAGATCGAGGTCACAAACACAAATTCCCAGGTACGCTACTCCTAACCAACAATTATTTCGTTATACTGATGAACAAAATAGAGAAGAATTAGCAAGAATGGTAGCAGTAGAACACCTATCATTCATTTTTGGTGAAAGGGTTGGTTTTATTAATTATTGTCGACGAGCATTAAACCCTGCTGCATGCCGTGTTCCTAGAACCACGCTCACATCAACACTTGAAAAGATTTATTTAAAAGAAAAAAAGAAGTTAGAAAGACTTTTTGATAAATATAACGGTCGTGTTTTCGTATGTGCCGACATATGGACTGACCATTGGCGATCACATTCATACTTGGGTGTCACTTGCCATTTTATGGATGATACATGGACTATTCAAAAAAGAATTTTTGCATTTAAAGTTTTTGATGATGCACACACTGCTCATAATATTTTTAGACAACTTAGAATTATTTTTTCAAAGTATAAAATTGAAAGCAAAATTTTTGCAATTGGTTTTGATAATGCTTCTGCCAATACCGCTGTTATTCCATCTTTACTTGATTTATGCAAACCTTATCTTGGTGGTACATTTTTTCATCAAAGATGTGTATGCCATGTTTTAAATTTATGTGTTCAAAAAGGATTAGAAACTCTTGATCATTTTATTCTACCTATTAAAAAAGCCCTAATGTTTTTGTGGAAACATTCTTCTACAATGAATGCATGGGTAAAATATTGTAAACAAAATGGTAGACGCGTCGTTAGATTTTCTCGTGATGTTCCAACACATTGGAATTCTACTTTTAAATTGCTTGCTCAAAGTTATGACTATAGAGATTTATTAGTTTCTTTTATTCAATTACATGTTACCCACCTTCAACTTTATCAATCACATTGGGATGCTTGTTACAACGTTTTCAATTTGTTAAAAGTCTTTTATAATGCTACACAAAATTTATCTGGTGTTTATTATCCTACAACCCATTTATTTATTATTGAAAGTATTAATATTGCTGGTGCATTTTCTCATTGTGAATCCGACATATCAATAGGGGAAGCCGTTTATGCTATGAAGCTAAAATGGTTAGATTATTATGAGGAGATTCCAAATATTTATTTGATTGCCATGATTTTTGATCCACGTTGTAAATTTGAGAGTATGTCTTATTACCTAAAGGGTTATTATGGGGTCAAAGGTTTAAATATGAAATATGATGTTAATGCATGTTGTGCTAGAGCTAAGAAATTATTGTATGATTTATATGATGAATATCTTACAGTTTATGGATTGTCACTGAACTTAGATGTTACACATACACAAACTACATCTCAGCGCCCAACATCCTCCTCCTCCGAATTTATAGAGTTAGGGTATAATATGTTATCCAAAAAATCCAAAAAACCTAGATGTTCTTCTTCATCAAACACCGATAAGTATTACGAGCTGGAATCTTATCTAAATGCTCCTTTTGAGTTTATAGAAGATACGCCAGGGAAAAAATTTGAAATCTTACAATATTGGAAAGAGCACGCAGTGTATTATCCAATCATGGCTATGATAGCCAAAAATATTTTCTCAACACCAGTTTCTACGGTGGCGGTGGAACAAGAGTTCAGCGCCGGAGGAAATATTCTGGATGAACAGTGTTCTTGCTTAACTCCAACATCACTACAAATTCAAGTTTGTGTAGATGATTGGACAAAAGCACAATACAGACAACAAGAACTTCAACAAGAACCAATATACGACTTCTTCAAAGACGACGAACCTGAAACAGGAGCAGCGGGGGAATAGCAGATCTACAGTACAGACTACAGATGGCACCAAACATGCAATAAAAGGTAAGAGAACTACGTGGCCTTTGATTCCTCTAAATCTCCCAAGAGGATACGTAGGCAACTTAATTGTGGTAAAAATTAAGTGCAAGGCTAATAACTTTACATTTATTTTTAGTTTTATTTTAATTTAATTTTGTAATTTGTCATTTATTTATTATCGAATTTCGGGTGACCTAATCACCTAATTCCCAAATACCCAATGAAATGTAATTTATAATTTGTTATTTTGTTTATTTTTATTTTAATTTAATTTTTTAATTTGTCATTTTGTTTATTTTTATTTTAATTTAATATTGTAATTTGTATTTTGTCATTTTGTTTATTTTTATTTTAATATTTTATTTACAACTACAACTTACAAGTTACAATACAACTAATACAAATCTAAATTATTATTTTTTATTAACAAAGAGTAAAAAAAAAAAACCAGGTTCAGAACCGCCGGTTCCACTGGAACCGAAACCGGAACCGAAATCGACGGTTCCGGTTCCACCCATCCGAGGAACCGGAACCGCGTCAGGTCTAGGCGTGCAGCCCATGGGAGCAACCTTCCTCTGCCCCCGTGTGGCGCATGGCCCCTTCACAAGCTCACACCCTAAAATTTCTTTCATTTCATTTGTTTGCTTCGACTTTGTTTCTTTTGTTTTTTTATGTTTTTTTTATTTTATTGTTTTATCTTTTGTCTGCTTATGAGTTAATGTATAAATATATATATTTATCTTGTTTCTCTGTTTGTGTGTGAATATATATATATTCTTGTTTCTCTGTTTGTGCGTGAATATATATATAATATAAACCTATCATTTGTTTAATATATAATATATATATAATATATATATCTCCTGTTGCTTGCCATGCACTCTTTAAATTTCGGTCTAGGGTTTGGCTAACGCAGGATCGTCTTCTTTTTAGGAGATAATCTCGGAGTTTTACATGTAGAATCTAGTATTTCCTTCCTAGGAGGAGTCAATCTCATAGGTAAATCTTTCCTTCCTAGGAGGATTCTAGATGTGCTGACCTGCTCAAAATAGGACTCTCAGGCAAGAAGAAGTATATTTCCTCTGTTTTATTTGAACGGCGGCGTTTTAATGTGGAGCTTTTTATCCTGGCATAAGAGTCTTGCTGTTTGGTATCTTCCTGCTTGGCGGGGTAGTTATTTCAGAAAGTGCAAGCCAGTAGGCATCCAGATGATGGAGTAGGGGATATCTAGCTGGTATCATACCGGGATGCTTTAGTGGTACTCCGTGTCGGGGTGCTGCGGGGTCTATAGGAAGCTGTGTCGGGATGCTGCGGGGTCTAGTGAGCACTCCGACTTGGGACGTTGCTTATGAATCGAGATGCTGGAGGGGTCCTAAAGAGACTAGGGAAAGGCTGGGTCGGACCCCGCTAGAGGGGGTGTGTACTCGAACCAGTCGGAGTCCGCCCTTGTCGAGGTAGCCGGATGGTGTCTATACTCCTATATTTTCCTTGTGTTGAGGTGGAAAATTCTTCCTTGGTCCTTCACCAATTTTGGCGGTTAACAGTTTCATTTATGGATCTTAATGTATTTGGCATCTCTTTGAATTAAGTAGGCATATCAACTCTTGATTCTTTGTTCGATGTTAAATTAATTGGATGTTTTTAAAATTGGATTTGATGTCTCCTTGATTTAGTAGGCATATTAACTCTCAATTAAAGTTGATATTGGATTAAACATCTCCTTTGATTGAGTAGGCATACCAACTCTCATTCTAAGTTGAGATACCCACATTTGGTGATTAAAACTAGCTATCTTAAATGGAAGGGATGTATTGTGAGCATACTAATCCAACATACCCGGCTAAAGAGTGGAAGGGGTGGATTGTGAGCATGCCAATCCAAGCCATCCCGACTACCCTAAATCTATTTGAACTTAATTAGAAACCCTCTCTCCACTCAACCAAGCATACCAATTGTTGATGTGTAGTAAGAGTTGAGTGATTTTAATATCACATCTAAGGATAGATTTAGCCCTAGAAGATCAAATCAGTTCTCAAATTGATAAATGGATTGCTAATTATTTGTGTTACAATTGCATTGACTCCCACATTTCATCTCATACCTTTTCACACACATTTCTTTCTAACTTTGTTGCATTATAGTTTAGTTTAATTGATAATTGCATTTAGTTGATAATTACAAAAACCAATCAACTCATTTACATTTAAAGCATAACTAATATTAGTGTGATAGTTTAGTCATTGCTATCTTGCGATCCTTGTGGATGACGCCTCACTTGCCATTATACTTGCTTTTGAAAACATTGTGAGCACTTTTGAGGTTTTTATAAATTCTATTGACAAGCAATTTCAACACCAAAACGGCACTTGTCACCTACTACAGTGAGGACTCACAAATATACCGCCAGTAATAAAAGCTGGCTCATATGCAACCTTACATACAAGAATAGCCAAAATATCTCTAGCTATGTAATGCAAAGTAGGATACTTAGATGCATTTACATTCCACCATCTCAATATGTCAAAATTATCGGTTCTTGGAATGAATAGGTTCATCCAAATAATAATCCAACTCCATCTTCATTTGAGTAGTAGCAGAAGGGCCAAACTAACAAACTGATCAAAAAGAGACAAAGTATTTAATCTTGAAGGAACCATTGTTGACTGAGACAATGAAGCAAGTGTATGATCACCACTTGAGGAAAAACTTGAAGCTTTCCAATTTCCCTCATACTCTCTAACCATCCTCAACAAAATATCTTGTAACTTTTTTGTCTCACCTAAAGCTTTGTCTCCATAAATAATTGGAAAGTAACATTCCATGATTCTTATCTTAAATCTAGTATCCAAAATTGTTGCCACAACCATAAAACCAAGAAATTCACTCCAATAACTATCAAACTTTTGTGCTATAGCTAATGCCAATAGTTTTATTTCTCCAACTATGGATATACCCCATTGACTAATGGCACACCTAATGTCACACAAGATTGGTAGATAATTGTTGGCCGTAGGATAATTGGTTTTTGAAAATTGTTCCTACTCCATAAAAAACACTTCAAGCCTATCACTAATCTTTTTTGCTAACCCCCAATCATTCTTAGTTGGCACATATTTATATTGTAAATCTCTTTGTCTCAAACGAAGAAAAACAGTCTTATAAAAACAGTCACTAATCTTTTTTCAAGATGCCAATCTAGTATGCAATCCATCATCACATCAGCAAGCACCATAGAATTGTGTGGATATTGAACATGTACAAACCTATAAAAGATAACAGCACACGATACTATATTAATAATTTAAAATGTTAAGAAATTACAATCACAAACTATTAACAAATTACAATCAATAGAAGTAAATCTATAAAATATGTTTGGTTTAGTACCTTATGATTCGACTTTGTAACGCCCACTCATTGTCCACAAAATGTGTTGTAATTGCCATAATCCCCTTCATTTGATTTTTGCATGTCTACATGTCAGTAGTAAGTGCAATCCTCCCTTTGTTTATGTTCAATAAATCCAATGTTTTAACCCTCTCATAATCATACATTTCCATGATATCACTTTTCAATGTATTCCTACTAGGTATTTTAAACATTGATTGAACCAAGACAATAAATCTATTAAATCCAGAATGGTCTACAATACTAAGAGGGTACTCATGCAAAATGACCATATTTGCAAGCTCTCTTCGGGCAATATCTTAATTAAATTAAAAATTACAAACTTTTACATCTCCCTATTTTGTTTCGTAGCTTTTAGCAATCGTTTGACATCATGAAATATTCTATGAGGACATCTCTCAAAATGTCCATGCAAAGGTGAAACAAATATTATGTGTGCGTCTAAAACAACCTAGAGGGGGGTGATTGGGTTGTTAATCCGATTATTACCAACTTTTTCGGATTAGTCAATATTCAAAAATAAACCCAATTCAACAAACAATAAAATCAAGCATAAAGTGAAGAAATTAAAGAACACGAGCTATCATGCTAACCACACACGGTCCTCAAATCCACTATTTGTAATGATGATTACAACCTAGGTTGTTCTCGGTCACTAACCCACCACTACTACCTTGCGGGCCTTTAATAGCGATTCTAGACCCACTTACTTGTGCTTTAAGCAACTTAGCCACAAGACTTATCTTCTCAAAGAAGAGATTAACAATCTATGTGAATATGATGATATTCAAGATGCAAATAATTCTAGGTTACACTAGATGCTTAATTAGAGATTTAAAGACAAATCAATAAACTCTAATTATCAATGTCTAAATGAATACACATAATGACCTAGCTAATGGCATGAAATCACTTAATATGCTAGCTATCACAAACAACCACAATCAATTAAAAATATGTTTCACAAAGTATTCAACTTATACTTAACATATATTCATGTGGTAGAATCAAAGCAATTAATCACACAATAAATGCAAATCTAATCATGCATAAGCATGTCAACCAATCTCAATCAATCAATGAGATAACTTAGCTAGATGTTATATAAACTTAGAATCCTAGTTATCACAAAACAACAACTCAATCAATCAATACACAAATCTCAATCTTGTAGATAGAATATAATCTAAATGCATACAAGTTATAAATGAGATTTCTTGCTAAGTAAGAACATAAAAAATGAATAGATGGTGTTCAACTTACCAAGTTATGTGTGTTTAAGAAAACTCATGCATAAATACATCCTAGATGATCCTAGATGATGTTTAGATGATGTTTGATGCACATGGAAATGAGTTTGGAGAATTAAAGGAGCAATCTTTGCGCTTTTTCTCTCAAGTATCTCTTAACGTCTCTTTAGGGTTCTTAATATTCAAGAGCTGAGTTCAAGAGAATGACATAAAGGTATATTTATAGAGAGCAAGAAAAGGCTAGTTGAAAAGACAAGTTTGCCTTTAAAACGCATTGATCTGCAGTTTCAATCGGTGATTGGAACCATCGATCACAATCGCAAAAATGAACCCAAGAGCATTAGGTATCATCGACGGTTTCATGACCACTGATCACAACCATGATTTTGAAGCGAAAGCATCAGGTCAAAATGGTGGTTCTAATCGGCGGCAATGCCACTGATCATAACCGCAGATCCATTATAGAATCTTTTGGAATCAGACAACGGTTTCATTCAGCGGTCGGGGCCACCGATCATAACTGTCGTTTCACCAAATGTGGTGAAACCAAAGGAGAAGAAAAGAACCTTCCCCGACGGTGATCCTTGAGCTAAACCAAGCACACCAACATGCATGCGCGGACATTTTCGAACAAACATCAGGAGACGAATTACTCGACATACTAATAACACAACACAAACCAGCAAAGATGTGCAAGTGTGAAGTGTGAAGAGAATGCATCCCAATGCGTAAAATGATATGGCAATTATCAATCATTGCAAGCATATATAATATGCATGAAGAGAGTTTAAGAACATGAATATGCACAATATGAAACACACAAAATACAAGATGTATGAAAATGCATGAGTTATGTGTGTGCACAACTAGACTCTTCAATGGAATTAAGCACAAGTGATTTACCTTTGAAGTTATCATCTCGAGATCTTGAGAGGGCATTTGAGCTTGATCACCACCAATAAGCGCCTAAGATACCCTTACATATCAAACCCCAATTATGGTTTGTCACCGAAATAAGGCAATTAAAATTGAGAAACTTACAAAAGGAGATGTTCCACTGCTACTTTTTGCCGATAATCTATTTTTATAAATTTTCTCAATGACAATCAATACCCCCTCATGCTTTTCTCTATCAAAATGGAACCACACATTCGATGTCAACTTTTTTTCCCATCTTCAGTAACATTGCAATCAAACTCAAGCGTATTAAATTCAGCACCCATATTATTAACCTCATCATTAGTTGATTGACTAAGCACCAAACTTCAATGATCTCGACCTAGGATACAACTTGTTCCGGTTGACGGTGTTGTAGACATCTTAATTTTAACAAAGAGGACACCTAAAAGTCTAAAAAAAAAATTAGATAAAAGAATAAATGAATTAGGTTCCGATGTACCTGTTCACTGAACTTTAGCTAAATAAACACCAAAAATCTTTTAAAGATGGACAAAAAAAATGATACACACAAAGGGAATTCTTTGAGTTTTGCTATGTATCCAAAGATTTAAGTCTAATGGAGGAAAAAAATGAATCACAAAAGCAACAAAAGATCAATAAATATGAAGGGCATGTGGAATATAAACAGTCTAGAATACAAATTCAATTAGATTTCAAGTATTTCTAATTGCCAATTATAATTGAACAAATCTTTCAAAAAATATTAAATTAAAGCAAGATAACAAACAAAATTGAAACTAAAGACAAAACAGAATATTGGGAATTCTTCTGTAATCAAATCAAACATTAGTAAGAAACCACTAGAAATGATATAATGAGAAATCATTGTTGATAATTAGCGAATTCTGTTTGCATAATATAATGCAAGTGTTCAAACTTTAATTTGGTAAATAAATACAACAATACTAGTGATAGGTCATTTATTGTATATGTTTTTGATCCCCATTCCTCCAATCAATTGCTTGTTTCTTGAGTCTTTTAGAGTTTTAATTTGTGTGTTTGAGCATTTTCTGGTTGTTGAATCCAAGTGATGTATTTGAAGTATTTCAGAGGAAAAGAGCAATTTTAGATGATTCAAGAGACTTTTATCCAATTTACCGCCCCCTAGGCACTTACCTACCTTGCAGTACTACCTAGCGATCAACTCCAGAAGTGTGGCCTTATATTTTCCGTGGGGTAGGCAACTTACCTACCTAGCGGTAGCCCGTCAGTGCAGATGACCCATGTTGCGGGCTCTATAACTCTTAGCTCCGATTGAACTGTGTGTCCTGCCATGTATGGATTTGAAGCCCCGGAAGTCTAGTTTTCAACCCCATTTACGGCTTGTCAATCCGAGTTTTCTAGAAGAATTTATACCCTTTTTAGTGCCCGAAGGTCAGATCAGTCAGGTATTAAATCCGCGATACTTTTGGGATTTGTTTCGCAAGTCGTCAGAACGGGAAATATTACCTTCTTGGACATGTGTGAGAGTCTTGGAAAGAAATTAGACATCTAATCCTTATCATCCTTCAATAATTAATCAATTTGGATGGATTAGGAAAGAAATAGAATCCTAAAAAGGTAGAGTTCTAAAGGGGAAGTGATTTCCTTGTTGTTAAGGACTTGGCTTAGCATCTACACCTATTTAAGCCCCTTTGAACCCTAATTTCGAGAGAGCCATCCAAGGGAGGTCCCCAACCACCAAAAGGGCCGTCCCCCTTCACCATCATCCATCTTTACACATCAAGGGTTTGCAAGACGAAGTGGACTCATCATTGAAGATTTGAAGAATTCATTGAAGGCCACAATGGGTTTTATCTTTTCTATCTCTTGTCTTTTTATTTCATCTATGTGTAACTAAATCCATACTAGGGATTCAATGTGAACCTCTATGAATACTCTTTGTTAGAATTGACTATATTTTCTTAATTCAAGTTTTGATTCATTCAATTTGTGATATTTCTTCTTGGTGATGCATGGTTAGTGCTAGACTTGAAATTAGGGTTTGATATGTTAAAGGTTGAGATGCGCGTGGGTTTCACCATTCTTAGCCAATATGCAATTGAATGAATGAATTTTATCGTAGCAGGATATCGTACGTAATTTTTGGTTCTCTTGTTCTTATGCTTAATGGATTCTCAATCATAGTTTATACGCTGGTTTTGCTAATGACTGTGATTGAAAATACTTGATTGTATGCTTTGTGGGTTTTAGGTTATAGTTTATACGCTGGTTTTGCTAATGACTGTGATTGAGAATACTTGGTGTATGGTTGATGTATTTTCTGCTTTAGTTTATACGTTGGTTTTGCTAATGACTGTAGTAAAGAGTACTTGATTTATTCCAGGACCACATAGCACTAATTATACATAATTTAAGAACGAACCCTTAACTTGACTAACATTATTTGTAAAAGTCAATTCGAAGCATTGGGTAAACATAGTTGGGGAGCATTGATGACCTGGTTCTCTCACCTCTTGATCACATTCACATATTCTTGTTAACTGCTTTCTTAGTTTAATATAGTTTTAATCAATCAATCAATCTCAAATCTCTTGGTTACTGTTACTTGCTTAGCTTTAATTAGAATTATTTTTAGTTGATAAATCAATTTTCCTCATGGGAACGATCCCTACTTGTCGCTGTACTTATCTCACGATTCGTGCACTTGCGAGTTAGGTTTTTATAACACGATTTTACACATCAATTAGCACAAAATAGCTAAAGGAGAACAAAAAGACTCAAGAAACAGAACACGAGGGTGACTGACACTAAGACAGGCAATAAGAGTGACATATATTTTTCTACATCAGGCAAATCTTATGATTATGAGTGACTAGAATTATAAGTGAAGAAATTAACATAGAAGTTGAATTAACATAGAAGATCAACATGACCAGAATTATAATTTATAAATAAAGAAATTAAGTAAAGAAAGATACCCATTCATTCCAAACCAATCAAGACAATTTTGAAACCACTCCAAACAACGGGATACAAATATACAATATTGTCACGATGTAAATCCTTTTGTGTTCATGCATACCTAGAATTATACATTTTGATTTGAACATAAACTAACCTTTTTCAAACCCAAAAAAGAATTTAGAGGATTGAAATAGAAAATTGAAATGTTCTTTTGATTCTGCTGTGTAAACCTATGGCATGGCAAGTCGTAGATAAGGCGTGACGGAGACAGAGGAGATACGGTGCGATGGCGACAACTGACGATGGACCAGCTGGCTTTCTGGTTACTGGTGATGAGTGATAAATTTGAAGTTTCAAAAGAGAAGAGACAAATGTGAAACGATCGAGTGAAAAGTGTAGGAAAATATGGTAGGGTTTTATTGTTACACTCAAAATTAAAACTACGTCATTTTTAGTTTTTTTTTTTTTTTTTTTTTTACTCAAAATGACATAGTACTGAATACATGGTTTTTAAATCATATGGGTTCACTGATCGAACCAAAATTGGTATGATTTTGGCCCTCACTTCCTTCTCATTTTGCTTGATTCTTGGGCATTATCCCGTGATTTAATTGTGCAATTAAGTGTTTTTCAGGTATTTATAGAATTCAGGGGCATTGGAGTAATTTTGGTCAATTGAGGGCAAAAGTGTAAATTTTGCAAGAAGGATTGAAGTTTTCGCAATTATGGAAGAATATAGGGGTGCTGCTCGTAATTTGCCAAGAGAATCAGGTCCCTCGTTGAAACGGTGCGTTTCAGATTAGTGAGCCCAAACCCCAAGCTAAACTAACCCCAGCTGCTTCCTTTATACACCCTTGTGCACAGGCCCAAACACAAGTCCAAGCATCAGCCCACAAGTCACTAATCAAAACGCTGTCGTTTTGGCTTAACTGAGAAGGCCCAAAATGCGTGGCCCAAATCAGCCCAAAAATCACGCCCAAACCTGATCTACAGCAGCCCATATTGCACCCCATTTTACCTCTAAGTGCACCCCTTTTAGGCATAAAAGACAGCAGCCCAATACACCCCTATTCCCTGCTAAATGCCCCCCAAAACTATTCATCTTCTTCTCCAAGTCACGCGTGACATCCATGGCAGCCATATTCCAAACCCTTGACCGACCGGAAGTCCCTCTTCCCGGACCTATCTTCGGCCGGTTTTCGGCCCAAAAATACGGCCAACCGACCGGCTGGCCGGTCGGTCCACTTCCGGCCTCCCAATTGGCCGGAATCCGACTTCTCCAATTCACGCCTAAAACTCCCCGTTTTGCCCCTTTTGTCACGTCCACGTCACCCTTTTGGTCGCCATTTGTCGTTCGAGGTCGCCATGGCGACAGGGGATGAAATCCCACACCTGATTGTGTCGCCACTTAGTCGCCCCATGGTCGCCATTTGAAGCAAACAGCGACCACGTTGCTGTGCTTCTCTGATTGGTGGATTTTTGAGGGAAAATTACAGAAAGGACCCCTAGAGGGGCCAAAATGGCAATTTGACAAATAGAGGGGGTGTTTTGGTAATTAGCCATCCGTGACCTAATTCAAAAATACTATAAATTCATCCCTCTTTTCAATTTGAATACCAAGCCTTACCAAGCCATTCAAGCTTATATTCTCTCCTCCCAATCTCCCTTTTCTCCATCAATCATCTCCCAAATTCCTCCATTTCTATACTTGGACTTATCTTTTCCATCCAAAACCTCACACCAAATCTTGATTACTTCCCTAGACCATTCCTTCCCTACCATTTTCTCCATCACAAATCCTTTGTCACTCACCATAAGCCATCCACCTATCTAGACACATCCTCCTCTTCCATTCTTTGCAAATAGGAGCATCAAAGGAGAACAAGGATCAAGCACTAAAGAAGGTGGCCCAAGGGTGATTTCCTTACCATTTACTTGTTTTTATTTGATTGCTACTATGTGTAATTAAACCCCTAATCTAGGGGATTGATTTGATGAACATTTGGTTGTGGGTTTTTGCTTAAGCTTTGTAATGAATCTCTATATGTGTTCTATTTATTAATTCATTAGATTCTATTCATTATGTGATTGACTTGTATACCCACTTGTTAATTACAATCTTGTTTAGAATAACATGTTATATAATCACTCTTGGATTGACACACTTGAGTGATTAAGAACCCAATAAATAGGATGGATTAGTGGAGGGTATATCAACCACATTGATCTAAACCTAAATTGGTTAACATGTAGAGATTGGTCCTTAAAGTGGCTTAAAAAGCAATACCCATACCTACTTGCTAATCAATCAATTCCCTAGCATCAACATTAATTTGTTACATCCATTTTTCTTATCAAGATTGTGAGTCTTCTATTTTTCATATCACCATATTTTTAGTTAGGTTAATTTTGTATGTATGTTTGATGGTTTGACAAACCATACACTCATTCATCATTTATGATTTATTTTATTGTTTATAGATTAGCTAATTAAATCAACATATTTCTCTAATTCCCTGTGGAACGAACTCTAAGCTTACCACAATACTCATTTTCATAACTTAAAATATATTGCGTAAAGATTAATTTTATAACATTCTTTTGGTAATTCGCAATTTGGTAACGACACAAAAAGCGAGTCATCAAAATGGCGCCGCTGTCGGGGAATTAAAGCGATAGTTGATTCAATTAGCTTTTCTTAGTTGTTTTTAGTCTTTTTAGTTATTTTCATTTCTTTGTTAGTTTTTATTAATTTTTAGTCTCTTAGTTGTTTTTAGTCTTTTTAGTTTCTTTTCACTTCTTTGGTAGTTTTTGTTTATTGTTGTTTCAGGACTCTATGGATTTCCTTATGCAAAGCTCGAGGCCAAGTTACGCGCCAATGAGAAGGTCATCGGAAGATAGGAATGACGATACGTCATCTAGTTGGCCGGACCAAGGAATAGAGTCCACATTTGAAGAAAATTTCAACAACTCCATCAATGCCACAACTCAACACAACATAGAAGTCTTGTATCAATCAAAGGAAGAAGATCTATGCAAGATCACGCTAGAGATGAACAAGAAGATTTTGAGCATGAGTGAAGACCTAGTGATGGCGATGGATGTATTGAAAAAGGAGAATGCTTTACTTCAAGAAAGAATCATGACAACTTCCCTACAACAAGAAGAAATCACCAAGGATTATGAAGGGAAGATACAACTCTTGAAGAAGAAGTTAGAAGGCAAGGAAGCCTTAGGAACAACAAAGGAGAGCATGCTTCAAGAATTGAACAAGAAAATCATTCTTGAAGCAAAGATGCTCAGAGCCGAAAATTGTACTCTCAAGAAGCAAAATGGCGAAGTCTCCACCAAGATCAAAGAATTCGAAGAACAAATTGAGAGACGTGAGGCCGAAAAGAGTACATCATTGAAGGAGCTTGAAGAGTTTAAGGAAGACTTTGCAAAGAGGATGCGGCTAATGCAAGCCGAAATTCAAACAAGGGACAAGGCTTTGGAGATAATGAAGACGAAGGAAGTTGACCACCTTGCGGAACTTGCAAGGTTCAAGCAAGAAAAAGGAGAAATGCCCGAATTGAGTCAAGCATCGTCAAGTGCCAAGGTCAAGGAGCCGAATCCTAGCAAAGCAAGGAGGAGAAAGGCAAAAAGGAGGAATGAGAACTCTCCACCTCCACCTCTAACAAAGAACCACCAAGAAGGTATCATTCCTAACTCTATCACCATGTGCCATCATTGCCATAAGATAGGTCACATTAGACCACCAAACCATGAAAATGAGAGGCAAGGCACACGAGGGAATTTTAGACATAGAGAGGCATATATGCATGTTAGGAAGGTATGGGTTGAGAAGCCTAGGAATAGGAGGAGTCCACCTAGGATAAGAAGAATTTGGGTGAGGAAAGAAGCAATGAACCAAATGAGAAAGAAGGGAAAGGAAATGATGGGGAAATCATCTACATTTATTTGGGTTGTAAAGAAGAGTGAATTTCCCAACTTGATCAAACCACCCTTAGTTAATCCTCATCCCACCCCAAATGCACAACATTGAAAATATTGGTGCATGTTATTTTTATGCTTTTTATTTTGATTGTTTATTTGTTTATTTCTTTTGAATAATTGGTGTTTCAAGCTATTGTTGGCAATTGCTTGAATTGAGTATATTTTGCCGGAACTTTCTAATGAGTTTTGTGAGTGTGTAGATTTTCTATTGCTTCTTGAGGAAGCAAGTGTTGTTGCTTGTTCATAAAGAAAGGTTTCTTTATCTCTTGGAAAGAAACAAAGTCAACTTGCAAGTCTTGGAGGGACGAGCAAGCCAAGAGTGCTCATAAGAAGGGCGAGGGCCTTAACTCTAAGGAAGCGACATTTTGGAAGTTCAAAGTGCGGAAGCACCATGCCACGTCTTGCCTAGACGTTAAATAGAGCGCTTGGTGGGAGGCAACCCACTTGGTATATTTCTTTCATAGTTTAATTTTTAAGTAGTCTCTTCAATTTTGATTGCCTTTATCTCTATTTCGTTTTTGCTTAGAATAAGGGTGTGAGATGAATTTTGGTAGTGGATTTAGGATGAATGTGCTTAATTGTTGATTTTTGAATTATAGGATTATTGAGGTATATGCCATACATGATTGAGCATCTTTTTAGATGATTTTGTGCATAATAGGATGAGAGGGCACTTTGCCAAAATTTTGAAAATACATTGATTATTTGTGGATATATATGCATCTTTTGTTTTGGATTTGTTGGGTTGTGCCTTTTGAAAAATTTTGCCTCCCATGAACATTGAGGACAATGTCCAATTTAGGTTTGGGGGTACATTTGCACAACACCACTTTACTCACTTTGCTTGATTTTTCAAATTTGAGCCTAATTTTTCAAATTCTTGCGATAATGCCATATTTAAGCATACTTTGCTTGTTGAGATTGTGCTTTACATGAAGTAGTGAGGAATTGTGCATGTTTGTGAGTGTTTGGTTTAGATTAACGTCATGCCACTTAGGGTGTCATTGAACAAAGTGCGTAAATCTTTTTCTCATAATGTTAGGGTGAATAATCATTTTGCTTAAAGGCTAGGAATTAATAGTGGAGATTCCCGTGAGGATCACAAACACGGCCTTAAAAAGCGTATTTTGAGTTGTCAAATATTCACTCTTTAAACACTCACTCTCAAACACTCTTTTAAGCATGTATAGGTCTCATTTGCACTTAAATATTGCATGTCATAGAATATTATGGACTGCTTGTGGATGCTTTGATTTGCTTGTGGACAATTCTTTAGAAATGACTTTAGGCAATGCATGTGAAAAACCGTAAATTGGCCTAAACACTTCCATTCCCTCTAAATGTGTGTGCTCCCAAGCCCTTTTGATGCCAAACACATCTTAAGCTTTTCATTTTTGAACCACATCCACATGAACCATATAGCCTACATAATTGACTTACCTTAACCAAATGATTTTGCTAAGGCTTAGGATATGGTTGTAAGCTCTTTTAAGAGGAAATGTTGATACATGTACCTAGGCATGTAAAGTTGTGTTAGAGAGTATCAAAATGCAAGAGTGGATAAAAAGAAAGAGAAAAAGAAAAAGAAAAAGAAAAGAAAAAGAAAAGCAAAGCAAAAGAAAAGAAAAAGATTGAAATAAAAGATGTATGGAAAAGAAAAGAAAAGAAAGGGCAAAGCCAAACAAAATGAAAAAGAGAACCATGAATGAGGCACAAGTGGCCTAGTTAGAGGGTTTATATTTGAATAGGCTACTCAAAGAAAAGTGAGTAGTGAATATGCAAGTGAAATGATATTGTAAGAAATGGGCGCCAAAGGCGTGAAACAAATGTGTGAAAGCAATTGGGAATCATTATTAGAATGTATGCCTTAAGTATAAATCATTGGGTTCCTTGTTATCTATTGCTCCAATTTATTGACTCACCATTCACCTAAGCCCCATTACAACCTAAGAAAGACCTTCACGATCTCTAGGAATGTCCACTTGTGAGTTTTTGTGTTTGCATGTTCTTTCTAATTCATGATTTGCAATTCTATTCATGAGACCTCATTTTCAGAAATTGCGCTTTAAATATTATCATATGCAATCAATTTGATATCCATGACATTAACTCATATTGCATATGTACTTTTGAGTGAAACCTAGGAATCAAAGAGAAGAAAAGAGAGAAATCTAGTGAGGATTAGATCGAGGCGAATTACATTCTAAACCGAATAGCACATTTGCTTTGAAGCTTTGGCATTTTGAATGTAAGGTCGCATTGCGTACAATCATATCTAGAGTGGCATGCTTTTAATCTTTACTTGACATCATCTTACATGTTTAAGTCCTCACTATTGCATCATTGTGTTAATCTCCTCATTTTGGTTTCGCATGATTATCATTGGATAGTGGATCCTTGCTTGAGTAAGTTAGAACTTTATTGAAAATATTTGAAATGGGTTGATGCATGTCTTTTGGGGGTTTATTTGTGATTGTTTTGCTCGAGGACGAGCAAAAGATAGGTTTGGGGGTATTTGATCGAACCAAAATTGGTATGATTTTGGCCCTCACTTCCTTCTCATTTTGCTTGATTCTTGGGCATTATCCCGTGATTTAATTGTGCAATTAAGTGTTTTTCAGGTATTTATAGAATTCAGGGGCATTGGAGTAATTTTGGTCAATTGAGGGCAAAAGTGTAAATTTTGCAAGAAGGATTGAAGTTTTCGCAATTATGGAAGAATATAGGGGTGCTGCTCGTAATTTGCCAAGAGAATCAGGTCCCTCGTTGAAACGGTGCGTTTCAGATTAGTGAGCCCAAACCCCAAGCTAAACTAACCCCAGCTGCTTCCTTTATACACCCTTGTGCACAGGCCCAAACACAAGTCCAAGCATCAGCCCACAAGTCACTAATCAAAACGCTGTCGTTTTGGCTTAACTGAGAAGGCCCAAAATGCGTGGCCCAAATCAGCCCAAAAATCACGCCCAAACCTGATCTACAGCAGCCCATATTGCACCCCATTTTACCTCTAAGTGCACCCCTTTTAGGCATAAAAGACAGCAGCCCAATACACCCCTATTCCCTGCTAAATGCCCCCCAAAACTATTCATCTTCTTCTCCAAGTCACGCGTGACATCCATGGCAGCCATATTCCAAACCCTTGACCGACCGGAAGTCCCTCTTCCCGGACCTATCTTCGGCCGGTTTTCGGCCCAAAAATACGGCCAACCGACCGGCTGGCCGGTCGGTCCACTTCCGGCCTCCCAATTGGCCGGAATCCGACTTCTCCAATTCACGCCTAAAACTCCCCGTTTTGCCCCTTTTGTCACGTCCACGTCACCCTTTTGGTCGCCATTTGTCGTTCGAGGTCGCCATGGCGACAGGGGATGAAATCCCACACCTGATTGTGTCGCCACTTAGTCGCCCCATGGTCGCCATTTGAAGCAAACAGCGACCACGTTGCTGTGCTTCTCTGATTGGTGGATTTTTGAGGGAAAATTACAGAAAGGACCCCTAGAGGGGCCAAAATGGCAATTTGACAAATAGAGGGGGTGTTTTGGTAATTAGCCATCCGTGACCTAATTCAAAAATACTATAAATTCATCCCTCTTTTCAATTTGAATACCAAGCCTTACCAAGCCATTCAAGCTTATATTCTCTCCTCCCAATCTCCCTTTTCTCCATCAATCATCTCCCAAATTCCTCCATTTCTATACTTGGACTTATCTTTTCCATCCAAAACCTCACACCAAATCTTGATTACTTCCCTAGACCATTCCTTCCCTACCATTTTCTCCATCACAAATCCTTTGTCACTCACCATAAGCCATCCACCTATCTAGACACATCCTCCTCTTCCATTCTTTGCAAATAGGAGCATCAAAGGAGAACAAGGATCAAGCACTAAAGAAGGTGGCCCAAGGGTGATTTCCTTACCATTTACTTGTTTTTATTTGATTGCTACTATGTGTAATTAAACTCCTAATCTAGGGGATTGATTTGATGAACATTTGGTTGTGGGTTTTTGCTTAAGCTTTGTAATGAATCTCTATATGTGTTCTATTTATTAATTCATTAGATTCTATTCATTATGTGATTGACTTGTATACCCACTTGTTAATTACAATCTTGTTTAGAATAACATGTTATATAATCACTCTTGGATTGACACACTTGAGTGATTAAGAACCCAATAAATAGGATGGATTAGTGGAGGGTATATCAACCACATTGATCTAAACCTAAATTGGTTAACATGTAGAGATTGGTCCTTAAAGTGGCTTAAAAAGCAATACCCATACCTACTTGCTAATCAATCAATTCCCTAGCATCAACATTAATTTGTTACATCCATTTTTCTTATCAAGATTGTGAGTCTTCTATTTTTCATATCACCATATTTTTAGTTAGGTTAATTTTGTATGTATGTTTGATGGTTTGACAAACCATACACTCATTCATCATTTATGATTTATTTTATTGTTTATAGATTAGCTAATTAAATCAACATATTTCTCTAATTCCCTGTGGAACGAACTCTAAGCTTACCACAATACTCATTTTCATAACTTAAAATATATTGCGTAAAGATTAATTTTATAACATTCTTTTGGTAATTCGCAATTTGGTAACGACACAAAAAGCGAGTCATCATTCACCAATGGGTTCATTTTCCTAATCCGTACCAGTACCCAAACCCACTACGAGTTCAAATTTTAGACCCGTATATGCCCGTGGGTCGTAAATTCACCACCCAAACCCAACCCTACAAGGTCAAGTTTAGGCAGGTGCTCGCGGTTGTGGGTGAAATTGCCATCCCTACTTATGATAGGGTTGAATGGATTTTCCTGCAAAAGATGATGTTAAAATTAGGGTTCTCAGAGAATTGGGTTAACTTGATCATGAGATGCATTTCTTTTGTCTTTTATTCCTTTACTCTTAATGGTGAGATTTATGGTAATATCAAGCCATCTAGAGGCCTCAAACAAGGGGACCCCCTATCCCCACATCTTTGCCTAATCTATGCAGAAGGTCTCTCGAGTCTGATCAATAAGGCCTAATCGAGGGGGAAACTTTTAGGTTTCAAGTGCAGTAAAGGAGGCCCGACCATCTCTCATCTCTTCTTCACTGATGATAGATGATTTTCATAAATGCTAATGAAATGAACTATTTGGTGGTTAGGAAAGTGTTCGACATTTATGCTAAGGTCTCTAGTTAGAAGGTGAACTTCAGTAAGTCTACCATATGCGCTAGTCCTTCATTCTCTACAAGGGAGGGCACCAGGCATGCTTCGATCATGGGTATGGACTTTGTTGAGTGACATGAAAAATACCTAGGCCTCCCATGTTTCATAGGTAGAAGTAAAAAAAAAAAAAATGTTCTCTGATATCGTTGACTGTGTGTGGAATAAAATCAAAGGGTGGGGAGAAATATTGATGTCTGTTAGAGGAAAATAAATCCTTATCAAAGTGGCCATCCAATCATTTACAACATATGCCTTGAATCTATTTCGATTGCCTAAGAGAGTAATTTCTAAAATCCAATGACTATGTACTTGCTTTTAGTGGGGGATTAAAGATAATGATCAAAAAATTCATTTGTGCATCTGGTCTTGCCTATGTCAGCCCAAAATAAAGGGCGGGTTGGGTTTCTGAGATTTGGAGACCTTCAATAAAGCCCTTCTAGAAAACAATGTTAGAGGATCTTGAGGAATTCTGGACCCTTAGTGGTGATTGTTCTTAAAGGGTGTTATTTCAAAAACAGTAAGTTTTTGGAGGCCTTTAAAAATTCTTCTGCATCCTTTATATGGAATAGTATTGTTTGGGGTAGGGGAGTCCTTGAAAATAGGTTGAGGTGAAGAATGGATGATAGGTCCTCTATTCGCATCTATAAAGATAAATGGATTTTGAGGCCATCTACTTTCAAAGTTCTTTCTCCTTCTAGCATGGGTAATAACATGACGATCGATCACCTCTTGTCTCCTTCTGGTGGTTGGGACATTAAGCTTATCAAGCAGAATTTCTTTAAAAAAGATGCAATGGCCATTCTTAGTATCCCTATTGGCACGAGATGCCTAGGTGACTCTGTTCTATGGACTATGATGACAGTGGTATGATTGTACTATTTTATACCTATTTTTAGGTCCCCATTTCTACTATTTGTGCTTGTTCTTTGGGTAAAATCAAGTATTTAATATGTTAAAATAAGTGTTTCAGGTATTTAAGCAGCTTTCCAAGAAACAAGCAAAAGTTAGGGAAAAACCGAGAAGTATTGAAGATTTTGAGAAAAGAAGCCCATCAATCAAGGTTTAGGTTCGTTGGTCTCAAACCATGAACCTTCATTTAAGCCTAGGCTGCAAGTTTTCCCCTAGAAGATCTCAATTTTATATTAACTTATCCTTGTTCGATTAGGAACATGCCTATTGCAACAAATATTTCCAAGACCTAATCACATATAGGCGCAAATTTGAAACTTTGGAATTCATTTAAGCGATCCAAGTAGCACGTCTAGCCGAGACATAAAATCAAGCACTTCGTGTGAGGCAACCCACCTAGGTACATTTCTTTTTTACTTTATATTCGTTTCTATTTTGTTTTTACATTTTTGTTTAGATTAAGTGTGCGGATTGTTTGTGTTGTGATTAGTGCTTGTGATGTTTTTGTTTTGTGTGTTTAAAAGTTCTTACCTTCCATGCTTCATTTATTCATTATCCATGCATTTCATGTCATTAAAAAAAATTGAAGAAAATGTTATGATTAGGTTTGGGGGTGTGGATTCGTTATTTGTGTCATTTTTTGTTTTGACTTTTCATGTTTTACTTCGACCTCTGCGAAAGTGCCCTATTTTGAAAATTTTAAGGCTAAATGTTTCATTTAAATTGTACCTTTTGATGAGGATGTAAGGATTCCCATTTGTTGATTAGCTTGTTTCGTGGACAAACCACATGTTGGGGTTGATGTAAAGGTAGCCTAAGAATTGGTGATCATCAAATGACCCTCTCAAGACCTTAAGAGAAGTAGCACAAAAGGTATATTCTAGTGCTTACATGCTTTGAAGAGATCATAGTTGAACACACTCACAACTTATGCATGTTTCTATAATTCCCACACTTGCACTTCATGTTTGTTAGCTTTTAGTGTGGTGTAATTCGTTTCCTGAAGGATGTTCGGAAATGTCCGCGTGTGTAGGTTGGCGTGCATGGTTATGATCGCCGGTGGAGATGCCCTTGGCTTCTCCTTTGGATTCACCATTTTTGGTGAAATGAAGGTTGAGATTGGCGGCCTAGCCGCTATTCAAAATCGCCGATCAAGACCTGATTGAAATATATATCTCGAGTCTAAAACGGCGGTTATGATCGGTGGTTATGTACCCGCTGAATGAAAGCACCAAATGAAACCAGGGTTCTCGGGTTTCAATTCAGCGGTAACAATCTGCGGCCCAGACCGTAGATTGAAACCACCGATCGTGTGTTTTCAGGGGCAAACTTGACTTTTCACATGCCCTGTTTTTGGTCTCTACAAATACATCTTTATCTCTTGTTCCCAAACCAAGTCTTTTGATCCTTAGAACCCTAGAGAGATATTTAGAGAGACTTGAGAGAAAAAGCTTAAAGATTACATCTTTATTTCTCTCAACCCATTTCCACATGCATAAATCATCATCTAAGCATCATCTAAGCATCACCTAGTGTATGCTAATGCATGGGTCTTCTTCAACACACATGGTATGATTTGTTGAACACTAATCTCATCTAATTTAGTGTTTCTACTTATCAATTTTATCTCATTTATTACTTGTATGTGTTTAGATTTATTTCTACATAAATGATTGAGATTATGTGTTGATTGGGTTAATTTTTTCATAGCTTAATTGATTAGGTCATTATTGCCTAAAAGTTATGCCATAAACATTCTTGTGTGATTTATTGATAACTAGGTTGATAGATTGTTTTTTAATCAACTAGTTAATCCTTTAAATGTTTGTGGGTTATTTGTGATAGCTTTGTATCTAGGATCGGTTATCCTTTACTTAACTAAAGTTGTATGCCTTGACATATAGCTATTTTCATATCTAGGATTGATTTTATTGTCGTCATATAATCCTAGGTAAGCATCTAGAGTACCCCTAGCTCTATCTTGCATATTTGGATATCGTTGCATATTCACTTAGGGTGTTGATCTCTTCGGAGAAGTAAGTCTTGTGTGATAGACCGGGATTAGGTCGTCACATAAGCAAATTGGACTAGATCCACTTTTACAGGCCTGCAGGTAGTGGTATTGGGATATTGGCCGGGATTAGGTCGTCAAACCAGGATTAGGTTGTATACTCTATTACAATTAGTGGATTCGAGGTTCGAGTGTGGCGCACTTACCAGCTTGTGGTTTTTCCCTGTTGAGGGTTTCCATGTAAAAATCAAGTGTCGTTTATATTTCTGCACCATATTACACTTGATTATTTATTTGTGTGTTTGGGGTTATATTTGTAATATTGACTAATCCAAAAATTTGGTAATAATGAATTAACAACCCATTCATACACCCTCTATGTCGTATTTAAAAGACACGCAAGCATATAATAATAAAATTATATATTTTCGGAGGAAATAAATTATTCTATCCATGTTGCATTCTTCCATTTTTCGTTATGATTCCAACGATATAAAGAATGTAAAATTCTGGACAATGGTTCAAAAGTTATGAACATTTCTTCAACCAAAGATCATGTGCGATGCCCTGTTTCGAAAATCTACACGTGAACCATCTTCAACGTCCGGTTTCACTTTTTTCCAATTTAAATTTTGAAATATTTTCTAAATGAAAAGTTTGCATTTGCCTGTTGAAAATATACAAACTAGGTTAAATTGCCTTAAAGCGTACCTAAAGGGGGGGGGGGGGGTGTGAATAGGTTTTTACGCCTTTTTCAATCCCTTGAAGAAACTAACGTTTGTTCCTCAAGGTAGCTTTACATACAATACATAACCGAAACATTCATACATCGACAAGATAAACATTTTATCATTTAGGCATTGTCTATTGTTAGGATTATGCTCAATAGCAAGAGTGTAATAGTGTAATTAACAATCTTATTCATATTAATAAAGTGATTTCTGGTTTAAACAAATCTTATAGCATTTATAGTTTAATAATTGTTAAAGTAAATAATCATAAGGTCTAAAGACTATGAGAAAAGAAGAATTGTTCATACATCTGGATATGTATGTGGTAGACACAATTCTTTAGTTAGTCTTGAATATCGTTCACAACTTAAGTTAAAGGTTGGGCACCTTTATCTTGTTAAAGTTGTAGAATTCTTTTGCTAGCATTTGAGTGGGATCAAATGAGATATGATGAGTCTAAAATCATCGGAGTGTCTTCGAGCAAAAGGATCTAGTGCACTGGGTGCATTGAACAGGATCACAATGAAATACTTTATCTATAACCGTCAGTAGATAAAAGTAATTTCATTATCAGGACAATCGGAGAGTTTATCTTAATCCTGAGATAAATGATGGACTTATGGTTGCAGGTGATATCATTTGAGCTATCAATGAGTACGATTATATCGCATAGTCTATCCTCGATAGTTTGGTGATATTCATTTGTTAATCGATAGAGGACTTCATTTATAGATATGGACATCGTGGCTCCATTTATTAAATGAGAGTATAATATCATCATATGGATGTTTTGAGGTAATTGGATATTAAATCTCAACGTTGAGTTTTCAATAGTGTCTATTGAAAACATGGCTTCTGGACAAGTCAAAATATCCAAGTTCAAAATGTGGTCATATGAGTAAATATGGTAACTTGGAGAGTTATAGGCGGTCTATGAACTCTTGGCGATTACTGATATCAATCACGAGGATACACTATCTCCAATATGATTGTCTAGGGTATGAATGAGGAAGCATCTTCCTTTTCTGTCTTTATTTAAGAGTTCAATTTTAGCTCTTTAGTGGAATGAGCTAAAATTAATGGATCGGACCTAAGTGAATCATTAGTTGATTGTGATTAGGTTATGTCGATTGGAGCTTAAATTTAGATAGCCCGCCAAGATCCCCAATCCACACGGACTTGCATGGATCACTTGATATATTCTACCGGACCAATTTAGGGTCCATCTAGAATTGCAATTTAATATATTAAGAATATAATTTGCACATTATTTATGTAATGGGCTGCACAATTATATTTATATATTAATGGATGACATGTGGGCTTGTTTCTTTTAGTAAGATTGGGTCTAGTTCACATGTGGGCTTTTTAATTAAAGTCCTATGGATTAAATGAAATAGGAAAAATAATATTTGGCCCATTACTAATATGGGGCGGCAAGGTTAAATAATAACCTAAAATATTATTTCGTTTTCATTATTTAATTAAATAAGAATTAATTAATTCATTAATTAATTATTTAATTAAGATACAAATCTTTTCTCATTAGGAAATATATTTCCTAAAGGTATACTATTGGTAGTAGTATAATTAAATAGAAAGACTTGTTTGACAAGGAAATAAATAATTAGTTTTATTTATTCAAACAGGAAGTTTTTTTATTTTAGTCAAAAATGAGAATAAAAGATTTATGAGTTTGATTAGGTTTGGGAAATCTTTTCTAAATAGGAATTAGGGTGCAATTCAAACTAGTTAACTTGTTTTGGAAATTGCGGCAACCCTAATGCATCAAGGAAGAGAATTCGGCCAACCCTAAAGCTAAAAAAGAAAGGAGAAAAATTTGGGCCATATATATATGCACATATATTATTTTCGGCCAACCCTAAGGCTTAGGGCAGAAAATTATTTTTCTTCTTCTTCTTAACTCATAGATAGAGATTTTATTCAACTAAAACAAAAAGAAAAAGGAACATAGATTATTCTTTGATGGTGTACTACTTGCTTGATCATTGATAAGCTTGTGTATACAACATCGATTAAGGTTCACGCGAGTTTCGATCATTAGATTGAGAACTCAAAAGTGACCGGAATAATTTTAGATTTCTTTTGATTGTTTTTGTGACTAACGATCAAGAAAGAAAAGTTTGTTTAATCCCACACAGGTTTGCAATTCAAAGAGAAGGGAGACCACGCTCCTAGGTGATCCACGTTCGTGCTAGGATTGAAGATCTTGCGGATTACCATCGACGCAAGTCAATCGGATCACGCGACAAGAGGTATTAAATTTTATTACTATGTTATATATATTTAATTAATCAAAAGGGTTTAAGGTTCATAATTGGAAAAATTTTAAAAGCTACCCAACACTATTTTTTTTAGTCTCGCTTCCGCTGCGGGTACTACGGTATTTTTCCCTACAATTGGTATCAGAGCCTAGGTTGAACCCTTTTAATTAATTAACGTATATATACGTGGATCGATTTCTTTTTATTGTGATTATGCATGTTTTAGAAAGAGATGGCACTCTAGGTATTCGCATATATTATTACATGTGATGTATGGATTAATATATGTTTTTATGTGGATTGTTATTGCTCGATTTTGGCTCTAGATTTTCAATGTATTTTTGGTTTCGGAATTGTAACAAGAAGGGTGGTCTATCATCGCCATAATTCCTTCTTGGTAGTTGCTAGTTTTTTTTTTTTATGTATTAAATAAGCTGCGGTTTTTTTATTGTATTAAAAATTTTTCTGCAGTATTTTTTTTTTGTGTGCAGTATTTTACTGCTGTGATTAAAAAAAAAAAAAAAAAAAATTTCTGCAGTATTTTATTTTGTTTAAATTAAATTGTAACACGTTCTACATCGAAGTATCGAAGAAACGAAGCAACCGGAACCGAGAACGAGCACCGTGCGCACCCTAGGAGTGGATTGGGCCGCACAATGCAAGCCCAAAGCTTGGTGGGCTGCGCATGGCAGCCCCTTTGAGAGGTGGTGGGCCGTGAAGTCCCGAGGAGGGAGGCCGGAGGATGGGCTTATGGTGATGGGCCACTCGAAGATATTGTATTCCTATATCAAATGTAATTTACTTGTTTTTCTAGGATGGGCCAAAATTGTTGCTATTTAATTTATGCTTAAATATTACAATATTTGTTGTTGTATGATAACATGACATATAGAATAGGAGTGCCACTCATATATCTCTTTTGGTATGAACATGCATTGAATGATTTAGGTATCTAAATTGGCATCTAGATAACTTGGTAAATCATTCTATGGGATTTAATCACACGCCTTAAATAATTGAGTGGGAGAAGGTGTTTTTGTAACACCTATGGCTTCCAAGATTAGTTGAGCTTAATTATTTTATGGTAATTCCCCAAAGGGACATCCATAAATGGAATTAAGCAATATACTTCCTTACAAGGATAGACTAGACAATGGACTCAACGAGATCTACTCCCAAAGGAGGGATTTTCGTTAGAGAAAATTGAGGGTCGATATCTTGGTGACACACTCAATGTAATTTTATTGATATCCTCCAAAGAGTTCTTGTCAGTAAAATTGCAAGGCTAAAATTGAAAACGCTGGTTGTTATGTTAACAATTAGGTGGGACCTAGTCTAACTAGTAAATGGTGCGAACTCCCAAAGGAGGCGTAACATTTATGGGTGTTAGATCACCGTTGAATTTTATGATTGAGTTATTCATTTAATTCAAGATAAATATTTAAAAGTGCTTTATAATGATTACTTATATTAATTTTTGTTTAATTAAGAAATCATGACCCCATCACTTATGAACATCCTGAAAGATAAAAGTTTAACCGGTAATAATTATGTCACATGGAAAAGGAAAATTGGGTTGTTGCTGCAAGCTGGAAAAATATAAATTTTGTTCTAACTACTCCTAAACCACCTGCCCTTACTAATGAATCTAATGCAATGAGACGAGTATGAGCAGTGGAAGACCTCTAATGAGATGGCCAAATGGCTACCATCTCCGACGTGTTGCAACAGCAGCATGAAGGAATAGAGTCTGCTGCTGATATGATGATGTCTCTAGAAGAGATTCATATGGTCGGTAAAGTTGCTACTGTTAAGGCCCGTCAAAAGGTCAAGAAACAACAGAAGAAAAAGCAACTTGGGCCTACCAAGAAGGACACCAAGAAAGTAACCAAGATCAAAGGGAAATGCTTCCTTTGTGGTGAAAAGGGACATTGGAAGAGAAATTGCCCAAAGTCCCAGAACAAGAAGGAAGAAGGTAATTTGAATTATCTTGAAACATGTTTTTTGGCTGATTCTACAGATTCTTGGATCATAGACTCAGGAGCCACTAATCATGTTTGTTATTCCTTGCAGGGGTTCCAAGAAAGGAGAAAGCTGAATAAGAATGAGATCAATTTGCGCTTGGGCAACGGAACGTTAGTGTCTGCAAGTGCAGTGGGAGATATTAGAGTTTGTTTGGATTCTAGAAGGCATTTAGATTTGATAGACGTTTATTATGTACCTCAATTCAAGAGGAATTTAATTTCAGTTTCTTGTTTGAATAAATTTGGATATTCGGTTACTTTTAATAAAGTTTTTATTATTAGTAAGAATGACAAAGTTATTTGCAAAGGTACATTGGAAAACGGTCTATACTTCTTGCATAGAAATATCTCTCACTCGTTAGACACAGAAATAACGGAACCTGATCATAAAAGAGTTAAATTATCAAAAGATGAAACCTACCTTTGGCATTTACGCTTAGGTCATATTAACCTTAATAGGATTAAAAGATTGGTAAGTGACGGACCTTTGAGTGACTTAAAGGTTGATGATCTGCCAACTTGTGAATCTTGTTTGGAAGGTAAAATGACCAAAAGGACGTTCTCTGCCAAAGGTGCCAGAGCCACTGAATGTTTAGGATTGATACACACAGATGTATGTGGACCTATGAGCATTCAAGCTAGAGGTGGATATGAGTACTTCATCACTTTCACAGATGATTACTCAAGATTTGGCTATGTGTATCTCATGCGACATAAGTCGGATGCTTTTGACATGTTCAAAGCATTTAAAGCTGAAGTGGAAAATCAGCTTGAGAAACACATAAAAATCTTGAGATCTGATCGTGGTGGAGAATATCTATCTGGAGAGTTTCAGCAATATCTTATTGATAATGGGATAGTTTCTCAGTTTTCTGCACCTGGTACACCTCAACAAAATGGGGTAGCAGAAAGGAGAAATAGAACTCTTTTGGATATGGTTAGGTCTATGTTGAGTTATTCAACACTTCCTATTTCTTTCTGGGGATATACTTTACAAACTGCAATATACATTCTAAACCGAGTACCATCTAAGTCTGTTCCTCAAACACCGCATGAGTTGTGGACTGGGCGCAAGCCTAGTTTACAACACTTAAGGATATTTGGATGTCCTGCGCACGTGTTAAAAGGAAAGACAGAAAAGATGGAGTCTCGTTCAGAAACATGTATATTTGTAGGGTATCCGAAAGAAACTAAAGGATATTATTTTTATAGTCCTTCAGATCTTAAAGTATTTGTTTCGACAAATGCTAAATTTCTGGATAAGGACTATATGAATGATTTTGTGCCTAGAAGTAGAATTGTCCTGAATGAGATGTCAGGAGATACAATTCCACGAGAGGTTACACAACCTAACCCAATTGTAAGTTCCGATCCAACACAAGATCAACAACCTACCATTCCTCGTCGTAGTGGGAGGGTTAGAACTCAACCCGAAAGATACATCGGTCTGGGAGAATCTGTAGAGAATCTCCCGGACGACGATGATCCCTATACATACAAGGAAGCTATAGAGGATGTTGATAGTCGCCATTGGCAAAAGGCAATGCAATCCGAGATTGAATCTATGTTCAATAACAAAGTCTGGTCCCTTGTAGACTTGCCTAAAGGGATAAAACCCATTGGGTGAAAGTGGGTATACAAGAGGAAAAGAGGTATGGATGGAAAGGTGGAAACCTTTAAAGCTAGATTGGTAGCTAAAGGGTATACACAGAAAGAAGGTATCGATTACGAGGAAACCTTCTCTCCTGTGGCCATGCTTAAATCCATTAGGATACTCTTATCCATTGCAGCATCTTTAGATCTAGAGATTTGGCAAATGGACGTCAAGACAGCTTTCCTTAATGGAAGTCTTGACGAGAGCATCTACATGATGCAACCAGAGGGATTCATTGAAAAGGGCCAAATGGAAAAGGTATGCAAGTTGCAGAAATCCATATATGGATTAAAGCAAGCATCCAGATCCTGGAACATAAGGTTCGATCAAGCTGTCAAAGGTTTTGGATTTATTCAGAATCTTGACGAACCTTGTGTATACAAGAGGATTAAGGGCGACAAGTTGGTTTTCCTGATTCTTTATGTTGATGATATACTACTCATCGGAAACGATGTAGGTGTATTGACATCAGTAAAAGAATGGTTAGCAAAACAATTTGATATGAAGGACTTAGGAGAAGCAAGTTTTATTCTAAGTATCCAAGTTATAAGGGATAGAAAGAATAGAACGATTGCATTATCCCAAGCTTCATACATAGACAAAATCTTGTCTAGGTTTTCCATGCAGGATTCCAAGAAAGGTATGTTACCTTTCAGACATGGAATCAAGCTTTCTAAGGAACAAGTTCCTAAGAATAAGCATGAAGAGCAGTTCATGAGTAGAGTTCCATATGCCTCGGCAGTTGGAAGTCTCATGTATGCAATGCTCTGCACTAGACCAGATATTTGTTTTGCTGTTGGCATAGTTAGCAGGTTTCAATCGAAGCCTGGTCCTGATCACTGGACGGCAGTCAAGCATATTTTCAAGTATCTCAAGAGAACGAGAGATAATATGCTTGTATACACTGGAGGGGATTTGATTCCCGTTGGGTATACAGATTCTGATTTTCAATCAGATTCTGACTCCAAAAAATCCACATCAGGGGCTGTGTTTACTATTGGAGGAGGAGCAGTTATATGGAGGAGTATCAAGCAATCTTGTATTGCTGATTCCACCATGGAAGCTGAGTATGTTGCTGCATGCGAGGCTACCAAAGAGGCTGTTTGGCTCCGTCAATTCTTGATTGACTTGGAAGTGGTTCCTAGTGCGAATAAGCAGATCACTATCTACTGTGACAACAGTGGAGCAGTGGCTAATTCGAAAGAACCAAGAAGTCACAAGAGAGGTAAACACATAGAAAGGAAATATCATCTTTTAAGGGAGATTGTTCAAAGAGGTGACGTGACGATTACCAAAATCGCGTCAGCGGAAATTCTAGCAGATCCCTTCACAAAGGCTCTACCTCAGAAGAGTTTCGATGGGCACCTAGAGAATATGGGCTTGAGAGATATGACACATTTGCTATAGCGCAAGTGGGAGATTGTTAGGATTATGCTCAATAGCAAGAGTGTAATAGTGTAATTAACAATCTTATTCATATTAATAAAGTGATTTCTGGTTTAAACAAATCTTATAGCATTTATAGTTTAATAATTGTTAAAGTAAATAATCATAAGGTCTAAAGACTATGAGAAAAGAAGAATTGTTCATACATCTGGATATGTATGTGGTAGACACAATTCTTTAGTTAGTCTTGAATATCGTTCACAACTTAAGTTAAAGGTTGGGCACCTTTATCTTGTTAAAGTTGTAGAATTCTTTTGCTAGCATTTGAGTGGGATCAAATGAGATATGATGAGTCTAAAATCATCGGAGTGTCTTCGAGCAAAAGGATCTAGTGCACTGGGTGCATTGAACAGGATCACAATGAAATACTTTATCTATAACCGTCAGTAGATAAAAGTAATTTCATTATCAGGACAATCGGAGAGTTTATCTTAATCCTGAGATAAATGATGGACTTATGGTTGCAGGTGATATCATTTGAGCTATCAATGAGTACGATTATATCGCATAGTCTATCCTCGATAGTTTGGTGATATTCATTTGTTAATCGATAGAGGACTTCATTTATAGATATGGACATCGTGGCTCCATTTATTAAATGAGAGTATAATATCATCATATGGATGTTTTGAGGTAATTGGATATTAAATCTCAACGTTGATTTTTCAATAGTGTCTATTGAAAACATGGCTTCTGGACAAGTCAAAATATCCAAGTTCAAAATGTGGTCATATGAGTAAATATGGTAACTTGGAGAGTTATAGGCGGTCTATGAACTCTTGGCGATTACTGATATTAATCACGAGGATACACTATCTCCAATATGATTGTCTAGGGTATGAATGAGGAAGCATCTTCCTTTTCTGTCTTTATTTAAGAGTTCAATTTTAGCTCTTTAGTGGAATGAGCTAAAATTAATGGATCGGACCTAAGTGAATCATTAGTTGATTGTGATTAGGTTATGTCGATTGGAGCTTAAATTTAGATAGCCCGCCAAGATCCCCAATCCACACGGACTTGCATGGATCACTTGATATATTCTACCGGACCAATTTAGGGTCCATCTAGAATTGCAATTTAATATATTAAGAATATAATTTGCACATTATTTATGTAATGGGCTGCACAATTATATTTATATATTAATGGATGACATGTGGGCTTGTTTCTTTTAATAAGATTGGGTCTAGTTCACATGTGGGCTTTTTAATTAAAGTCCTATGGATTAAATGAAATAGGAAAAATAATATTTGGCCCATTACTAATATGGGGCGGCAAGGTTAAATAATAACCTAAAATATTATTTTGTTTTCATTATTTAATTAAATAAGAATTAATTAATTCATTAATTAATTATTTAATTAAGATACAAATCTTTTCTCATTAGGAAATATATTTCCTAAAGGTATACTATTGGTAGTAGTATAATTAAATAGAAAGACTTGTTTGACAAGGAAATAAATAATTAGTTTTATTTATTCAAACAGGAAGTTTTTTTATTTTAGTCAAAAATGAGAATAAAAGATTTATGAGTTTGATTAGGTTTGGGAAATCTTTTCTAAATAGGAATTAGGGTGCAATTCAAACTAGTTAACTTGTTTTGGAAATTGCGGCAACCCTAATGCATCAAGGAAGAGAATTCGGCCAACCCTAAAGCTAAAAAAGAAAGGAGAAAAATTTGGGCCATATATATATGCACATATATTATTTTCGGCCAACCCTAAGGCTTAGGGCAGAAAATTATTTTTCTTCTTCTTCTTAACTCATAGATAGAGATTTTATTCAACTAAAACAAAAAGAAAAAGGAACATAGATTATTCTTTGATGGTGTACTACTTGCTTGATCATTGATAAGCTTGTGTATACAACATCGATTAAGGTTCACGCGAGTTTCGATCATTAGATTGAGAACTCAAAAGTGACCGGAATAATCTTAGATTTCTTTTGATTGTTTTTGTGACTAACGATCAAGAAAGAAAAGTTTGTTTAATCCCATCACAGGTTTGCAATTCAAAGAGAAGGGAGACCACGCTCCTAGGTGATCCACGTTCGTGCTAGGATTGAAGATCTTGCGGATTACCATCGACGCAAGTCAATTGGATCACGCGACAAGAGGTATTAAATTTTATTACTATGTTATATATATTTAATTAATCAAAAGGGTTTAAGGTTCATAATTGGAAAAATTTTAAAAGCTACCCAACACTATTTTTTTTAGTCTCGCTTCCGCTGCGGGTACTACGGTATTTTTCCCTACATCTATATATATCAATTAGTTGCATGAGGTATAATAGCACAAAAGCACAATATTAAAGAATTCTTGTATATCAATATTGTTCAATGTATTACAAGAATGAACCAATATAACTATACACAAAGATAACTATATATGAAGAATTACAATTACAAATATGATCAAAGTGGATTGTCTTACAAATCACACTTTACAAATTCTTGTTCAAATATACTTCATAAGTGAATGATATCCAACAAGATAAAAACATACACATATACAAAAATAAAGAGAAAGAGATAGAGACAATAGACAAAAAGATTTTTATGCGCTAAACCTCTGAAGAGGAAACATCCACAGGTTGAATCCATAACCACCGGCAAAGCAATCTGATTACCTTCATTCCTATGATTTTGGCCATCATTCCTATCTCTTTATGCTTGATTCTCGGGCGTTTCCCCATATTTAATGTCATCAAATTGAGTGTTTCAGGTTTTATTAGGCATCAACAGAATTTGGGAAGAATAGAAGGACTTTGGTACAAAAAGACACATAAAGATGTGAAACAGGGCATTCTCGCCATTTAAGCAAGATGAGGTCACTATTTGGTCACCATGGCAACAAGGAGGGCTTTTTAAAGAAGCAAGATGTCGCCCCCATGTCGCCCTATGGTCGCCATGGCGATAGTGGAAATATTCAAAGCATCAGGTGTGTCACCATGGTGACATTCAATGGCAAATGGTGACACCACTAAATTACTTCATTGTCGCCATTTGCTCTAGGGTGACATTGAAGTGATAAATGGCGACATCATTGAAAATACTCAATGTCGCCATTTGCTCTAAGGCAAAAAAATTGAGTTTGGTGGCAACAAGTGAATCTTAGAATGCATAACCGTTTTATGCCACAAGGTCGCCATGGTGACAAAATGACGACGTTCGTGCCACATCATCGTTTCAAGCAGTTATCAGTACATGTCCAAGAGCCACTATATATACTTTTGCTCTCCAACTTGAAGAAGAATCCAAGCACAATTTTAGCACGAATTTTCAGAGTTTAGATCTAGTTTTTCTCCTCCATAGTTCATCTTTCAACTTCCTCCATTTTCTCATCTTGAACTACCTTTTCCATCCCAAACCTCAATACAATATCTTGATTACTTCACCAAATCACTCATCCCTTTCCATTCTCTCCATTTCAATCCTTTTGTCACTCACCATTAGACCCCATCTACCAAGACACCCCTCTTCCACCATTCTTTGCATAAGAAGCAATCTAAGGAGAATAAAGAGCAAGCACTAAAGAAGGAGACCTGAGGGTGATTTCCTTACCTATCACTTCTTTTTATTAGATTGTAACTATGTGTAACTAAACCCCTAATCTAGGGGATAGATTTAAGGAACTTGTGATTATGGGTATTTTGCTAAGCTTTTTGTAATTGAATCTTTATATGAGTTCTATTCACTTTATATTTAGATTCTACATATTATATGATTTGCATTGTATATCACTAGTAGATCATACTCTTATATCGGATAATTTTTTGTGAAACTAATCCTGGATTGACACCCTTGATTGGTTAAAGAACTTAGTGATTAGGATAGACTAGTGGAGGGTAGGTTGTCTAAACCTCTATTTGAAACCAACCAATCCCACCTTGACCCCCTTTCCTTAATCGGTTAGGCATCTTGGTGGGAAGTTGTTTAGTGTTCATAGTTATGACCTAAACACAATTTAGAGATCAAATGGTTATCATTTATGAGATTTGTCCATTAATGAGGCTTTGAAAGCATTACTCACATTCACTAGTAACTCAATCTATCACCTAGCATCTTTATTAATTGCTTTTTTTTTTTTCACCATTTCACTTATTAAGATTGTTGAGTCTTCTTTTTTTTTCCTATCATTTTTGCATGTTTATTTTAGTAGTAAATTTGGTGGTTTATGAAACTACACAACTATGACATTCAATGATTTATTTTATTTTGTTTAAGATTAGTCAATTTATCTAACATAACACTCCATCTCCCTGTGGAACGAACTTGCTTACCACTTGCTAGAAATTTATATCTTAAGGGATTTTAAGTGACTAAAAAAAAGGGTTTTCAAAAGATCAAATTTAAACATCGTTTTTGTGAGCACACGACGGCTCATCAAAAAATGGCGCCGCTGCCGGGGAATGGTAGCGTTTGTTATATAGATTGACTTCTCTTTTTAGTTTACATTTTCATTAGATTGTTTATGTTGTTAAGTAGTGTTAAATTTTAGGTTTCATTGGAATTCTTTAAGTTGTAGTGTTGTGTTGTTCAAATTTCAGGAAATGGATTCTCTTGCTGAACAAATGGAAAATTTCAAAAAAGTAATGGCATCATTTGCCTCAAGAACCTCTAGAGTATCAGAAAGACAAGTAAGAGAGGCCGAGGAGATGAAATTTCATGAAGGAGGCATAGAAGATGAGATGAAGAGGAACCTTCGAGATACACAAGCAACCTATGAGAAGCTATTGAATGGGTTTATGGAAGCCAGCCAAGAGGTTCTCAAAGCTAGAGAAATCGATTAATAGACTTGAAGGGCACATAGGAAGGATTGTGGAAAGGTGTTAAGTAGAGAGATGGTAGGCTCAAGTTTCACTCAACCTCGGTAGTGCCAGAGCTATCTTGAGAAGTGGTAGAATAGTGAACAATGGGAGAAATGAGGGAATCACGGACGAGAGCAACAACTCACCTATGGAAAGGAATGATGAAGAAAAGGGAGTCCTAGTGCGGGAATATACCGAAAGTGAAAGAATTCAAATTCCGAATGAGATGGAGACAGCTAAGGCGAATCCTAGCAACAATAAGCTTCCAAGCCCCAGCTTTCCCAAGGTACCATATCTGGGGAGGTTAAGGAAGGATAAAATGGAGCAATCATTCTAGGATATTTATGATGTGCTCTCTAAGGTGACTATCAATTTACCTCTTCTAGACGCAATTCAGAAGATGCCGGCATATGGAAAGTTCTTCAAAGAGTTGAAAAAGGAGAAGTATATGTTTAGGCCAAACAATCAAGAGAGGCTTAATGAGAATGCAAGCGTATTCATTCAAAAAAGACTTCCTCCAAAGCTAAAAGACCCAGGAAGCTTCATCATTAGTATAACAATTGGTGGAGAGGGACAAGTGAGGGCTATGCTTGATCTAGGGGCAAGCATCAACTTGATGCCCTCCTCAATTTACAAGAAGTTGGGGTTGAATGAGCTAAGGCCAACAAAAGTTTCTCTTATTTTGGCAGACCAATCAGCTAGGCAACCTAGAGGGATAGTTGAAGATGTCCTAATCCAAGTAGATAAGCTAATCATCCCGGCGGACTTCGTAGTACTAGAGATAGATTCTGATGAAAATGACTCTTTAATCCTTTTGGGACGTCCTTTCATGGCTACGGCAAAGGTGGTGATAAATGTGCATGAAGGGAAGTTGACTTTGAATGTCCTTGATGAAGTTGTGGAATACAAGGTGTTTGAGTCTATGGCTTATCCAATTGGAGAGCATGATTGTTTTAGTGTGGATGTCATGGATGACATTGAAGAAGAGGCTAATGCGATGGTGTTTTATCAAGAAGAAGTGGATGAATTGATCAATGAAGACGGTGGTATAGAGGATGATTTGGGAAGTTCAAAGGAAGATTTGGTCGAGAAACACATGATCAACACCCCACCACCCCCCCCCCCCCCCCCCCAAAAAAAATAGAATTAAAAGAGCTCCCTTCAAACCTAAAGTATGCATTCCTAGATGATAGTGGAAACTTTCCAGTTATCATTACGGCAAACCTAGACCAAAGAGAGGAACAAGGATTGCTTGAAATCTTTAGAAGATACAAAAGGGCAATAGGATGGACTCTAGATGACATCAAGGGAATTAGTTCGACATTGTGTTTGCATAAGATCCTTTTGGAAGATGCCACAAAACCGACTAGGGAGGCGTAACGTAGGTTGAATCCTATTATGCAGGAGGTAGTCAAAAATGAGGTATTAAAACTTTTAGATGTCGACATCATCTACCCGATCTCGAATAGCAAGTGGGTGAGCCCTATGCATATGGTACCAAAGAAATTCGGAATCACGGTAATGAAGAATGAGTAGAATGAGTTGATTCCTCAACGGTTACAAAAAGGATGGAGGGTGTGTATCGACTATAGGAAGTTGAACACAAGCACTCGGAAAGACCATTTTCCTCTCCCTTTTATCGACCAAATGTTGGAGCGCCTCGTAGGACATAGCCACTATTGTTTCCTTGATGGTTATTTCGGTTACAACCAAATAGCCATAGCTTCTGAAGATCAAGAGAAGACTACATTTACATGTCCGTTTGGCACTTATGCTTATAGGAGAATGCCCTTCGGGCTTTGCAATGCGCTGGCCACCTTTCAATGGTGCATGACCTCAATTTTCTCAGATATGGTGGAAGACATTATAGAGATTTTCATGGACGACTTCTCAATATTTGGGGCTTCATTTGATGAGTGTTTGAAGAATTTGTCCTTGGTACTTCAAAGATGTGAAGAGACAAGTCTAGTACTTAATTGGGAAAAATGCCATTTAATGGTAAAAAGTTGTATATTTTTAGGCCATGTGATTTCAGAAAAGGGTATTGAGGTTGATAAGGCAAAAAATAGAGGTGATGAATAGTTTGCTCCCTCCTAGGACGATAAAAGATATTAGATCATTCCTTGGTCATGCGGGGTTCTATAGGCGGTTCATAAAGGATTTCTCAAAGATTTTAAGACCATTGTGCACTCTTCTTCAAAAGAAAGTGGAATTTAAGTTCAATGAAGAGTGTGCCATTGCTTTTAGGATTTTGAAAGAAGCACTAACCATGGCCCCCATCATCATGCCACCACAATGGAGTTTACCTTTTCAACTTATGTGCGACACTTTTGACTATGCAATAGGAGCAATTTTGGGGTAGCGTGTAAAGATGCTCCCACATGTCATCTACTATACATCACGTACTCTTAATGATGCTCAATTAATTTACTCAACTACAGAGAATGAGCTTTTGGCTATAGTATTCGTTTTGGAAAAATTTAGGCAATGCTAGGTTGGTACTAAGGTTGTGGTATACGGTTTGACGAATCATGCCGCCATCTGGTATCTATTACATAAGAAGGATGCAAAGCCTAGGTTGATTAAATGGATACTACTCTTGCAAGAGTTCGACCTCGAAATTAGAGATAGGAAGGAGTGTGAAAATGTGGTGGCAGATCATTTGAGTAGAATGACTCAAGGAACCCTTGAAGAGGAAGATGTGCTACCATTAAGAGAAAGTTTCCCCGATAAGCAATTATGGGTGGTACAAGATAAGGACCCATGGTATGCGAACATAGTGAATTATTTGACATCAAACGTAATTCCTTCGGAATTGAACCCACAAGCAAAGAAAAGGTTCATTGCTAGTACTCGATTCTACTTTTGGGATGAGCCGTACCTTTTTAAGCATGGTCCGGATCAAGTGATTCGAAGATGCGTCCCGGAAAATGAGCAAGGAGAGATAATAAAATTATGTCATGAATACGAGTGTGGAGGTCATTATAGTGGAAGGAAGTCAATGATGAAGATCCTCCAATACGGGTGGACAAGTTTGGCAAAGGATGCCTATGAGTTTTGCTTGAAGTGTGATAGATGTCAAAGGTCGAGGAATATTGGAAAAAGGGACGAGATGCCATTGAATAGTGAGCATGTTATTGAATTATTCGACGTATGGGGGATAGACTTTATGGGGCCATTTGTCACATCACAAGGTTATAATTTCATCCTGGTGGCAGTAGACTATGTGTCTCAGTGGGTTGAAGCAATCCCTACAAGAACAAACGATAGCCATGTGGTTGGGTTCATCAAAGAAAATATCTTTTCTAGGTTTGGGATTCCTAGGGCGATAATAAGCGATGGTGGAAGTCACTTTTGTAATAGAATTTTTAAAGCCTTGTTAAAAAAAGTATGTGGTTAGACATAAGGTGGCAGCCCTTTACCATCCTCAAACTTTGGGACAACTGGAGGTGAGTAACCGACACATCAAACATATTTTGGAAAAAACGGTCAATGGGAGTAGAAAGGATTGGGCTTCCAGACTAAGTGACGCATTGTGGGCGTACAAGATGGCTTATAAATCTCCAATATGAATGAGCCCCCTTCTGGATAGTCTTTGGAAAGGCTTGCCATTTGCTGGTGGAACTAGAATACAACGCCTTATGAGCTATTCAAAAGTTAAATCTAGACCATGACAAAGCCGGAGAGGAAAGGAAGCTCCAACTCAGTGAACTAGAAGAGTTTCGGTTAAAGGCATATGAAAGCGCAAGGCTCTACAAAGAGAAGACTAAGTTCTACCATGATAAGAAACTTAGAAGAAAAGATTTCCACCCAGGAATGTTTGTTCTACTATTTGAGTCCCATTTGAAATTGTTTCCTGGAAAGCTTAAATCAAGATGGATAGGACCTTATAAGGTTGTGCAAGTTTTTGCTCATAGTGCCATTGTGATTGAAAGCTTGAAGAAGGGAAAGAGGTTTAAAGTCAATGGTCACCGGTTGAAACCATATAAGGGAGGAGACCCAACTTGGGATTTTATTTTGAATGAGGAATTGACAGATCCACTTGGGTAACAATTGTTCTTCCTTTTTCTTGTTAGACTTTATTTTTATGTGTTTTTAGTTTACCATTTTCATATCTTTCGTTATTATTTCATTTTTTGCTCTTGTTTCGTTTTTGCTTAGAATAAGAGTGTGGTTCGGATTTTGGTAGAGGATTTAGGATGAGTGTGCTTTATCGATGATTTTTGATTGATTGGAATATTGGAGATATGTTATTCATGATTGAATAATTGTATTTGGATGAGTTGTGCATACTAGAGGAGAGGGCATATTGCTGAATTTTTGACATACATTGAATATTTTTCTGTATATGAATTCTTGTTGCATTTTTGACAATTTTTAGCTCCATGAACATTGAGTACAATATCCAATTTAGGTTTGGGGGTACATTTGCGCAACACCATTTTGCTTGGTTTTAAAATTTGAGCCGAATTTTTCAAATTCTTGTGATAATGCCATATTTGAGCATGCTTTGCTTGTTGAGATTGTTCTTTACATGAAGTAGTAAGGAATTGCACATCTTTGCCATTGTTTGGTTTAGATTAATGTCATGCCATTTAGGGTGTCATTGAACAAAGTGCGTTAATCTTTTTCTCTTAATGTTGAGTGAATTATCAAATTTGCTTAAAAGCTAAGAATTAATAGTGGAGATTCCCATGAGGATCACAGAGATGGCCTTAAAAAGCATATTTCGAGTTGTCAAAAATTTATCCCTTGAAACACTCATTCAAGCATGTATTGGTTTCTTTTGCACTAAAATGTTGTTTGCCATAGAATATTATGGACTACTCATGGATGCTTTATTTTGCCTAGAGGACAAGCCTTTAGAAATGATTTTAGGCAATGCATGTGAAAAACCACTAATTGGCCTAAAATACTTCCAACCCATATAAATATGTGTGCTCTCAAGCCCCTTTGAAGCCAAACACATTTTAAGCTTTTCATTCATGAACCACATCTACATGAACCTTATAAGCCTTCAAATATTGACTTACCTTGACCAAATGATTTACTAAGGCTTAGGAAATCAATGTAAGATCTTGTACGTAAAAATGTAAAGGTGTGTACCTAGGCTATAAATATGTGCAAAGAGTCTTGCAAAGTAAGAAAGCTTGAAAAGAAATTGGAAAGCTTGAAAAGAAAATGAAAAGTTTGCAAAGAAAAAAAAAATTGGCAAAGCAAAGAAAAGAAAAAGGAGAAAAAGAGAACCAAGAGTTATGCACAATTGGCCTAGAAGGAAAAGAAAAGTAAAAGGAACAACTCAAAATGAAAAATAAAAATAAAAAATAGAGTAGAATGCACATGTAAATTGAAAGCCTGGACGCCTTAAGTGTGAACAATATGTGTGAAGCATATGGAACTCATAAATATAATGTATGCCTTAGTGTAATCAACAGGTTCCTTGTTATCCATTATCCCATTCTTTGTTTAACCATCACCTAAAGCCCCATTACAACCAAAAGAAAGACCTTCATGATCTTTAGGATTGTCCATTTTGTGAAATTTGGTTGATACATGTTCTTTCCAATTCATGGCTTGCAATTCCATTCATAAGACTTATGAAAGTATACAAACAAGGTTAAATTGCTTAAAGCGTACCTACAGAGGGGGGGGGGGTGTGAATAGGTTTTTCACCTATTTTCAATCCCTTGAACAAACTTATGTTTGTTCCTTAAGGTAGCTTTACATACAACATATAAACGGAACATTCATACATAGACATGATATATATATATCATCATTTAGACAATGTCTACATATAACAAGTTGTTGTATGAGGCATAATATCACTAAAATACAATATCAAAGAATACTTTGTATATCAATATTGTTCAATGTATTACAAGAGTGAACAAATATATTTATACACAAAGATAACACAATATGAAAGATTACAAATACAAAATTGATCTAAAGAGGATTGTTCTACAAATCACTCTTTACAAGTACTTGATCAAATATACACCACAACTGAATGATATTCAACAAATTAACACATACACATATACAAAATAAAAGAGATAAAGAAAGAGACAATGGACACAAGATTTTTACATGGTAAACCTCTGAAGAGGAAACATCCACGGGTTGAATCCACAACCATCGGTAAAGCAAATCCACTATATGAAAAGGAAATACACACTCAAGGATATCAACTCTATGATATCCGCCTCAAGCTGTTCCAAGGTGTGTCCTACACCTCTAGGAAGAAACTTCCTATCCAATGCTCTCAAGCCTCTAGGAAGATTCCCTTGCTTAGTAATCTAGATCACTAGGATCCTAGTCAAGCTACCCTAGCTCAACTATCCAGAGTACGCAACTCCTTACTAAGACTTTTGCTTGGCTATCCGGAACTCATTCCTAGCCAAGTCTTCTTGCTCAATACAAAGCTTCACTCACTTTGAAAGAGACTTCAACCTTTCCTCAAGGCAAATGATCTTAGTGATGCAAATGATACAAATCACAATCAACACAACATAAAACATGTGATCAATATATTCTATGGAACAACTAGACCTAAACATGTGAGAACACAAGAATAAAATTCTAGATGCAAAAACATGAATCAAACCTAGAGCATGTGAAAATACCTAACACAAAAGCTCTATTCCATTCACACAAATAACACTTGAATATATCATAATCATGAAGCACAAATTCAAGATGCTATAAATCTACAAATAAATGCTAGAAACATAGAATGTATTCAATGAGTATTCTAGCCAAAGATATAGAGCATGGATATATTGATAAATCTATTAAATCCTAGATGTCTCTTAAAACACATACAAGAGCATTAATCCTAGATATCATCAATCAAAGGATCAAAATACATTTCAAGGATTATCAATCATAAAATGATTCAATCAAGTCTAAAATAATCCTATATATCAATCAAATCACAATACAACTCTCAAGCATATGAAAATCATTGAATAAAAAATTCTAGTTCACATATGTCTCTAATTAGACTTTTGATTAAGATTGATTATGAAGCTATCTTTCTCAATAGCATTCACCAAACATATGCATACAAATAGAAGAAGAAACCCCAGGCAAATTGAAGGTTATAAAAGAAGAAATCACAAAGATAAGACCAATACCTCCAATTCACGAGCTGTCATGTTTTTCTAGGTAGAATCCCTTGAAAACCCAATCAAATGATTGTAAGATCACTTGGAAAAGGTAGAATACTCAATTATGAACAATATCCAATTTTAATCACTCAAATCCGACTTCATATGAGAAAGTTATGGTGTTTGGAAGGTGAGACAAATTGAGTGAAAAATTCTGGTGTGAGTTCTATCTTTTTCTTCTTGAAATGAAATGGAGGGAAGTTGGAATATTTAAAAGGAAGTAAGAGAGAGAAAATAGATTGGCCAACCATGAAGTACCATGTCAGCTCCACGTGTGGCACATGTGGGCAGAGAGCCAAGCTGGCCATGTGGCACACGTGGCCAACAAGCTTGGTAATTGGCCTCGCTTGTTCTTCCCGCGCTCCGCTCGCGTTCTTCGGCCGTATCCGGGCCTCCGAACTCTGATTTTGAATCTGCCTTTAGATTATGAATCATGATCCCTCATGCATAATGATTACTATGAAACTTTGATAAAAGGTTGAGAATTCATCTCGAAAAATGAAGACGAACACAACTCAACGAATGAGAATGAAAAGTAGCGTACCTACATCGTTTGGACTCAAAATCAAATGTATGAGTAACCGAAATGACTGCGACTCAGTAAGGAATAATAAGAGATCATGTTCAAGTCCAAAAACAATAAAATGTAAACATATAAGCATAATGTCACACATGTATGCCGTTTCCTAGACATAATCTTAGAACATGCAATTCTACAATGTATGAGAATTTGAGTTCAATGCATGAGCATGTAAAAACATGTAAATGTGCTATATAAATGTTTCACAATGATACAAGGACACATATAAATGATTTGTGTGTGTGTACCTATTGCCTTGAAGAAGACTGAGGTCTATATTACCTTAATTGTGCAATATAGTCCATTCCCCTTCAAAGGCTCCTTTTTGCTTTATCTTTTGGCCATATCTTTCTTTGAAGCTTCAAATCATCAACCTATGACCATTAATCAAATACAAGAAAAACATCATTTTGATATGGAATATATGCCAAGACAAACTAAAAACCTAACAACTTACTTTTTAGAAAATGTGTTTTTAAAGATCATCATGTGCAGTCAATTAGATATCCATGACATTAATTCATATTGCACATTTGTTTTTGAGTGAAACCTAGGAGTCTTAGAGAAAAGAAGAGAGAATTCAGTGAGGATTAGTTATCAAGGCGAATTACATTCTAAACCGAATAGCACCTTTGCTTTGAAGCTTTGGCATTTTGAATGTAAGATCGCATTACGTACAATCATATCTAGAGTGGCATGCTCTTAATCTTTACTTGAAATTCTCTTACATGTAAAAGTCCTTACTAATGCATAATTGTTTTAATCTCTTCATTTTGGGTTCGCATATTGATCATGATAAAGTAAAAACCTTTGAAATGTCTTGATGCATGTTTTTGGGGGTTGATTTGTGATTGTTTTGCTCGAGGACTAGCAAAAGATAGGTTTTGGGGTATTTGATCAAGCCAAAATTGGTACGATTTTGGCCCTCATTCCTGTCTCTTTATTCTTGATTCTCGGGTGTTTCACAGTATTTAATGTCGTCAAATCGAGTGTTTCAGGTTTTATTATGCCTCAAGGGCATTTGGGAAGAAAAGGAGGACTTTGGTGCAAAAAGACGCATAAATATGTGAAACAGGGCATTCTCGCCATTTGAGCAAGAGGAGGGTGCTATTTGGTCGCCATGGCGATAGGGAGGACTTTTCAAAGAAGTAAGATGTCAACCCCATGTTGCCCTTTGGTCGCCATGGTGACAGTGGAAATATTCAAAGCACCAGGTGTGTTGCCATGGCGACATTCAATGGCAAATGGCGACACCAATAAATTACTTCAGTTTCGCCATTTGCTCTAGGGCAACATTGAAGTGATAAATGGTGACATCACTGAAAATACTTAGTTTCACCATTTGCTTTAGGGTGGAAAAGATGAGTTTGGTGGCGACAAGTGAATCTTAGAATGCATAACCGTTTTACACCACAAGGTCACCGTGGTAACAAAATGGCGACATTCGTGCCACATCATCGTTTCAACCAATTATCAGTACGTGTCCAAGAGCCACTATATATACTTTTGCTCTCCAACTTGAAGAAGAATCCAAGCACAATTTTAGCATGAATTTTCAGAGTTTAGATCTAGTTTTTCTCCTCCATAGTTCATCTTTCAACTTCCTCCATTTTCTCATCTTGAACTATCTTTTCCATCCCAAACCTTAATACAATATCTTGATTACTTCACCAAATCACTCCTCCCTTTCCATTCTCTCCATTTCAATCCCTTTGTCACTCACCATTAGACACCATCTACCAAGACACATCCCTCTTCCACCATTCTTTGCACAAGGAGCAATCTAAGGAGAAGAAGGAGCAAGCACTAAAGAAGGAGACCTAAAGGTGATTTCCTTACCTATCACTTCTTTTTATTAGATTGTAACTATGTGTAACTAAACCCCTAATCTAGGGGATAGATTTGAGGAACTTGTGATTGTGGGTATTTTGCTAAGCTTTTTGTAATTGAATCTTTATATGAGTTCTATTCACTTTATATTTAGATTCTACATATTATATGATTTGCATTGTATATTACTAGTAGATCATACTTTAATGTGGGATAATTAGTTGTGAAACTAATCTTGGATTGTCACCCTTGATTGGTTAAAGAACTTAGTGATTAGGATAGACTAGTGGAGGGTATATCAACCACACTAGCCTAAACCTCTATTTGAAACCAACCAATCCCACCTCGACCCCCTTTCCTTAATCGGTTAAGCATCTTGGTGGGAAGTTGATTAGAGTTCATAGTATGACCTAAACACAATTTAGAGATCATTTGGTTATCATATATGAGATTTGTCCATTAATAAGGCTTTGAAAGTGTAAGGTCCTTTATTTGTGTTGTCTTGATTCCATTGCAAAACTCTCTTTATTTGTATTAGTTTTTGCTTAGGTGATTCTTGGAAGAAAGAAGCCTCAAATGTGAAGAAGCAACATCTTGTACAAATCTCGCCTTCAAGGGGAACATCGCATATTTGGATGCTAAGGTATCAAGATTCTTCTTCCTCTTGCAAGGCGTTAGTGCACACACACACAATTCATATATGTGTGTCCCTACATCATAGTTTAAACATTTGGTATAACACTTTCACACACATTTAGTATGCACATGCATTTATCTTATTTTTGACAATCTTGTAGAATTGCATGTTTTTCACTATCGCTTAGATATGGCATGCTTGTGTTGCATAGTGTTTATTTGTTTGTGTTTCTTATGTTTTGGACTTGTACATGATCTTACTTGATTCCTTATTGAGTTCCGATCATTTTGGTTACTCATTCATTAAGTTTCGAGTCCATACGATGAAGTTATGCTACTTTGCATTCTCATTCGTTGAGTTGTGTTCATCGTCATTTTTCAAGATGAATTCTTAACCTTTTATCAAAGTTTCATAGTCATCATTGTGCGTGAAGGAGTCATGGTTTGTAATCCAAAAATGGATTCGAATTCGGAGTTCGGATGCCCGAATACGGCTGAAGAACGTGAGAGGTGCGCGGGAGAAGCAAGCTGGCTGAAGGCCATGGCTTGGCCACCCTGTGTGCCACACGGCCAGACCACCCCTCTGGTCCTGTGTGCCACACGCGCCCCACACAGGAAGAGGGTGATGTGGCCATGTTTGATTGGTTAAAAAATCTCTTCTTTCTCCTTCCTTTAAGTACCTTTCCTTCCCTCCATTTCCAAGAACTTGAAGAACATCAAAACGAAATTTCTGCAGAATTCTTCATGATTTTCATTTTCTTATTTTGATCATAACTTCTTCATACAAACTTGAAATCAAGTGATTCAAAGCCAAAATTGTTGGTCTCGACGAGAGCTACAAACCCAAGCATTTTCAGAGCCATTTGACTTCGTTATTTTTCGTAGCACACTGATTTCGGTCCGAGGTTCTTTGGTTGTATGTGAAACTTCTTCTCTTTCAATTTCTCTTGATCATCTCTATGATTCTTTCTAATTGATTGTTGAAATATGTTGAGAAGTATGTTAGATCATATGCTAGGTTGTATGATTGATTTGTTAATTGAGTTTAGCTTTGTGATCTCTTTTGAACATATTTTTGCTAGACTTGATTTTGCTTGAAATTGCTTCTAGAAATTGATTGTATGATGTGCTTCATGTTATCTTCTAGATTCAATTTCATGATATAAGAACTAAGGTTTTTGTGACATATATTGAATATTCTAATCTTGTTCTTATTGTTTTGGCATGCTTTGATTTCTAGATAGATTTGTGATTGTGTGTTGATAGTATATTCTAGATTATCATTAAGCATGTTCATAGAGTGTGTTTGATCTACTTACTCTATTTGTGTGTGTTTGCATCATTTGCATCACCTAGATCATTGTCTTGTAATTGGTTGAAGTCTCTTATCAAGGTGAGTGAAGCCTTTGACTTGAGCAAGAAGACTTGGCTAGGAAAGGTTTCCGGATAGCCAAGCAAGAAGCCTTAGTTAGAATCAAGGTGATTTGGTTAACTAAGCAAGAAGTCTTAGCAAGGAGTTTGATACTCCGGATGGTTGAGCTAGGAGAGCTTAACTAGGATCTCTTGATCTAGATTGCTAAGCAAAGAAATCTTCCTAGAGGGTTTTTAGTCTTGGATAGGAAGTTGCTCTCTAGAGGTGTGGACACATCTTGGATAGAGAGTAGGCTTTGTGAATCACTAGCCCGAGGGTTGATTAGGATTTGATAGCTTGAAGTGGATATCATAGTGTTGATAGCTTTGAGTGTGTAAGTCCTTTTCGTATAGTGGATTTGCTTTGCCGGTGATTGTGGATTCAACCCGTGGAAGTTTCCTCTTTGAGGTTTTACCACGTAAAAACATTGTGTCTCACTTTCACTTTATATTTCTTTATCTTCCATATGTTCACTTGTATTGATTCTTTTGTATATTGATGCTTACATGAATTGATTCATATTATACAATTGTTATATCATTTCAAGTATTCATTTCATTCTTATATTCTGCATTTTTGAATATTGAAAGAATTTGGGACTATACCTATTCACACCCCCCCCCCCCCCCCCCAGGTATAAAACACTATTGCTTTAAGGGAATTTCAGAAAGCATTACCCACATTCACTAGTAACTCAATCTATCACCTAGCATCTTTATTAATTGTTTTTTCACCATTTCACTTATCAAGATCATTGAGTCTTCTCTTTTTCCTATCATTTTTGCATGTTTATTTTAGTAGTAAATTTGGTGGTTTATGAAACCACACAACTATCACATTCAATGATTTATTTTATTTTGTTTAAAATTAGTCAATTTATCTAACATAACACTTAATCTCCCTGTGGAACAAACTTGCTTACCACTTGCTAAAAATTTATATGTTAAAGGATTTTGAGTGGCTAAAAAAAGGGTTTTCAAAAGATCAAATTAAAACATCATTTTTGTGATCCATTATATGAAAAAGGACTTACACACTCAAAGCTATCAACACAATGATATCCACCTCAAACTATCATCTCCTAATCTACCCTCGAGCTAGTGAACCACTAAGCCTACTCCTTATCCAAGATGTGTCCTACACCTCTAGGAAGCAACTTCCTATCCAAGGCTCTCAAGCCTCTAGGAAGATTTCCTTGCTTAGCAATCTAGATCACAAAGATCCTAGTCAAGCTTCCCTAGTTCAACTATCCGGAGTACGCAACTCCTTACTAAGACTTTTGCTTGGCTATCCGGAACTCATTCCTAGCCAAGTCTCCTTGCTCAAATTAAAGCTTCACTTACTTTAACAAGAGACTTCAACCATTCCACAAGGCAATGATCTAGGTGAAGCAAATGATGCAAATCACAGTCAATACAACATGAAACATGTGATCAAGACATTCCATGGAACAACTAGACCTAACCATGTGAGAACACAAGTAATAAAAATCTAGATGCAAAAACATGAATTAAACCAAGAGCATGTGAAAACACCTAACACAAAAGCTCCTAGTTTCATTCATATAAATAACACTTGAATAAATCATAAACATGAATCACATATTCAAGATGCTATAAACATACACATAAATGCTAAATACATAAAATGTATTCAATGAATATTCTAGCCAAAGATTTAGATCAAGGATATAATGATAAATCAATTAAATCCTAGAAGTCTCTAAAAACACATACACAGGTATTAATCCTAGATATTATTAATCAAAGGATCAAAGAACATTTCAAGGATTATTAATCATAAAATGATTCAATCAAGTCTCAAATAATCCTAGATATCAAACTAATCACAATACAACTCTCAATCATGTGAAAATCCTAGAATCTAAGAAATTAGTTCTCATATGTCTCTAATTAGACTTTTGATGAGGTTTGATTGTGAAGCTATCTTTCTCAATAGCATTCACCATACATATACATACATATAGAAGAAGAAACCCCAAGCAAATTGAAGGTTATAAAAGAAGAAATCACAAAGATATGAACACTACCTTACAATCACGAGCTGGTTTGGTTTTCTATGTAGAACCACTAGAAAAATCAATCAAACAGCTGCAAGACCACTTGGAAAAGGTAAAGAACTCAATTACAAACAATCTCCAACTTGAATCAACCAATTCCAACTTCGTATGAGAAAGTTATGGTGTTTGAAAGGTGAGAAAAAGTTGAGAGAAAATTCTGGTGAGAATTTTTCTAATTTTTCTTATTAGAAAGAAATGGGGGGGAATGGAAATATTTAACAGGAAGAGAGAGAGAGAAGGAGGCCACCAGTCACTGGTTGCCATGTCAGCAACCCATGTGGGGCGCATGTAGCACATGTGGACAGAGGGCTGTCCAGACCATGTGTCACACGTGGCACACATGTGGACACCAATGCTTGGCCTTTGGCCGAGCAAATACCTCTCTTGCTTCTCTCGCGTTCTTCGACCGTATCTGGGCCTCCAAACTCTGATTTCGATTCCGTCTTTGAATTACGAATTATGACTCCCTCACGCACAATGATGGCTATGAAACTTTGATAAAAGGTTGAGAATTCATCTCGGAATACGACGACCAAAACAACTCAATGAATGAGAACGAAAAGTAGCGTAGCTTCATCGTTTGGACTCGAAACCAAATGAATGAACAACCGGAATGACCAGGACTCAATTAGGAATCATAAGAGATCATGTTCAAGTCTAAAAACAATAAAACAGAAACAAATGAACACAATGTCACACACATATGCCGTTTCCTAGACATAGTCCTAAAACATGCAATTAACAATGTTTATCAATATAAATCTAATGCGTTTGCATACATTACTAAGTGTGTGAAAGTATTATATAAATGTTGTTCAACCATGCAAGGACACATATGAATGTCATGTGTTTGTATGCCTATGCCTTGTAAGAAGAATGAGGTCAGTTTTACCTTAGATATGCAATGTAGCACATTCCTTTTCGAAGACACCTTGCATGATTTTGTGGCCACGTCTTTCTTTGATGCTTTGAATCATCATTCTAAGACCACTAATCAAATACAAGAAAATCATTGTTTTGATATGGAATATATGCTAAGACAAACCAAAAACCTAACACATGTCTATTTTCTTTTGCCAAATTGGATCAAGTTTTATCAAGTGTCTTTGAAAATAAGCATTAAAGAGCGGACATAGGTCGAATTCGAAAGTCAACAATTTTTGAAATTTTGTTGGCCATGTTGAGATTATAAGTCACATAGCATAAAAGGATCAGGGTTTTCAAATTATTTTGGACCTTTTTCGGTATATAGGAATATGAGAAGGATTCGATTAATACCTTTGAAGTTTTCTCCTTCGTTTGTTTTCGATTCGTTACCACCAAGCCTTCCGAGCTATGACCCGCGATCTGATAACTTGCATGTGGGCACGTCACGGATGTATTTAGGACTAGACAAAGGTTTATAGAAATTGAGAAGAAAGCATCTTGCCTTCTTTCTTCAATTCGGCCGGCCTTGCAAGAGAGAGAACAAAAAAAAAATTCTTTTTTTTTTCTTCTTTGCCTTTGCCGCACCTATTGTTTTTATATTAGGTATAGGTTGTCTTATGTTTCCTGCTAATTATATCATATATACCAGGATCCTAGGGTTTAGTTAACCAAGTAAAAATAGGATTATAAACCCTATTTTAATTCGGTCGCCACTAGGACTTGAATCAGTGACCTCTAGGATTTAAAATAATCTTTATTATTTTTAATCCTTTTGTTTTAGTCATGGTTCTAACCTGTAACCTCATATATATTAATAAATAAACAATTAATAATTCTCAATTATTAATATAATTCAATTATTAATATACTAATCAAATAATCATATTATTTAATTAATTCCTTGAAATTATTCATGTCACTTTCATAACATAATTAATTTGGAATATCCAATTAATTTACCATGACCCTTGTTACCAATAACTGTAACGGCTAGCAAGGGGACCTAATGAACCTTCAGTTTTGAGCTCCAATAATACTTAGAAAAACTAATTAAACTCTTTAATCAATATTTCATGATTATTACCATCGGAGTTACTCTACTAAAAACCCGAGGTTGCACCCTCGTAACTGTAGATGTTTTATACAAACCAAAATATCATCGATATAGCTATTACATATGGTATGATCTTCCACAAGTAGTTCATAATAAGAGTGTCATAAATTCTGTTATACCTCACTAATTATATTTTTTCCTTTTTGACAGAGGTTTGATATCAATCTGGACACTTCCTATGTGCATATTGTTGTAACCAATTTTGTGATAATGTTACATGCTATTTTTGTTTAAAAGATTGGTTGAAAAAATATTGTCATCCTGGAATTTTACATCTATTTCTTTGGTTATTTGTCCTAATAAGGTTTTGAGGTCTAGGGTACTACTTTTCTTATAAATACTATGTTTTTGGATGTTTGGTAATTGCAACCCAGATAAGTCTTTATCACTTCAATTTGTTTCATAATTTGCTATAGATTGTCCTATTACACTATCTCCTTTGTCCGGTTCTATATCGGATCTACAACTAGGTATTTTTCTTTATGTTCATCTGCTTTAAGGCTGACTATAAAGTTTGGGTAGCACTGGAAATGTATAGGTCCATAGGTGAGGATTGACTCTGCTATACCAATTATGGATTCTTTATAGTTGGTAATATGTCTTGGTATTAAAGCCTTGAGACTTATCGGAGAAGAAGGTCTAATTTAGATTAAACTTCTAGATGCAAAGTCAGTAGTCACCAGGATAGTCGTGAGTCAATAGGCAGACCTACAAACTAGCTGTGAGTCAAAACCTAGGTTTTACTCTATTTATATTTTCCCTCTACCATGTCTACAAGTATTTCTAGATACGATATAGCACCTGACAAAGGAGATAGTATAACAGGACAATCTATAGCAAACAATGAAACAAATTGGAGTGACAAAGACTTATCTGGGTGGCAATTAACAAACATCCAAAAACATAGTATTTATAAGAAAAGTAGTACCCTATACTTCAAAACCTTATTAGGACAAATAACCAAAGAAATAGATGTAAAATTCCAAGATGACAATATTTTTTTCAACCAATCTTTTAAACAAAAATAGCATGAAACATTATCACAAAATTGGTTACAACAATATGCACATAGGAAGTGTCCAAATTGGTATCAAACCTCTGTCAAAAATAGGTTTGAATAATTCCATGCTTATCTGCCTCCGCGATAGAAGAATTACAACCTATAAACAATCCATAATTGATATAGCAGAGTCAAGCCTCACCTATGGACCTATACATTTCCAGTGCTACCCAAACTTTATAATCAGTCTTAAAACAGATGAACACAAAGAAAAATGCCTAGTTGTAGATATCCAAACCCACAACTATAATTTTTTGAAAGGATCCAGTCCTTACAAACTTGTCTATAGAGTTCACTATTGTGTCCTATCCTCCAGACTTATTCCTAGTTACACACCCCCTAAAATCCCAACTGGCCAGACCATTTGCTATAACGCCTTAGAATCTATTAATATGATGGTTCCAACCCCTATCGCTTGGGAGTGTCAGATTCCTAGACAACTAGGTAAAAGAAATAGTGGATATAGACCACCCATGACAAACATAGATGACTGTATATCTGACCATGATGGTAATCTAAGGATATCATTCAGACCCATAGAAAGATCTTTCTCCAATAGGGAATCAATAGCTACTAGCAGTGGTTTGCAGACTACAAGACATGCTCTGTCCAGTAGGTCCCGATTAAACATCGCTATCTAAATACCTGACTAAACCCCTTTTCCAAAGGCTTAGAAAAAACCATTTACCATGGACAGAAAAACACACACAAGTTGTCAAAATGGTAAAAGAGCATGTCCAAAGACTACCTTGCCTTTCTATTTGCCACCCTAGCACCCCAAAAATAGTTGAGATAGATTCCTCCGAGTTAGGATATGGAGAAATCCTCAAACAAACCATTAACAGATAACTTCTGTTAGATATGTTTCAGGATCTTGGAATGATACCCAACAAAAGTATTCTACTATCAAGAAAGAAATATTAGCAATTGTTCTGGCTATACCAAAATTATAGGATGACCTGATCAATCAAAAATTTGTTTTAAAAGTTGATTGACAATCTGCAAAATTTATTTTGAAAAATGATGTTAAGAATCTCGCTTCAAAGCATATATTTGCTAGGTGGCAAGCCTTATTATCAGCATTTGATTTTACTATTGAACATATTAAAGGCTCAGAAAATAGCCTGCCAGATTTCTTTACTAGAGAATTTTTGTTGGGAAGCCCATGTGTAGCAGTAGAAAGAAAATTCAGGGCCTCAGGCAATAGAGTATTAGTCAGGGTCCCAGACCCACTATAAATCCCTATATGGCCGGTCTCAGGCTAGACTTATCATCCGACTTATCAAATGAAGACAATGCCTTTGTGACTTATCAAGGTAGCAACAGTGCTGCCATTGTGACATATGATGGAAAAAAGCCCACCCACAAAGACAAATACTCTATTGCCTCTAGCTACACACCAACTGCAACCCAACCTTTATCACCTAAACCACCCTACACAAAAACCCCTCTAACCATTTATAGATAACAAATAGTTTCCCCTCGCTAAAATTAGATTCATCATCCTTTAAGACTATAGCCTCTTCCTATATTAGCCCTCACTCGGCAAAACAAGACAAAATGGCCTTAGAAAAACAAGGAATGTACACCACGGCTTCATCATCACCTTTCCTAAAAATCAACTACCTAATCTACCACTATCATGACAAACCCTATTTTGACAAATTCTTTATGGTAGAAACACCTCTCATACTTAAGACTTATTTCAATGAACCTAAAAAACTTACGAATGCAGTCATTGATCCTTTGTTTTGCAGGATTCTTAAAGACATATTGAAAAAACATATTGAAAAGACATATCTTTTATGAGTTTATCCTCGTGGACACAGACTCTATTTATATCTCTGATGTTTTTGACAAAACCGACATAGAAAAACTTTTTTTCAGAAAGATAATGTTTTCCAAAATCATTACCCTAGATCAATAAGGGAATGATCCAAATAAAAAAATTAGGTTTTCCAGACCATTCCACATTTCTCTATGTCCAGAATCCAAGAAATTCCCTATCTTTGTTTATCTATTTCAACAAAGACTTCCCACTCAACATACCATTTTCTTCCAAATATCTTCAAAGAAGATTACCAGTACTAGGTAACACACATCGAGAGACCTAAAGAATGGGATTTCATCCCCAACCTATTTCTTTTCTTCAAACTTTTCAATCTAACATGGATCCTGATGCTTGAATATAAAATCCAAGACAAAATAGTTGGCAACGTCAATGTCCCCTATTTTGGAAGACAAACAAAAATTAAATGGTGGAGCGGTATGAATATCAAGGAACATGGAAATGACAGAGTAGCAAGATGGTTCACTGATAACCCTAGTCTCTATAACAAAAATAGTGACCAATCACAGTTCTTGATGGAAAAATCTCAAAAGCAGGCTAGGATTGCTGCTGCAAAAACTCCAGAAGAGCTTATGAAGATTGCAAAAGAAATGAAAAAGACAATGACCAGTATCTCTCAAAAATATTCAAATTCAGAAAATCATGATGAGGATGACTTCCTCAATGATGAGGACCCCACTGAAGGTAACAACTATTTCCACCATCCTACTGATGACACCTTTGACCATGACTTATCCCCTTATCAAAGACTTTAGCTTTACTAGGCTTATCTTCAAACAACATCATTACGATTATAACTTATGGTCCCCACCAAGACCCACTATGACTCAGCATCTATCTCTCCGACCTACCGTTGGCACAAAAGGACAGACATAGTACCAGATATATCATCTTTCATCCAAAGTATCAGACTATCGTAGCCTGACAACCCCATGTTCTCTTAACAGTAAAAGCAAGCAATATTTCAGTTGTATTATCATGAGTTTAACCAGAGTCATGTTGACCATGGTTACTCTAACTATAGTTATCTTTTCTATTTATGAACCTCTCCTTCGCATGTGAAGGCAGGTTGAGTTTTCCTAGTCCTTTCTCCCTCTTATGTAAATTTCCCAACCTTTGTAATCCACCTCACTTTGTAATATAATCCTTGTAATCAATAAAGTGTGTGACGTATTTCTGTACTACATTGCTATCAGACTTGTACTGTTGTTCTAAGTTTTTAATTTACTTAGAATATTCATATTTAAGTATTTTTAATTTACTTATTCATATTATTCATATCCAATTTTATGTTGCTGCTTTTGCTATATATTCTCTTGTGCTTGTTAGGATTATGCTCAATAGCAAGAGTGTAATAATGTAATTAACAATCTTTTTCATATTAATAAAGTGATTTCTGTTTTAAACAAATCTTATAGCATTTATAGTTTAATAATTGTCAAAGTAAATAATCATAAGGTCTAAAGACTATGAGAAAAGAAGAATTGTTCATACATCTGGATATGTATGTGGTAGACACAATTCTTTAGTTAGTCTTGAATATTGTTCACAACTTAAGTTAAAGGTTGGGCACCTTTATCTTGTTAAAGTTGTAGAATTCTTTTGCTAGCATTTGAGTGGGATCAAATGAGATATGATGAGTCTAAAATCATCGGAGTGTCTTCGAGCAAAAGAATCTAGTGCACTGGGTGCATTGAACAGGATCACAATGAAATACTTTATCTATAACCGTCAGTAGATAAAAGTAATTTCATTATCAGGACAATCGGAGAGTCTATCTTAATCCTGAGATAAATGATGGACTTATGGTTGCAGGTGATATCATTTGAGCTATCAATGAGTACGATTATATCGCATAGTCTATCCTCGATAGTTTGGTGATATTCATTTGTTAATCGGTAGAGGACTTCATTTATAGATATGGACATCGTGGCTACATTTATTAAATGAGAGTATAATATCATCATATGGATGTTTTGAGGTAATTGGATATTAAATCTCAACGTTGAGTTTTCAATAGTGTCTATTGAAAACATGGCTTCTGGACAAGTCAAAATATCCAAATTCAAAACGTGGTCATATGAGTAAATATGGTAACTTGGAGAGTTATAGGCGGTCTATGAACTCTTGGCGATTACTGATATTAATCACGAGGATACACTATCTCCAATATGATTGTCTAGGGTATGAATGAGGAAACATCTTCCTTTTCTGTCTTTATTTAAGAGTTCAATTTTAGCTCTTTAGTGGAATGAGTTAAAATTAATGGATCGGACCTAAGTGAATCATTTGTTGATTGTGATTAGGTTATGTCTATTGTAGCTTAAATTTAGATAGCCCGCCAAGATCCTCAATCCACACGGACTTGCATGGATCACTTGATATATTCTACCGGACCAATTTAAGGTCCATCTAGAATTGCATTTAATATATTAAGAATATAATTTGCACATTATTTATGTAATGGGCTGCTAAATTATATTTATATATTAATGGATGACATGTGGGCTTGTTTCTTTTAGTAAGAATGGGTCTAGTTCACATGTGGGCTTTTTATTTAAAGTCCTATGGATTAAATGAAATAAGAAAAATAATATTTGGCCCAATATATTATGTGGGGCGGCAAGGTGTCTTAATAGCCTTAAATATTATTTTGTTTTCATTGTTTGATTAAATAAGAATTAATTAATTTATTAATTAATTGTTTAATTAAGAAACAAATCTTTTCTGATTAGGAAATATGATTCCTATTGGTATACTATTGGTAGTAGTGTACTTAAATTAAAAGACTTGTTTGACAAGGAAATAAATAATTAATTTTATTTATTTAATCAAATAAGAAGTCTTTTTATTTTAGTCAAATAAGGAATACAAGATTTATGAGTTGGATTAGGTTTTGAACTCTTAGAAAGTGAATTAGGGTGCAACTAAAACTCCTATATTTTTGGAGTGAAAATTGCGGAAACCCTAGTCCTTTTTGGTGAAAGAATTCGGCCACCCTTAAAAGAAAAAGAAGAGAATTTCGGCCATAAGTTTTTTTGGTGCAGAAATTTTATTTTTTCTTCTTCTCAACTCATAGATAGAGAGATTTTATTCTACTAAAAACAAAAGGAAACATAGATTATTCTTTGATGGTATTCTTTTTGCTTATTCTTCAATGAGCTTGTGAATACTACATCGATTAAGGTTCACGCGAGTTTCGATCACAAGATTGAGAACTCAAAAGTGACCGGAATAATCTTAGGTTTCTTTAGATTGTTTTTGTGACTAACGAATCGGAAAAAAGTTTGTTTTATCCAATCACAGGCTTGCAATTCAAAGAAGAGGGAGACCACGCTCCTAGGTGATCCACGTTCGTGCTAGGATTAAAGATCTTGCGGATTACCATCGACGTAAGTCAATCGGATCACGTGACAAGAGGTATTCATCTTTTGTTCTTAATTATATATCTTTAATTAATCAAAAGGGTTTAAGGTTCATAAAAAGAAAAAAATTTTAAAAGCTACTAAACTTTTTTTTTAGTCTCGCTTCCGCTGCGGGTATATTTTTTCCCTATAGTGCATACTATTGTATTTGTTAGTTCTACGTCTTGGTATCAAAGCCAAGTTTTTCTAAGGCCATTTTGTCTTGTTTTGCCAAGTGAGGGCTAATATAAGAAGATGCTATAGTCTTAAAGGATGATGAGTCTGATTTTAGCGTGGAAAAACTATTTGTTATCTATAAATGGTTAAAGGACATGGGTTTTGGTGTAGGTAGTTTAGGTGATAAAGGTTGGGTTGCAGTTAGTGTGTGGCTAGTGGCAATAGAGTATTTATCTTTGTGGCTGGGCTTTTTTCCATCATAAGTCACAATGGCAGCACTGAAATATACAAACGCAGTTAAATTGCCTAAAGCATACCTAGAGGAGGGGGGTTGAATAGATTTTTACACCTTTTCAATCCCTTGAAACAAACGCAAGTTTGTCCCTCAAGGTAGCTTACATTACAACATATAAACAAAGCATATAGACAAGATAAGCATGTGATCATTAAAGCATTGTCTATACATCAACAAGAAGCAAGAGGAAGAATAACATTAAAACATAACAATAAAGAATACTTTTATTTCCAATAATGTCCAATATGTTACAAGTATCAATCAAAGAATAACTATACAAAAAAGTATCAATGTACAAAAGAATTACATATACAACTTATGATCAAAATGATTTGCTTACATATCACACTTAACAAAATATTGTTTCAAAATACATCACAAGTGAATATTGAGCAACAAGATTAAAAGATACACATATACTAATATGAAAGATAAAGATAGAAAGAATTGACATAAGAGATTTTTAACATGGTAAAACCTCCAAGGAGAAAACAATCACAGTTTGAACTACAACCATTGGATACTATATATATTGGATGATAGATTAGAAATTCCTCAAAGTGACCAACCTATGATCTACTCTCTATTGGATTCTATGTCTACCCAATCCCTATTGGAAGACAAGAAATTCCTCAATGATGCGAAACCACCATATATTGGAGTCCATGTCTAACCAACATTGTTGGAAAATTAGAAATTCCTCAAGAGTGCATACACATCCCATGTACCACTCTCTATTGGAGTCTATGTTTATTCAAATGCCCAGGCCTACCAATATTGTAGCCAACTCCCTATTCAAGGCACCCATGCCTCTAAAGAGCCTCCAATGCATAGCTATCCGGATCTTCCTAATCCTAGCCATGACTCCTTGCTTGGTTATCCAGACCTCTTGTCCTAACCAAGACTTCCTTGCTTGACTATCCGAACCTCTTGTCCTAGTTAAGACTTCTTGCTTGGTTACCAAGACCACATGTCCTAACCAAGACTTGATGCCCTTTACAAGGACTTCCTAGTGTGATCAATGAATGCAAATGATGTAAACAAGCAATTCAACATAGAACATGTGATCAATACATTCCATGGAAATTAGACTTAATCATGTGAGAATACAAGTCAAAATGTCTAGATATAAAATGTGAATTAAAACCTAGAGTATGTGAAAACACCTAACACATATGGCTCCTAATTTCATTCACAAATCCAACACTTGAATAAATCATATACATGAAGCACATATTCAAGGTATTAGAAACATACACAAAAATGCTAGAATCACAAAATATGTTCAATGAATATTCTAGCCAACATTTAGAGCAAGGATATAATTAACAATCAATTAAATTCTATTAGGCTCTAAATCCAAAATCAAATGTGCTAATCCTAGATTTGTTCAATTAAAGGATCCAAGCACATGCCAAGGTTGTTGATCATAAAATGAATCAATCAATCCACAAATAACCCTAGATATCAAACTAATCACAATACAACACTCAAGCTTGTGAGAAACTAGAATCATAGAAAACTATTTCACATTTGTCTCTAATTAGACTTGATTAGGTTTGATTATGAAGCTATGTTTCTCAATAGCATTCATCATACATGTACATACATATAGAAGAAGAAACCTCAAGATAATTGAAGGTTATAGAAGAAGAAAACACAAAGATTAGTCAAATACCTAAGAATCACGAGCTGGTTCGGTTTTGTGAGTAGCACCACTTGAAAACTCGATCAAACAGCTACAAACTCTCTTGGAAAAGGTAGAGGACTTGATTACAAAGATTCTCCAACTTGAATCACTCAATTTAGAGTCCGAATGAGAAAGTTATAGTGTTTGGAAGGTGAGAAAGTTTGGAGAGAATATTCTGCACTTTGGTTTTCAAACTTTTCTTCTTGAAATGAAATGGGAGGGAAAGGAGAAACTTAAAAGAGATAAAAGAGAAGGAGAGAAGTGATAAATCAGAGCATGCCACCTTAGCAGCCCATGAGAGGCACGTGAGCTGTTAGGATTATGCTCAATAGCAAGAGTGTAATAGTGTAATTAACAATCTTTTTCATATTAATAAAGTGATTTCTGTTTTTAAACAAATCTTATAGCATTTATAGTTTAATAATTGTTAAAGTAAATAATCATAAGGTCTAAAGACTATGAGAAAAGAAGAATTGTTCATACATCTGGATATGTATGTGGTAGACACAATTCTTTAGTTAGTCTTGAATATCGTTCACAACTTAAGTTAAAGGTTGGGCACCTTTATCTTGTTAAAGTTGTAGAATTGTTTTGCTAGCATTTGAGTGGGATCAAATGAGATATGATGAGTCTAAAATCATCGGAGTGTCTTCGAGCAAAAGAATCTAGTGCACTGGGTGCATTGAACAGGATCACAATGAAATACTTTATCTATAACCGTCAGTAGATAAAAGTAATTTCATTATCAGGACAATCGGAGAGTCTGTCTCAATCCTGACATAAATGATGGACTTATGGTTGCAGGTGATATCATTTGAGCTATCAATGAGTACGATTATATCGCATAGTCTATCCTCGATAGTTTGGTGATATTCATTTGTTAATCGATAGAGGACTTCATTTATAGATATGGACATCGTGGCTCCATTTATTAAATGAGAGTATAATATCATCATATGGATGTTTTGAGGTAATTGGATATTAAATCTCAACGTTGAGTTTTCAATAGTGTCTATTGAAAACATGGCTTCTGGACAAGTCAAAATATCCAAGTTCAAAACGTGGTCATATGAGTAAATATGGTAACTTGGAGAGTTATAGGCGGTCTATGAACTCTTGGCGATTACTGATATTAATCACGAGGATACACTATCTCCAATATGATTGTCTAGGGTATGAATGAGGAAGCATCTTCCTTTTCTGTCTTTATTTAAGAGTTCAATTTTTAGCGCTTTAGTGGAATGAGTTAAAATTAATGGATCGGACCTAAGTGAATCATTTGTTGATTGTGATTAGGTTATGTCTATTGGAGCTTAAATTTAGATAGCCCGCCAAGATCCCCAATCCACACGGACTTGCATGGATCACTTGATATATTCTACCGGACCAATTAAGGGTCCATCTAGAATTGCAATTTAATATATTAAGAATATAATTTGCACATTATTTATGTAATGGGCTGCACAATTATATTTATATATTAATGGATGACATGTGGGCTTGTTTCTTTTAGTAAGAATGGGTCTAGTTCACATGTGGGCTTTTTATTTAAAGTCCAAAGGATTAAATGAAATGAGAAAATAATATTTGGCCCAATAATATGATGTGGGGCGGCAAGATGCTATAATAGCATTTAATATTATTTTGTTTCATTATTTAATTAAATAAGAATTAATTAATTTATTAATTAATTGTTTAATTAAGTAACAAATCTTTTCTAAATAGGAAATATGATTCCTATTTGTATACTATTGGTAGTAGTATAATTAAATAGAAAGACTTGTTTGACAAGGAAAATAAATAATTAATTTTATTTATTTAATCAAATAGGAAGTCTTTTTATTTAAGTCAAATAAGGAATAAAAGATTTATGAGTTTGATTAGGTTTTGGAAATCTTTTCTAAATAGGAATTAGGGTGCAATTCAAACTAATTAATTTGGTTTGAAAATTGCGGCAACCCTAATAATTCTAGGAAGAGAATTCGGCCAACCCTAAAAAGAAAGAAGAAAAATTTCGGCCACATATATATGTACACATATAGATTTCGGCCACCCCCTAGTGCTAATGTGCAGAATTTTCTTCTTCTTCTTCTTCTCAACTCATAGTTAGAAATCTATTATTCTACTAAAAACAAAAGGAACATTGATTATTCTTTGATTGTGTTCTAGTTGCTTGTTCATTAATAAGCTTGTGAATACTATATCGATCTAGGTTCACGCGAGTTTCGATCATACGATTGAGAACTCAAAAGTGACCGGAATAATCTTAGGTTCCTTTAGATTGTTTTTGGGACTAACGAATCAAGAAAAGTTTGTTTAAATCCAATCACAGGTTTGCAATTCAAAGAGAAGGGAGACCACGCTCCTAGGTGATCCACGTTCGTGCTAGGATTGAAGATCTTGCGGATTACCATCGACGCAAGTCAATCGGATCACGCGACAAGAGGTATTAATCTTTTATTACTTTATTATATATGTTTGATTAATCAAAAGGGTTTAAGGTTCATAAAATTGGAAAAATTTTAAAAGCTACTCAAACTATTTTTTAGTCTCGCTTCCGCTGCGGGTACGATTTTTCCCTACATGAGCCTCACAGGGCAGAGGGGCTGCTGGCCCATGAGGCTCACGCACCCCACACGGCCCTCCTCCAAGCTTGGCCTTTGGCAAATGCTTGCCTCCCTCGCACTCCTCTCGCGTTCTTCGACCGTTATACGGGCCTCTGAACTCCGAATTTGAATCCATCTTTGGATTATGAACTGTAACTCCCTCATGCACAAGGACGACTATAAAACTTTGATAAAAGGTTGAGAATTCGACTCGAAATACAATGACGAAGACAACTCAACAAATGCAAACGTAAAATAGCATAGCATCCTAGTTTGGACTCGAAACCTAATGAATGAGTAACCAAAATGATCGGGACTCAATAAGAAATCATATGAGATCATGATCAAGTCCAAAAACAATAAAAATAAACACAAATAAACACAAAGTCACACAAGTATGCTATTTCCTAGAGATAGTCCTAGAACATGCAATTTCAAAATGTTTGTTAATTTGAAAATAATGCATGGGCATACTTTGTCAAGTGTGTGAATGTGTTATACTAATGGTGTACAACTATGCAGGGACACATATGTGTGTGTGTGTGTGTGTGTGTGTGTGTGTACCTATGCCTTGTAAGAGGAATGAGGTCAATTATACCTTTGTTGAGCAATTAGCTTATTCCCCTTTTTAAGACACCATCCTGCATGAAATGTAGCCGAGTCTTTCGTTGAAGCTTTAAATCATCATTTCTCATCTGGGAATTTGCTAGCAAATTCGAAACTCCTTTGAATAGGTATGATTGTCACTCTTTTGATATTGTGGCCTAGAAATCTGGTCTTAGTTTAGAATAGGACGATTTTTGGAGTGGAGACAACTAGACCTTGGTGTTTAATAGTCTTAAGGAATTTGTCAAGGTATTTCCAATGCTGGTCAACATTGTTAGAATAAATCAAAACATCATCAATATATACAATAGAAAATTCAGTATAAAGATTGAAAATCTCATTCATTATGCATTGAAATTCATTAGGGGCATTCTTTAATCCAAAGGGCATAACATTCCTTTTATACTGCCCAAAAGGGATGGTGAAAGCCATTTTATGACGGTCTTTTTCAGCAATCTAGATTTGTCAAAATCCTGATTTCATGTCAAATTTTGAAAATATGTTAGCATCATAAAGCCTTTTCATTTGGTTTGATTTGTTTGGTATGGGATACCTGATCCATTGGAGGGCTTCATTCAGGGACTTGTAATTTATGACAAGCCTTGGAACTCCCATTGCTATTTCTACATTTTTTTCGAACATAGAAAGCAGGGCAACTCCATGGTGATTTTGAAGGTCGGATAAGTCCTTTTTGCAATAGATCTTGAATCTCTTTTTTGCAATATTCAAGAAGTTCATAAGTTATTTGAATAGGTCTAGTTTTGGTTGGTATTCCTTTTTCTAAGAAATCTTTGTTGCATGGGAGATTGACAATATACTTTTTTTATATTCCATAAAGCATTAGGAAAGGAGAAACAAACCTCTTTTTCTAAGTTATTTTTGAATATCTGGACCTTGTTTTGAATCTTAGGATCTTCTATGTATTTCTTTTGTCTTTCGAATTTGAGGTTGTCTTTTAAAAAGGATAAGTGATTTTCCTTCATATTGAAATTTTTTATTTGTTGTTTCAGGAAAATGGAATTATCTTTTCCTATGTTGCTCTTCTTTAGGGTGTTCAAGTCTCTTTAAAGAACAGGGAAGGTAAAAGGGAATATAATCTTTTTTCCTAAGTATTCGGTTACTAGTCCTTCATTAGTGGTAGTAAAAGGAGTGATGAGATAAAGGAATGGTAAACTAAGAATGACATTTTGAAATAAGGTTTTGACCATAAGAAAACTAGAGTTTTAGCAAACACCGAAGTTATAGACTATAGCATTGGATAGTTTGTAGTGGATGTAAAGTTTTTGCTTATTGGCACCATATATGGATTCTGTAGTAGGTTCAAGGTATTTAGTGGGTACTAGGCCTTCTTTTATATAGTTTTGTCAGCTCCAGAGTCAATGAGGGCATTGACCCTGATATTTTTATAAGAAGAAATTATGATATCTATATCGTAATACCATTTTTGTATTCTAAATTGTTTGGTGATATTGATGAAGGTCGCACTAGGTTCCATTTCCCTATTACATATGATATTGACTAATTCTTGTTTGGGACCTACTTTACTAGTACTAGCAGAATTGTTATCTGAGTCACTATAGCTTTTAAAACTTGGTTTGGACTTTTGCCTTTTTGTCTTGGCCTTATTCGAATTTGCTATCTCTTGTTGTAACATTTGGGTGGAGTATTTTAAGTCTTTTATTTGTTCTTTAATGTTTCGGATTTCTTTTTGGAGATCAATGATTGTGATTTTCCTTTGGGTGTTATGGAATTTATGTAGGACATTCTGGTCAAAGTCTGGGGTGATGTAAATGCCTCACTTTTGATTGGCTTAATTCGTCGACAAAATCACAATGGGGTTCAATCTTGTAAGGGTAGCTTAGGAATGAAGAAATTCTACTCAAATGCTTAAGGACCTCATTGTGGACTTCAAGAGCTTAAAGGAAGGTAGCTACTTGATCTTGACCCTCAATGTGAAGAGATTTAGTTGCGCACACACATATTTCATGATCTTACATGTTCTTTATACGATGTTGTGTGATTAGTGTTGTTGCCTATTCTTTTTCATGCATGATCACTCTATCATTTTGTATTTGTTCTTTGCCATGATTTTTTGTCTTGAAATTTGCATGAAGCCTTTTCTAGAGGATATTTTTTACCTCTGATCGCTCCCAGGACCACTGTGATTTTCTTCACAGCACTAGGACAACGGTTCGCTGACAGAGCATACCGTTCATGAACCGCTGTCATTTTCTCGATAGTGGTGGCCTTGGTAGAGCGAACTGCTGCCGTGACTGCTGCAGCTTTGGTAGCGGTACAGGTAGTGGTCGTCTGCGGCGTTTCGTTTTCCTTGACTCAAAAATGCCACTTTGGGTTAGATCTTATATATATATATATATATATGTCTTGTTTGCCTTGGCTCGTTTTTAGAGAAAAAATTACATTTTTTTTTTAGAGCTATTAAGTGTCTTCAAAGCCAAGGTATCAAGATTACATTTTGATTACTCAAAACACAAAAACCCATTATACTTGTATGTTTCATTCATCATCTAGCATGTTCTAGTTTGATTCTCATAGGGTTTTCATATTTGCTCACATGACTTGTAGTTAGAACATCACTTGCATCTCTTCACATGTTCTTTCTCTACAAGATAGCTCATTTATTACTTGACTAGGTTCAAGATTGCTACTTTATGACTTGACTTAGTTTCAAGATTGTGTTATTGTGTTTTGTGAGTTGTATTGTGATAACTATTGCCTATAGGGTTTGTTTTGCTCATATAGCTAGGTTGTATGAATTTCATATAGCCATATGATATCTAGGAATGTCTCTAACATGTTCATCTATGCCTAGATAAGCTTAAATGTCTAACCTTGCATTTTAGCATCTTGAATATTGCACATATTCACACTAGGTTGTTTTATCTCTTCATTTAGAGTCAAGTCTTGTAATTGCTTTTTGGTAGTGTGCAAGCAATGAACTAGATTCACTTTTAAAGGCCCGCGGGTAGCAAAGACGGATTAGTAATCGTAAGTGTGATGCGGTCAACCTAGATTGTAATCGTATTTGCAATTAGTGGATTGAGGTTCTGGTGTGGTGCATAAAACAGCCCGTGGTTTTTTCCCCGTGTGGATTTCCACGTAAAAATCTCATGTCATTTACTTTCTGCATTCTCCACACTTGATTTTAGTTATTGACTAGTTGGGATTTGTTTTGTAATCTTGTCTAATCTTGAAAATTGGTAAAAAGGGATTAAAATCTATTCACCCCCCTCTAGATTATATTAGGACTTGTTTATATGTATTTTCAATTGGTATCAGAGCGGGTTCCTTAACATAATTAGGAGATCTCTTGCTCTTGTTAGAGTGATTTGCATTTGTTTGCATTTTTTTTCTTGTTTTTTATGTGTTCATCTTGTTTGTGTAAATGCCATTCTCACCCAAACACAATGAGTGGAAATAGAATTGGAGGTGAGGGTGCCTCTAGCACAAGACCTCTCTTGCTCAATAGGGTCAATTACACATCATGGAAGGGTAAAATGGAAGCATATGTTTGCCAAATTCATGACTGGGCATAGATGGCAATTGAAGATGGGTACACGCCACCTATGATGACTCCTATGGGAGATGGAGAGGAAGTCCCCAAGCCAAAGGCACGATGGACCCCTCAAGAGTTTGAGGCTTCAAAATGGAACAACAAAGCCATGCACGTAATCCTATGTGCCATGGATGACAATCAATACAAACTCATTCAAACTACAAGGATAGCTAAGAAAGCTTGGACATATTGGAGACGGCTCATAAAGGAACCAAGGTGGTAAAGGATTCCAAGCTCCAAGTCCTCCAAACACAATTTGAGACCATAAGGATAGAGGAGGATAAGTGCTTCAATGACTTCCAAGTGAAGCTTATGGATATAGTGAATCAAAGTCACCAACTTGGTGATCCTTACTCGGATAGAAGAATCAAGCAAAAGATCATGAGATCACTTCCCAAGAGGTTTGAATCCAAAGTGACAGCATTGGAAGAAAAAAGTGACTACTCAAAAATGAAGCCAAGTGAAGTTATTAGAAGGCTTTTGGCCTATGAATCTAGAAAAGGGTCCTACTTCTACACCTTCAAAAAAGTAAAAGAGTCTTACCTTGAAGAGCATCAAGGTAGAAAAGGATAAAGAAGACTCGGATGAAGAAATTGTGTCGATGGCAACGAAGTTCAAGCAATTTATGAGGTTTGAGAAGAAAGGGTTTGGCTCTAAGGGCAAGTTTGTGAAGAAGAAGGCTTCTTTCAAGAAAGTGGAGCAAACTTAAGAGAAGGACCATAAGAAGGGTGTCCAATGCTATGAGTGTAGTGGCTTTGGACACATTGCTCCCGAATGTGCAAATTTGAAGAATAAGAGAGGAAAAGTCATGGCGGTGACTTGGAGTGATAATGATGACCTAAAAGAGGAAGATAAGTCTTCGGATGATGATGAAGACCAAGTTGCCAACTTCATTGCTTTCTCATCCTCTCACAATAGCAATGAAATCATGAGTGATAAAGAAGAAGAAGAGGATAAGCAAGAAGAAAGTGACTCAAATAGTGGTAGTCACTCATTAATGTCCAACTTTGAGTTTGATGAAGAAATGGACTATGATGACTTCATGAGATTCTTTGAGAACTCAAGATTGAAGAAGAAAAAAGAGATACAAAAGTTGAAAGGGGAGAAGCTTGAATTAACTTCCAAAGTGACTCATTTGAGCAAGGAAATGAGTAAAGCAAAAGAGTTAGAAGAAGAATTGAAGATAGAGCTAGTCTTGGCTAAGAAAAATGAAGAAAGCTTAAGGAAAGAGCTCATGGAAGCAAGAGGGTTGATTGCTAAGATGACTTCTGGAACTGAGAAGCTTGACAAGATGCTTTCTTGTGGGAAGAGTCCTTGTGACAAAAACAAGTTATGATATGTGGAAGAAATGGAAGCCACTCCCTTGAAGAAGACAACATTTGTCAAGAGCAAAGAGGTTGAAAGTGCTCAAACCCCTCAACAATCAACTAAGTGGGTTGAAGTTGGTGAATCCTCAAAGAAAGCACAAGCAAGGATTCCAACAAGAGCCCCACCACAAGCCTAGACCTCCATAACAAAGACATCCACAAGCAAGACCTCCTCAACCAAGAACTCCACAATAAAGGATCCCACAAGCTCAACATGGGGTCTTTCATGCTCAACCAAGGAGACATACCAACTTTGCTCAACCACAAAGGAGAGAGTTGCCTCAAAACCCAAGAGCAACTCAAAATAAAAGGAGGCCACAAATGCTTGCACAAGGCTATGGTATGAATTCCTATTTTACTCCTACTTGCCATTTTTGTGGAATTGAAGGCCACATTAGGCCTAATTGCTTTAAGTATATTAAATTGTGTAGAAAAGAAAGCATGATTGAGAAAAATATGCTTAGAAGAGCCACAATGCATGCTCCCAGGAAATTTAGAGACAATGGACCAATGGCTCCTAGGAATGACCATGTTTCACCTAGGATGAATAGAAATGATGATTATTATTGCTATGTGGCCCAAGTTGCATTGAAAGCAAATGCCTCCAAAACTTGGCACCTTGATAGTGGGTGTTCTAGGCACATGACAAGAAACAAGAGTTTTTTTAAAACTCTTGTAATGGAGGATGGTGGATTCGTCACCTTTGGTGATAGGTCAAAGAAAAAGGTTATAAGGAAAGGTAATATATCTATTCCCGGTTTGCCCTCCTTGCCCAATGCTCTTTATGTAGATGGCTTGCAAGCCAATCTTATTAGCATATCAAGTGATGAAGGCATTTTGGTTACGTTTGGTAAGGTCGATTGCTCTATTCTTAAAGAAAATGGGCAAGTTTTGTTGAAAGGCAAGAGATCAAGTGACAATTGCTATTGTCTTGAGTCTAATCTCATCTCTTGTAACTTGTCCACTAGTGAGCAAGTTGAAGTGTGGCACCAAAGATTTGGTCATATGAACTATAGGGACTTGAAAGTCCTTGATAGATTGAATGTTATTAGAGGCATTCCCAAGCTTGGGAAAAAGATTAAGGGTGTTTATGGACCTTGTCAACAAGGCAAGCAAACCAAGAGTGTCCATAAGAAAGGCAAATACCTTTCCACCAAAGAGCCATTGGAGCTTCTCCATATGGACCTTATGGGTCCTATTCAAACCGAAAGCTTAGGTGGTAGAAGGTACATTCTTGTTGTTGTAGATGACTTCTCTAGGTTTACATGGACTTACTTCCTTAGAGAAAAGTCCGAAGCCTTTGAGAAATTTAAAAATGCTTTGTGTCAAAATTCAAAATGAGAAAACTTCTCACATTAAAAGCATTAAGAAAATTAGAAGTGATCATGGGAAAGAGTTTGAAAATGCTAGCTTTGAAATTTTTTGCAATAGCTTAGGCATTTCCCATGAATTTTCGACCTCCAGGACTCCTCAACAAAATGGTGTTGTTGAGAAGAAAAATAGAGTCCTCCAAGAGATGGACCGTGTCATGTTGCTTAGCAACAAAGTCCCTAGAAATCTTTGGGTCGAAGTAATTAATACGGCTTGTTACATAGGGAATAGAATATTCCTTAGGCCAGGGACTAAACAAACATCCTATGAGTTATAGAAGGGTAGAAAACCCAATGTGAGCTACTTCCACATCTTTGGAAGCAAGTGTTATATACTTAATGACCGTGATCAACTTGGCAAGTTTGATGCCAAGAGTGATGAGGGTATTTTTATTGGATATGCACTTAATAGCAAGGCCTATAGAGTCTTTAATCGAAAGACTCGAAGTGTGATGGAATCATCAAATGTTGTCTTTGAAGATTGTAGGCCGCCCAAACATGATGACCATGAGGAGGATGTTTGTGAGATTGATGACCTTCCCTTGAAGGAGTGTGGTGAGACTTCAAGTGATGTGAAGTCAAACCAAGATGAAGAGGATGATTTACCTCTTAATAGAGTTCCTCCTTTTGACTATAATGAACCCGGTCCTTAGGTTAGGAAACTCCATGATAACGATGATATCATTGGAGAGGTTAGAGAGGGTGTTAGGACTAGACGTCAAATAGCTAATCAAATTAGCTACACTTGCTACACCTTTAAAATAGAACCCAAAAAGGTGGATGAGGCCTTGAATGATGAATATTGGGTTCTTGCCATGCAAGAAGAACTAAACCAATTTGAGAGAAATGAGGTTTGGACTCTTGTTCCTAGACCTAAAAACACCAATGTCATAGGCACTAAATGGGTGTTTATGAACTAATCCAATGAGGATGGCAACATTGTGTGAAACAAGACAGGGCTTGTTGCACAAGGGTACTCTCAAATTGAGGGTATTGACTTTGAGGAGACATTTGCTCCCGTTGCCCGCTTAGAGTCCAATAGGCTTCTCTTGTCCATTTCTTGTGTGTACACGTTCAAATTACACCAAATGGATGTCAAGAGTGCCTTCCTCAATGGCTTCTTTCATGAGTAAGTGTTTGTTGAGCAACCCAAGGGGTTTGTGGATCCACACCACCCATCTCATGTCTATCGCCTCAAGAAGGCTTTATATGGGTTGAAACAAGCACCAAGGGCTTAGTATGAGCGCCTCACTCTCTGTCTTGTTGAAAATGGCTACTCTAGAGGTAGTGTTGACAAAACCTTATTCATCAAGTGCACTAAAGATGAGCTATTCATAGCTCAAATTTATGTTGATGACATTGTATTTGGTTCCACCAACAACTTAAAAGTTCAACAACAATTTGTTGATGTCATGTCTCATGAATTTACTAAATTACTTCCTAGGCTTGCAAATTAAGCAAATGCATGATGGGATCTTCATATCCCAAGCTAAATATGCCAAGAGCTTAGTGAAGAAGTTTGGCCTTGAGAATGACAAACATTATGACACACCTATGAGCACCACCTTGAAACTAAGCAAAGATGCAAGTGGAAAGGATATGGAGCAAAGTCTATATCGTGGCATGATAGGAAGCTTGCTTTACTTGACCGCAAGTAGGCCCGATATAGCATTTATTGTGGGTGTGTGTGCTAGGTACCAAGCTAATCCCAAGGAATCTCACCTTGTTGCAGTAAAGAGGATCATTCGGTTTGTGAATGGTACCTCAAACCATGGGATTTGGTTCTCCTTTGACACTAATCCAAGTCTTGTTGGATATAGTAATGCCAATTGGGCAGGAAATTGTGATGATAGGAAAAGCATATCGGGCGGTTGCTTTTTCGTTAGGAACAATTTGGTTTCTTGGTTTTGCAAGAAACAAAACTCTATTTCCCCATCCACGACTGAGGCGGAGTACATTGTCACCGGTAGTGCTTGCACTCAATTGATTTGGATGAAACAAATGCTAGCCAACTATGGCTTGGGGCAAGGTACTATTACTTTATTTTGTGATAACATGAGTGCCATCAACATTTCAAAAAATCCCGTCCAACATTCTAGGACTAAGCACATTGACATAAGACATCACTTCATAAGAGAGCTAGTTGAGAGCAAAACCATTGCATTGGAACATGTGGAAACAAATGACCAACTAGTGGATTTGTTTACAAAACCCTTAGATTTGGAAACCTTAGCAAGTCTATTGGGATTTGTCTCTTAGGTTGAAGTGGTTTGTCTTGACCATATGGGGAGCTTGAGCATAGTTGCATAATTATGCATTGTGCTACATTGATATATTTTATACCTCTTTCTTAATTGCTTGAGATGATGGGTTGTACATGCTTATATATATTTTGCTTACAATCCATGTCATATTTATGCTCAAACATGCATTTTTGGAATAGGAAATATACTTTGGAAGTAATTTGTGAATGATCTTTAATTGATTCCTATGACATGCTGATTCTTTTTGTTGTCATGCTTAAATGTGAAAAGTATGATATGCTTGATTGCTTTATCTTGAATGAAAAATTTGTATGCAAAAGCAAACTTTGAGACTCCAATTAATAAGGATCTTAAAATCCAAAGTCTCTCTTTCTTTATTTGTAGAACAAGGTTACTATCATACGGGTATCTCACCCGAAAAAATTAAATAGGGTGCAAAGTCGCTCATGTCTTGTTTTGCATATAAAGTTGGATATAGTGGCTCTTTAAAATTTGAAATGCTTAATCTCTATATCCTTGTTTTTTCCATGACAAAGGGTGAAATTGGTTTGAATTCCTTTAGGAAATCTTTGTTGTTTACTTTGCAAAATACCATTGCTTTTGAACTTGAATGCAACATGTCTTGCATGCAAAGCATCCTTGTCACACATTTTTTCTTCAAATAAAACTCCTTGATCTCTCTTACTTAATTGAGTTGTATAAAATTTCTTATATGATTATGCATATGTGTTTGTGCTACAAGCTCTCCTTGCTAATGCTTGCCTATTAGGAGAGACTCCATTTGCCTATCTCCTGACAAAAATGGGAGTAAGGTTGGGGAGAAAATGTTTTCTCGGCATTGCATTTGGGGGGAGTTGAGAGATAGAGTAACCCATGTTAGGAGTTGATGCATTTAGGGGGAGTTGCATTGCATTGCATGATTACATTATTTGATTGTATTTATTTTTGTTTCGGCAATTGCAATTACTCTTGTTACAAGCACCTCTCACATACTTGTTCTTGAAAGGTATTTTTCTTGTTGATTGTGTGTAGGTTGGAATTTTCTACAAGCTTGGAAGTGACTTGAAGATGTTCAAGATTTAGACTAGGGCTTAATTGTAATGTAGAAAATTTTGTTGACCATTTTTTTTGTTTTTGTGAGCTTGCTTTGTGAATGTTGATTTTGTCATGAAATAGCCAAAAGGGGAGATTGTAAGTGCCTCACTTTTGATTGGCTTATTTCGTCGATGAAATCACAATGGGGTTCAATCTTGTAAGGGTAGCTTAGGATTGAAGAAATTCTACTCAAATGCTTAAGGACCTCATTGTGGACTTCAAGAGCTTCAAGGAAGGTAGCTACTTGATCTTGACTCTCAATGTGAAGAGATTTAGTTGCACACACACACACATTTCATGATCTTACATGTTCTTTATACGATGTTGTGTAATTAGTCTTGTTGCATATTCTTTTTCATGCATGATCACTCTATCATTTTGTATTTGTTCTTTGCCATGATTTTTGGTCTTGAAATTTGCATGAAGCATTTTCTAGAGGTTATTTTTTACCTTTGATCGCTATTAGGACTGCTGTGATTTTCTTCATAGCGCTAGGACAACGGTTTGCGGACAGAGCAGACCGCTCCCTGAACCGCTCCCTGAACCGCTCCCAAACCGCTATCGTTTTCTCCGCAGCGGTGGCCTTGGCAGAGCGAACCACTGCGGCTTTGGCAGCGGTACAAGCAGTGGTCGTCTGCGTCGTTTCATTTTCCTTGAATCAAAATGACGCCACTTTAGGTTAGATCTTATATATATATGTCTTGGTTTCCTTGGCTCATTTTTAGAGCAAAAATTACATTTTTTTTAGAGCTATTAAGTGTCTTCAAAGCCAAGGTATCAAGATTACATTTTGATTACTCAAAACACAAAAATCCATCATACTTGTATGTTTCATTCATCATTTGGCATGTTCTAGTTTGATTCTCATAGGGTTTTCATATTTACGCACATGACTTGTAGTTAGAACATCACTTGCATCTCTTCACATGTTCTTTCTCTACAAGATAGCTCCTTTATTACTTGACTAGGTTCAAGATTGCTTCTTTATGACTTGACTTAGTTTACAGATTGTGTTATTGTGTTTTGTGAGTTGTATTGTGATAGCTATTGCCTATAGGGTTTGTTTTGCTCATATAGCTAGGTTGTATGAATTTCATATAGCCATATGATATCTAGGAATGTCTCTAACATGTTCATCCATGCCTAGATAAGCTTAAATGTCTAACCTTGCATTTTGGGCATCTTGAATATTGCACATATTCACACTAGATTGTTTTATCTCTTTATTTAGAGTCAAGTCTTGTAATTGTTTTTTGGTAGTTTGCAAGCAATGAACTAGATTCACTTTTAAAGACCAACGGGTAACAAAGACGGATTAGTAATCGTAGGTGTGATGCGGTCAACCTAGATTGTAATCGTATTTGCAATTAGTGGATTAAGGTGTTAGGATTATGCTCAATAGCAAAAGTGTAATATTGTACTTGACAATCTTATCATATTAATAAAGTGATTTTTGTTTTAACAAAATTCTTATAGCATTTATAATTATAGTTATCAAAGTAAATAATCATAAGGTCAAAAGACTATGAGAAAAGAAGAATTGTTCGTACATCTGGATATGTATGAGGTAGACACAATTCTTTAATTAGTCTTGAATAACGTTCACAACTTAAGTTAAAGGTTGGGCACCTTTATCTTGTTAAAGTTGTAGAATTCTTGTTAACCACCAAAATTGGCGAAGGACCAAAGAAGAATTTTCTACCTCGACACATAGAAGATATGGGAACCCAAACACCATCCAGCTACCCCGATAAAAAGGGGACCCCGACTTATCCTAGTGTACATCCCATCCAGCGGGGTCCAACCCAGCCATTCCCTAGCTTCCCATAGACCCCACAGTATCCCGATACATGGTTGCACCCCATACCCTGATTCACAGTTCAGTATCCAGTACCCCGATTCAAAGTACGGCGTGCAGCCTCCCAAGTCCGACACAAAGCTCCACCAAGTACCCCGTTATAGCCTCGCCTTGTTTCAACCCTCAAGTAGCAACAGGATGCTTAATATTTCACACCTCCTAGTGGAATCAACCCGCCAAGTAGGAAGGTACCAAGCTGCAAGACTCTCATGCTAGAATTGAAAGCTCCATAAAAACTTATTAAAACGTCGCCGTCCAGTCAAAACAGAGGAGATGTACTCCTTCCTGCCAACTAAGAATTCTATTTTAAACAGGTCAACTCAGTCAGAATCCTCCTAGGAAGGAAAGATTTGCTTACGAGATTGACTCCTCCTAGGAAGGAAAGACTAGATTCTACACGAAAAAGCTCCGAGATTATCTCCTAAAAGGAAGGAGGTCCTGCAATTGCCAAACCCTAGACTGAAACTATAGGAGTGCATGGCAAGTAACAGGACCTATATATACAACAGGTTTTTACATCAGTGAAAAAAAAAAAAAAAAAAAAAAAAACCCTACGTTGAGTTCTACTTATCGACTGGTACGAGTTTGCCACCATCATCTCCATTTCTCACTGTTCGCCACCACCATCTCCATTACTCACTAAATCTTCAAACTTTACGATTAGCCTAGAAAAACATAACTCATGTAATTGTAATGAAAAGTGATGATCAATAAAGAGCATATTTTGTTTGTTTTATTGTGATCCAAATCGTACGTTTATCATAAGAGGACACAGTCAGTATTAAACTACGTGATACCCCTCCGACCAAGATCAATCTTGATCTTGGTCCCCTTAAAGTCGTTATTTAGAATTTAACCCCAGTGACGATTTTTCGGTAACACTTTTGGCGCCGTCTGTGGGAACTTTACATCCCAACCAACATCTAAACAGCCTAGTTCTGCCTAGAAATCTTCAGAATGAGACTCCGATCCTCCCAAGGTCATCCCGATCCATCAGGAACCTAGTCCCTCGCTTCCACTGAAAAAGCCCAGAGGCGGGGTAAAGGAACCAGGAACTAGAATTCGCCACCAGTGCCTCCACCAGCTACAGGCCCTTTGCCTTAAGACCCCGCCAGGCAAGAAGTCAATCGGGATGTCCTAGAATAGCACGCGGCAGCATATGTAAAAGCCATCCGTCTCCGGATGATAGCCTAGGGAATCCCTTTTGAAGCAGCCGGGATTCCAGGAGACACTGGCCCAAGTACCTGGGTACCAGTGTTTGATCGACTGGGTCCACCTCTTCCAGTCCGACAGACAGATCTTAAACCCAGACTAGTGAAGTCCGCAATTGAGGTTCCCCCTAGGAGAGCCCAGTCTCTACCAAAACCGAGGGCAAAGGAGAAGGATCCACATCTTGATTCCGAAGGAAGCGCCAGATCCCAAAAGAGCTCCAGAGAGAGACATCAGAGAGCTAAACGGAATGAGGTGGTCATTGATTTAGAAACTTCAGACGAAGAAGGCTCAGTAGCTCAGTCCGGAACCAAGAAATCCCAGCACCTAGAGGACCAGATGGCCAAGATGGCAAAGGAGTTGGAGTAGTTAAAGAAGGGAAAGCACCAAGGAATCTGGAAGAACCCCTTGGGTGAGATGAATGCACCTTTCTCTAATAGAGTCAGATAGGTGAGGTTACCTACCAAATTCAGGATGCCCTCTGAAAAATACTCCGGGACAGAGGACCCTGTCAGCCACCTGGAAAGTTTTGTCCACCAGATGGAAGTACAAAGCGCGACCCAGTATTGCTCATGTAATGGGAGTTGTGAGCTGATACATGTGCAATCTAGGCAAGCAACATTGGCAAGTAGTAAAGTGGATCCTAAGATACATGCGGGGTACGAGAGAGAAGTGTCTAACCTTCAGAAAAGATGAGCTCAAGCTATAAGGTTATGTGGATTTTGATTTTACTGGAGAGGTGGATCACAGGAGGAGCACCTCCAAATATGTTGTAAGTGCCTCATTTTTATTGGCTCATTTCATGACAAACCACATTGTGGGGGTTTAAAATGTAAGGGTAGTTTAGGGCTTGAAGGTACAATCACTTGTGCTTAATCTTAATTGAAGAGATTTAGTTGCACACACACTTAGCATATTTGCATATGAGTGCATTCTCTTCACATATCACTTTTCACACTTGCACCTCTTTGTTGTATTTTGTTGTGTGATAGTGTCTTGTAATTTGTTTCCATTATTGAGAATTAAGTCTTGTGACTACCGGTGTGTAGTGCTCAAGCAACTTTGATCTAGGTTCACTATTAAAGGTCTGCGAGTAGTAATGGTGGGTTAGTGACCGTGTAGGGTTTGACGTGGTCAACCTAGGTTGTAAACACCATTACAAGTAGTGGATTCGAGGATCGTGTGTGGCGCACATATCAGCCCGTGGTTTTTTCCTTGTTGAAGGTTTCCACATAAAAATCAAGTGTTTTTTAAATTCCGCACTTTTACTTGATTTTTATTGTTTGTTGAAATGGGTTAATTGTGATTAATTTTGACTAATCGAAAAATTGGTAATAATCGGTTAACAACCCATTCACCCCCCCCCAGGTTGTTTTAGACACACGCGAATATATATATTTTCATATGTGTTGAAGATAGGGAGTACCGCTATTAGTTTTGAAAATATATATTACATATTGCTCACGTGTGTCTAAAACAACCTAGAGGGGGTGAATGGGTTGTTAATCCGATTAGTTACCAAATTTTCGGATTAATCAATATTCAAAAATAAACCCAATTTAACAAACAATAAAATGAAGTATGAATTGCTGAAATTAAAGAACACTTGATTTTTACATGGAAACTTTCAACAAGGAAAAACCACGGGCTGATATGTGCGCCACCACACACACGATCCTTGAATCCACTATATGTAATGATGATTACAACCCTAGGTTGACCTCTATGTAGGGAAAAACGTTTGCACGCGGCGGAAGCGAGACTAAGATGAGTTTAGTATATATATTTTTTTTTTAAAAATTCCCATATTGAACCTTAACCCTTTAATTAATTAAACATATATACAAAAAGATAAAATACTTTTGTTGCGTGATCCAATTGACTAGCGTCGATGGTAATCCGTAAGATCTTCCAAACCCGATCACGAACGTGAATCACCTAGGAGCGTGGTATCCCTTCTTTTGAATTACGAACCTGAGAATGGACCACAAAAAACTTTTCTAATTCTATTAGTCACAACAAACTCCAAAACGTTGCTAAGAATGTTCCGGTCACTTTTGAATTCACAATCGTTAGATTGAAATTCACGTGAACCTTATTCAAAATTGTGCACAAGATCTCCTGATGTTAAGATCACTAGTGCACTATCGAAATAAGAACAATTCTTTTCTCACAACCCCTCTTGGCCGAAATCTCTCACTAGTCTTAGAGTAGGATTTTATTTTTCCACTTTAACAAAAGAAAATTAATTCTTCAAAGGCAAAAACTAAGGTTGGCCGAAATTCATCCCTTGTGTTATATAGGGACCAAATTTTTTTCCCTAATTTATTTTGGGTTGCCGTATTCTAGCCTTGTCCAACAAGGTGATCACCAAAGTCCTTTTCCAAATAGGATTTGTGTTTCCACAAAAGACTTCTTAGAATTCAAACCCTAATCTAACTCTTTAGTGAATTTTGTGACTATATAAAAGACTTCCTAATTTGACTAAACAAATAAAATCTTTTATATTTAATATACTTCTAATAGTAGTATACTACTAGGAACCATATTTCCTAATCAGAAAAAGATTTGTTTCTTAATTAAATAATTAATTAACATATTAATTAATTTCCATTTAATTAAATAATAAAATAAAACAATATAATAGGCTTAAAAAAATAGCCTTGCCGCCCATGACTATAACATGGACCATATATTGTTTTTATTAAATTCATTTGGACTTTAATAAAAAAACCCACATGTGAACTAGACCTATTCTTACTAAAAGAAATAAGCCAACATGTCTTTCATTAATATATTAATATAATTAAATAGCCCATTAAATAAATAATGTGCAAATTATATTCTTAATATATTAAAAACAATTCTAAATGGACCCATAAATAGTCCGGTAGAATATATCAAGTAATTCATGCAAGTCTGTATGGATTGGGGATCATGGCGGGCCTATCTAAATTTAAGCTCCAATAGACATAACCCAATCACAATCAACAAATGATTCACTTAGGTTCAATCTATAAATTTTAGTTCATTCCACTAAAGAACTAAAATTGCACTCTTAAATAAAGATGAAATAAGTAAACGATTCTCATTCATACCCTAGACAATCTTATAGGAGATAGTGAATCCTCATGAAGAATATCAGTAATCGCCAAGAGCTCATAGACCGCCTATAGCTCTCCAAGTTACCATATTTACTCATATGACCACACTTTGAACTTGGATATATATTATGACTTGTCCAGAAGTCATCTTTCAATAGACACTATAGAAAACTCAACGTTAAGATTTCATATCCAAAACCACAAAGCATCCATATGATGATATTCTATTCACATTTAATAAATGGAGCCACAATGTCCATATCTATAAATGAAGTCTTCTATCGATTAACAAATAAATACCACCAAACTATCGAGGATAGACTATGCTATATAATCGTACTCATTGATAACTCAAATGATAACACTTGTAACCATAAGTCCATCATTTATCTCAGGATTAAGATAGACTCTCCGATTGTCCTGATAGTGAAAAGACTTTTATCTATTGACAGTTCTAGAAAAAGTATTTCATTGTGATCCAGTTCAATGCACCCAGTGCACCAAATTCTTTTACTCGAAGACCCTTCGATGATTTTAGACTCATCATAACACATTTTATCCCACTCAAATGCTAGTAAAATAATTCTACAACTTTAACAAGATAAAGGTGCCCAACCTCTAACATGAGTTGTGAACGTTATTCAAGACTAACTAAAGAATTGTGTCTATCTCATACATATCCAAATGTACGAAAAATTCTTCTTTTCTCATTGTCTTTTGACCTTATGATTATTTACTTTGACAATTATAATAATAGATGCTATATAAGATTTTGTTAACAAACAGAAATAACTTTATTAATATGAAAAGATTGTCAAGTACAATATTACACTCTTGCTATTAAGCATAATTCTAACACTCTAGTCACACCATTCTCGGTTACTAATCCACCACTACTGCCCGCAGGCCTTTTATAGCAAACCTAGACCAAAAGGTGCTTGAGCACTACACACTGGTAGTCACAAGACTTAACTCTCAACGAAGAGATCAACAACCTATGTGAATATGATAATATTCTAAATGTAAATAATGCTAGGCTACACTAAATGCTTAACTAGATGTTATAATGCAAATCAACACTCTAGTTATCAACAATGCCTACATGCTTATGCATGAGGACTCAATTAGATGCAAAGTGATTCTAGCAACCTAATAGTCAACAAACAAGGCCAACTCAACACAAGTTGTCAATATACATGGCAATGACAATAAATGCAATTAACTAATGAAATCAATGAGTCCTAATCAATAATGCCTAAATGCAAAGCATGCATCCTTGGCTAGATTTTATCAATCACAAAACAATCCTAGCTATCAGTAAACAACTCATCTCAACCAACAATCAAAGTCTCAAGCATGCAGGGAATAACAATAAGTAAAGGAGACATGCATTTAATTAACAAATAAATGCTAAACCTAGGCAAACATGTCATAAGAATGAAATAAGAAGTTCTAGGACATGTAAAAGTTACCTAGTCAAAGAAAAACATGAAGGCCCATTCTTGAATGATGCTAAGAAGATGCTAGATGCACATGGGAAGTGTTTGGTTGAGTAAAGGTGATTTCTTGGGAGCTTCTCTCTCTAGGGTTTGAGTTTCTCTCACTAAGTTCAGTTTTTGAGCCCATAAAAAAAATCTAGGAAGAAGGTAATACTAATATAGAAGCCCTAGATGAAGTGGTATCGTTTTGGAAAAAACAGTCCAAAACCTATCAGGTTTGTTGGTGGTGCGCTGGTCAACCAGCGCACCTACACCAATGTACAGTTTTTATATGTAACGTGCACTGGACAAGTGGCACAACTGAAGGGCGCAAGACCAGCGGCACACCTCTAGGGAAGTTAAGCTGGTAAGGCTACGCCTGACGACCAGTGCAAGACTAGTGCCACACCTCTACCAAGGTTGCACTGGTGCTGTGCATGTGGACTGGTGCAATGCGCGGGCCAGCGCGGGTCAGGGCACCAGCGCACAGACATAAACTCAACAAAACAAAAAAGAAATGTGCAAGTGTGATATGTGAAGATAAACATACAAAAAGCAATAATCACAAATGCATGCTAGAGAGTGTGTGTGTGCAACTAAATCTCTTCAAATAAGGGTTAAGCACAAGTGATTATACCTCCAATGAGTTCTTGTGCTTGAGGGTTTGAAATCCAAATAAGCTTGATCACGAACAAACGACGCCCTAAACTACCCTTACATATTAAGCCCTACAATATGGTTTGTCATGAAATAAGCCAATCAAAATTAAGGAACTTACAAGTTTGGTTTCTCAGTTGCAAAAGATAGTTACTATATCTAGAACTAAAGCGAAGTATGTGGTTGTGATGGAGGCTAGCTAGAAGCTGATATGGTTACATGGATTGTTAGCAAAGTTGGGATTTAATTAGGTGATGAATGTGTTGCATAGTAATAGTTAAACTGCGATACACTTGGCCAAGAATTAAACGTTCCATTCAAGGACCAAGCACATAGACCTGTGTTACCATTTCATCCAATCGTTAATCAAGGATGGGATGCTAAGGCTTGTGAAGATCATAGGAAACAAGAATCTAGCTGACATGTTAACCAAGCCAGTCATGATTGAGAAACTAGAGTTGTGTGTAACTTCAGTAGGTTTTCAAAGGTGAAGACAGATAGGATGAGCGCACTGTAACTATCCACTAGTCATCAAGGAAGATGAAAGAAGAATATTTGAGTTTTAGTCTTCAAGTGAGAGATTGTTAGGGTTGTGAAGCCTGAAGAATCAGCCAATTGAACGAAATTCGGAAGGAACCACGGCATAGAAGCAACCGCAGTGTAGATCGTGGTCAATTCCTAAGGATACATGTGGCGTAGACCGCAACCAAGGTGAAGAAGCACACATTACGATTATCTGAACGGTGAAAAACAGAGGAAGACCATGGTACATGGCGTGGGATGCAAACTGCGGCCCATACAGCTGTAGACGAGAATTTTGTGCGAATCAGGAAAACTTGGATAGAAAAAGAAAAAAAAAGGCTAGGTTTTGGCTACTCTAATGCTCCCATATAAATACTAATGTTTCCTCATGCTTAGGGGTGTGTGAGAAATTGCTAATGAGAGAGAGCAGCTTGTAAAGAGACCGAAAAGGAGAGACGGAGAGATTTTAATCAAACTCTAATAGTGGATTTGAGTGCTGGTACGCTCCATGGACGTAGGATTTTGTTGAACCACGTAAAACTTCTCATGTCATTTCTTTTTCTTCTTATTGCTTTCATATCTGCATGCAATTTAGATTTGCGTGTGTGAGATTTCTTACCACAGTCAAAATTCTTGAACTCTTTTGATAGATATATTTGAAAGATGTTAAAAATTGGAATGTGATAGTAGCTAGATTTGATTTTGAATGAACTATTAAGGGTTTTTATTTTTATTTTTTATTTTATTTTATGGATTGGGCTTAAGTTATATGGGGGCAAATCAATCGTAAATTTGGTTTCTTAATTACCATGCTCATTTTAATTACAGTAAAATCTCGATAAATGAATGTTCGATAAATTAATAACCCTGCTTAAATAATAAAATCTTCCGATACCGACTAGGGCCTATGTACTAAATTAATAACCTCACTAAATGCATAAGATAATAATTTTTTTTTGAAGTCCTTTAGGTCCCAACGAATATATAAATTAATAATTGATTAAATACATAAAAAAATATAACACATAAAACTTCATAATACATATCAATAAACCTTTAACTGAACAACTTCTATTTTCTCAATTCAAATCTTTCTTAAAATATGCATCTAAAGTTGTTTGCCTTTTCTTTATACTGAAACCGAATTCAATTTGATCTTTAATTTTTTACAAATCATACACCATATTTGGTATTTTTTTTTTTTTTCATTTTGTAGTAAGAAGTTATTTAATGTTACTATTGCTTGAAAGACCTCTTTTGGAGAAACACTAGGTAAAACACTGCTATCATCTAGATCATGATCATTGGTAGACATATTCATTACCCCTTGAATAATTTCTTCATAAGTACGTGATTCCATCATTATATCATTTTCACTAGGATAATTCAAAAGGTAATCAATATCCATCACATTTCTATAGTATAGACCAAAAATGGCTTCACGTGATCCATTGATACCTTCATCTTCACCAACTCATGGTTCAGAAGCCGTATCTTGATCTGAACGAATCTTACAATGTCAAAAACAATATGCAATGGTTGTTGTCTTCACATCAATCCAAGCCACATTAATAAATTTCATAGCATTCAATATGTTAATTTTTTTTTTTCAGGATTTGTTGCTCCAACCTCGAAGCCCTCTAAGATACTAGAGTAGAAACAACAATGAATTGTTAGTGCTCGAATAATCCAAGCATCGCATGGTTGAATCTTTGATGTTGTATTAGAAGGCAAGAAAAATAGTTCAACATTTGTCAAACCTTCGATAACCTTTATTATGTAAGTACTTATTAACTTCAATATACATATGTATCTTGATCGGAATATGTATAATACATGTACAAGTAAAAAACATAAAACTTTTTAAAAAAAGTAGCAAACACATAAAACTCTTTTTAAATTAATAAATATTTATTTATTGATAAATTAATAAATTATTCATTTATCGATAAATAAATAAGCTCTCTAAAATAATAATTTTCCGTGGTCCCAACAACATTATTTTATAGGGGTTTTACTGTAATTTCATATAAGGATATTTTAGTAATAAATATTTTTATTAAAAATATGAGTATGTAGAGAACATTTTTAGTTGTGACAACTCAATATATACACAATAGTGTTCGAAAAAACATTCTAGGCAACCGCCTAGACATTGTGCGGCATGCCACTATACCGAATCTAGTAATTTCTAAAAATCGGTCAACGGCGGTAAACGGAAAAGCGGCCAAGTTGAACCAATTTTGAAGAGATTAATCGGTCTAGACGAGGTCAAAATAGTTAACCCACCTAGTCGGTTAAAAAGCAGTCCATCAAAATGGCCTAGACCAAAACCCAAACCGTGAAAATTCCCACTTCCCAGATCGTGAAAATCACAACCCTAGACCAAAACCCAAAATCAAATCTCAGCCAGTCGCCAACCACAGCTACAGTCCACCAAAACGGAACTGAGATTTAATTGTGTTTTTGCAAATTGAATCAATGGAGAAAATATGAGCAAAATCAATACACAAATTACTAAATTAGATTTGAGTGTTGTTGACAAACAAAACCCACCAAGATTTAATGAAAAATAACTCAAAAACAAGCTTTTAATAGAGGAGTGAGAAAGCTTGAAATGAGAGAAAATTGTGAAAGAAAATTTGGTCATAGTTGGCATGAAAGAGAGAGAAGAAGAATAAAGATTTTTTACTTTTAAAAAGTAAATTTGTAAAATAACAAAAAAAAACACCATCTCTCAATGCAAAAATCTAAAATATACAACAGAAAATAAGACTATATTAAACAGGTACAAGACATAAAAACAAAAAGGGAATTTATGTTGATGATTTTGTTTGAATTTCGTCATAATATGAGTTTTATTATTGGTTTTATAGGTAGGAAAAAAATTTAAATTTTTTTTTAGCTGCGTACCTAGGCGCTAGGCGTTGGTCTACCCCTGGACTAGCGCCTAGCATTTACTAGAACACTGGTACACATCAAACATGTATATAAAGGATTGAGAATTTACTGACCTCGTGAGTTGATTTACTAACATTTATAATCGATGGTTGAGATTTATATATATTTTTTCATAATTATTTTCTTTAAATGCAATGCATCGTCCATAACCTTTTTTAGATCGGTAGAAAAATCAAGCACAACAGGGGATCTGAAACCATATGTAATCAAAACCAACACAACTGATCACACCGGTTTGAATAGTAAAATTATAGAGGAAAAAGAGGAGGGTTTGGTCAATCATGTGGAGTCTGCAAGGTCCCAATTTTCTGGCCAGTAATATATGGATAATACCATGCAAACTCTTTGCTTGTTACTTACCAAGTACCTTCCTCACCTAGCTTCTCTCTTAACTTTTCCACCACTTTTTATATATAATTAAACAACTCCGCCTACTTTGTTTAATTTGCTAATTAAAACTCAACAGAAAAACACAGAGAGAGTTGTACATGTTAAAAGAAAAAAAGGAAACAAAAATTAAAGCTGGACAATTAATATATATATATATGGATTTTCTATTATCAGTTCGTCCTGACAATAAATATATCAGGACGAAGAATATGAGCCATAAATTATGGAGAAGTTTTGACAAGTATATACACTTCGAGTGAAAGTATGTAAGTATAGTGGTCCACAATCTTCGTCCCGATATATTTATTATCAGGATGAACTAACAATAGAAAGACTATATATATATATGTATGTTTCTGTTATCTTTAATTTGTATGAACCCAATTTTGTCTTGCACTAGCTATTCTCTCTTTATAATGGGTAACTACTGTTTTCTCTTTATTTATTTTCTTTTTATCGTTGTTTTTTCTCTTTAATTATCATGAGTATCAGATTTATTATTTTATTTTTCTGACAAGGGTTAGACACTCAGACTCGGATGTGTGTGTGATTTTTCTTTCTCTCTTTATATACAACTAACTGAAAAGCTTCTTTTTTCTCATTTCTAACTTCATTCCTGCTTTAAATTAAAAAAAAAAAAAAAAAAAAAACCTGGAGTTAAATGTGCTAGAAGAAAAAGATTTCATCAAAGTGGAGACTCTCCAAGTATGGCTAATTCTCATGTCTCCACTAGAAAATCCTCTTTTTGTTTATATGCAGGCAACCATGAATCCCATCACACATCTATCTCTAATTCTCTGGTATATATATACACACATATTTCTTCTTTTAATTAATTAGTGATATATATATATGATTTTCAATGAATTAATTTAATTTGATATATAGCAAAGAAGTATAATAAACCATACATATCAAGATGAAAAGCTAGGAGGATTAGCCAGAGAAGCCAAAGAAAGATTGGATGGGAGACTTGGAACACAAAGAAAATTATCAGAAACCAAAAGGTGATTACATTATTTACATCTATTATTAGTTAGAAAATAATCTTTGTTGGATTGCTTGAATTAATATATTGATTTCAGGCAAGGTTGTAAAAAGGAGAGGTTGACGTCATCATCATCATGTAGTGTTGATGGGAGGTTAAACACATAGGTTTTTGGGTGGAAGAAGAG